>CM053790.1:510564284-511164284 GCA_028749045.1 Cupressus sempervirens
TATATATATATATATACATATATATATATATATGTATATATATATATATGTATGTATGTATGTATGTATGTATGTATGTATGTATGGAAATATATGTGCATGCAATAAGTGAGCAGAGTGTATGCCCCTACATTAAATTCGTTGCTAACACTTTAACAAGAGCAATGGATTTGATGGAAATATAAACAACTCTACTAATTACGTTTCTACTACAAGATGCCCCCAGACGAAGACAAATCAAGTGAAATGCTACATAAACATACAGAGAACACAGAAGGGATTTACCTATCATGTGGTCAGTATGATCATAAGATAATAGATATATACAATATTATTACAAATGAAATGACATCATTCCCCAAAGATAGTAGAACTGCAATCACAAAGGAGGAAAGATCACATATGAGATACAAGGAAGAATCTTTTTGAACCATGACCTAGAGACCAAAAAGAATCAATGTTACCAAGTCACAAATCCAAGCATATTACACAAGGAAACATGTATGAACAATAACATAGGTACAACATAACATGAAACAACATATGGAAGAATAGAATTATATATAGAGGAAGAGTACAATAGGTTCGATTCTTTTATCACCTTGTACTAATAGAGAAACAAAGATTGTATAAAAGAATCTAACAAAATTTAGCAAATACATCACAGGAGAAATACAATACAATAGACAAACACACAACAAAGACTACCATGAAGGACTACCCAATCAATTGTGCCACCTACTCTCCCCATCTCATTGTATATCATTTAGGGAAGATGGGTAACTCGGAAGAGGGACTATATCCAACATAGTAGGAATGATAGCTAGTTCCAAACAAGGATCCTCTTGAGAATCACAATGTTCAATACTAGGTGTAAGTGTCAATTGTGAGGAAAGCATATTACATGAATCAATGTCAATGTTAATAGTTTCATATTCATCATTAACATCATCAAGAGTATCTTCTTCATCTAAATTAATCAAAATAGGATCTATGATACAAATAGAATCATCAAAATTATGCAACTTAACATAATTATTAGCAATAACTTCTTCTAACACATCATGCATAGTTGTATCCAAAAAAGGTAAAGATTTTTGAAGAATAGAATGATGAGCTTTAGCTTGAGCTTGATTTTTTTTATGGAATTTATTAGTAGATTGATTATGTTTTGTCTTAGTTGAAATGTGTTGAGAACTAGGAGGAACAATTATAAGATCCTTCACAATTTCTATAGGAGGATTAATAGAAGACTAGCAAGCAACAAGAGGAGCTTGATTAACAGATGTAGAAGCCATAGATAAAGGAGGTATGGAAGGTGTAGGCAAAAGATCATAGTTAAGATCCATAGGAGGTAAACTTAACTCGAGAATCTTACAATTCTTATAGACTTGATATGAACGAAAAAAGATGATCAGGTCAAAAAGGACATGAATTAGGTAATGATGGCCAAAAGAAGTCAATGGTACTAGAATCCTTAGGCCTAGAGGTATGATATCAACTATGATTAACTATCTTCACTTCATCATCATAAAAAAACTTAAGACATTTATAAATAGGGTAAGCAACAACATGCATGACATTTAACTATGGTAAACGAAGCTTGACTTGAAACTGATCAAAAGTAGGAACAACAAAAAAGGTGGTGTTCACAATCTTTCCACAAAGTTGAATCGGTAAATCAATAGAACCAAATGATGGATAAAGAAAACCATTACAAGTTTGAATCCA
Source organism: Cupressus sempervirens (assembly GCA_028749045.1). Taxonomy (NCBI): domain Eukaryota; kingdom Viridiplantae; phylum Streptophyta; class Pinopsida; order Cupressales; family Cupressaceae; genus Cupressus; species Cupressus sempervirens. The sequence continues at coordinate 510,566,016 of CM053790.1, forward strand.
TACATCCGATTTATCATAAAAATCACGTTGTAAACTTTTCATAAAATGATTTTCTTATGTAATAACACTAAGGAAGGAGCTATGATCAACAAGACAACCACACTTGGGTATCTCAACAATCTTAGCATAAATATAAATGGGACCATCAGGACCTTTAATAGTCTCAAAATCATCAAAGGAAATCAAAAGTTCCCAAGGTCATTTGTTCTTAGGTTGTTGTCGAGGTTTAGGTTGAGGCTTCAATTTAGGCTTAGGTTTCAATTGAGGTAGAGTTGAAACTTGAGATTGAAGTAGAGGTTGAGACTGAGGTGGAGATATAGATTAAACCACATGCTCCACTTGATTAGCAACATGTTTAACATCATCCATGTTCGAATCATACACAATATCCATAGAAGATGGTTGAGCAATAGTTTAATATCATGTCTAGGTAAAGGATTTGTACAGATTTGTAAATTTTGATTAGGAGGAGAAACATATTCATTCCTACTAGCATCAAAATTATCAATAGCTAAAGCATTAGAATCAATTAAGTCCTAAACCTTATATTTTAAAGAATAACATTTCTCAATATCATGACCATTATGGTGATGATATTGACAAAAAACTTTCAGATCAAAAGATTTATCCACCATTGCAGTAGGTAAAAGAGGTTGAATAGGAGGTAAAGTAATCATATTAGTAGTTAATAGCCTATTCATAATAGAATGTTAAGATTTAGATAGAGGAGTAAACATATGATTTAATAAAAAAAGTAGTGGATGCAAAAGTGACATTGTGAGAAGCAACAACAACTTGATTAGCAATTGCATTTTCTTATTTATTTATCTTGACCTAGTTGTTGAATTTTTGAACTTTATTTAGATTAAGTGCAACATCACTTTTATCAATGGGAATAGGAGCCACTGGAGTGGTGCTCTCAAATTGGCTCACTTCTAATTGATAATGAAGCATTACACAAATTTGTTGAAAAGAAGTAGATCCAATAAGCAGAATCTTATCTCTAACATCCTTTTGCAAATTTGAAATAAAAATACATTGAATATCAATATCAAGAACATGATAGAAAATATAAGCATGCAAATGCTTAAATCTACCAATAAATTTAGTCAATTTTTCCTTGGAATTATGTTTACAATGCATCAAATCAGTCAAAGACACTTGCAAGCCAATGTTGTTTTGAAATTGTTGAATAAAAGAATTAGCAATTTGATGAAATGAATGAATAGAATAAGGAGTCAAAGAACAAAACCATTGTAAGGCCTTGTCACAAAAAGTTTGAGCAAATAACTTAGCTAAAATCATATGATCATGAACATAATCACTACAAAGGATTTGAAATGTTTTAACATGATGAACATGGTCTCCCTTACCATTATAATTCTCAAGATGAGGCATATCCACTTGTTGAGGAACAAGAGTACGAATAATATCCTAGGACAAAGGACTTCCCATGTCACACATAGGGATACTAAACTTGTTTTGAGTCAAGGATGCAAGTTGTTATTGTAAAGATGACATAGTTTGAGCCAAACTAATAATTATAGAATCACGAGAAGAAATTGGAGGGATAACAACATTAGATACACTAGGTAAAGTGTAAGAAGCTGCAGGAATAAAAGACACAACTAGAGGAACACTAGGAACTACAATTGGTAGAGGAGTAGAATAAGTAAAAGGAACAATATGATATGAAGGTTGTGATATAGGAAGGGACACAAGAGGAACACTCATAGGAATATAAGGAAACATCACTGTCACCAAAGAAGGAGTATAAATAGCAGCACTAGGAAGAGGAACATACAAAGGTTCTACACTAGTGACATAAGGAAACAACCCTAAATCTTGAGCTTCTTGAGCTAAAGGCTTAACATGGAATGCTCAAGGTGAGTAATACCACACAAGAGATTAATACCTTAGGCACTATCATGAATAAATTTCTTAAGAGCCTTAATAGCTTGAATAGAATCTTGATTATGGTTTTCTTGAAGAAGCCAATTACCCATTTTATCAAGTTCATTTGAAAGTTTTTGGACATGCTCAAGAGGAACTCTTAAAGAATCATCCTCATCATGAGATGAGTGAGAAGAGTTTTGATCTATAAGAGGATTAGAATCAGAAAGAATCAAAGTCTCATCTAGAATCCTAAGGAAAGGAGAAGAAGACTTAGGCTCAAAGATACCCATAAGTCTACAGTTGTGTCTAAAACTAAGATTAGAAGTAGGACTAGAAGTAATAAAGCTCATAAACCAATGCAAAGTAAATGAAGTAATCTAAGAAAAAATAAAGCATAAATATTTTTGTATTTTGAAAAAAATTTAGTTTTTTTCTTGTATTTTTGAATTAAAATGCAAGAGTAATGAAATCTAATCTTAATGCAAGAAAAGACCTAACAAATATAAAATATAACACTGCAAAATATAGTAGAGCATCTAATTCCACAAAATATAAGGGGTAGCATGCCGAGTTCACCAGAATGAATAGAAAGAAAATAAAGTTTATAAGGTTTCCTTTCTTAACCCTATTTTCAATAGGGATTATCCAAATTGATTAAGCACAAGAAAGTGATCAATGAAGAAATAGATCATGTGATGAAGAAATGGGAGAAAGGAGGTTTAATGATCTTTCTATTATGAGGAGTATGTACTTAAATCCTAAAATAGATAAAAGACAAATACTAACCTTGAATCTAGAAAGTGACATTTTTTTATGTATGTATGTAGTTTTGGGGATCTCTACAACCTATTTTGAACTAGAAATGTCAAGACAGAGAGAACCCAAAAATATTTTGTCCTTTTGCAGGGAGGTTGACCTTGACACCAATAGCAGGGCACAATCTTACCCCAGGGTACAATTGTACCTCAAAAAGTTGACCTTGACCTGCACTGCTCTAGCAAAATGTCTGTTTGTGGATCTTGCAAGTTCGACGAAAAGGGTATCTAAATCTTGTCTTCAATTTGTTGTTCCACACTTGTATCTACAAGAAAAATGGTTTGTTTGTTTGGATGGGAGGGTTTTCCTTGGTTAAACCCCAATTTGGAATCAATCTTGAAATTGAATTGAAATTGTAATTTAAATAAACATAGCAAATGAAGTAATTCACATTGCTTATATTGAAATCCTTATGGAGGATTCGAATCCTTGAATCCACAAGTACGAATGCTCCAAATGTATGTAGGATGTCTCAAATCAATGGCATTAGATCTTCAACACCAATCTTGAATGTACCTTTGCATAGAAAAAGGCCTGAATGAATGTGGATGGAGAAATCTTCAACAAGGGGGCTCCATAGAGATTGAGTCCTTTAATGAATAACAATGGATCTCCTTGATGAATCTTGAATGCTTGAATGATTGAATGCTAGTAGATCTTCACCTCATGTAGGTAATTAATTGTAGATTGTAGATAGTGGATGCACTCATGAAATTATGCATGGAAAGAAGGTGTCCAAATGAGGGAAGAAGGCTTCCTTATATAGAGATCTAGGGAACTAACTCCTAGAGAAGGTTGACATAGGAACATTAAATCCCATTTAACCTTAACCCCTAGGAATATACCTAGATTAAGTGTAATTTAAGAGTCTATCATTCCTGAACCTGAAATAATCAACCCAAAAGTGGGAAAAGAAACTTTTCAAACTCTGAGATCCCAAAACTTCCAAAAATTAAAAAATGGACTTGGGGTCAGGGTTGAGGTCGACCCTCCCATAGGTCAGGGTTGAGGTCATCTATGACCTAGGTTAGGGTCAAGGTCAACCTTGACCAACCAGTTCATCCTTGATACAGAAGCCAAAGTCTTTAGTTTCATAGAGCAAATTGTCAGAAATAGGCTAGAAATAGAGAGAGAGAGAGAGAGAGAGAGGCTGAGAGAGAAGCAGAACAGGTGGAAAACAACCAAATCTATTCAAAGACCCATTCAAGGCACTTGACATGACCCCAAACCACTTACTTGGAGGGCTAAACACTCTTAATATAGAAGTACTTCCATCTTAAGATGATACAAATTCCTCCTTTCTTCCTAGGATTCATGATGATATTCACATCTTTACTCATGATATTAATCCTATCATCCCATGATGACAATGAAGCTTTAAGAGTTCCTCCTTTTCAAGTTGATAAGCTTTCTACTGAATTTGTTAAATTTAAAACTTGGCTTACTCAAGAAAATTAGAATCCTGATAGTGTTTTAGTTGTTGAAGATCTTAAAAATATTGTTAGTAATGATGACAATAATCTCTCTATCGTGTGTGGTATATCTCACCTTATTAATACTCATGCTATGTCTTTGATGGAATGTGTTCAAGAGTTAGGATATCCTTCTCCTTCCACAACTGTTGAACCTTTTATCCCTATTTCTACCATTCTTTCCATCATACCCACATATTCTCTACCTCTTACGACTACTTATACCTACATGTCCACTCCTTAAGTGTTGGTCTTCCTAGCCTTTTACTTCTTGTGAGTGCTCATCTTTCTCCCATCCACTCTTAATTACCTTCATATAATGCGGTTCCTTTTACTTATTCAAACCCTTTACCCATTTGTTCTAATCCTCTACTAACATCTTTACATATTTTCCTTCTACTTCTTATGAATTTCTTAATCCATCTAGTGTACCTATGCCTACTAGCATTTCTTTTGATTCTACCATTAGTATATTGGTTCAAACCATCACTGCTTTACAAAAACTTGCTAAATTTACTCAATCTGAGTATAATATTCCTATATGTGATGTTGTTAATCCCCTTTCCTTAGATATACTTCATGTTGTTATTCCACAACATGTTGAGGTACCTCATCTTGAGACTTATAAGGGTAAGAGAGATTCTATAATTCATGTTAAAACTTTTTAGACTATATGCAGTGATTTTGCTCATGACTATAGGTGTATGGCTAAGTTATTCCTGTGTACTTTTAGGGATAGAGCCTTGCAATGTTATTTATCTCTACCTCCTTACTCTATTGATTATTTTCAAACTCTAGCTAATGCTTTCATTTAATAGTTTCAGAATAATATTTGTCCTCAAATTTCTTTAACTGATTTAATGTATTGTAAGCATAATGTTAAAGAGAAAGTTACTAAATTTATTGGTAGATTTAAACATTTGTATATTCAAATTTCTTATCCTATGCCTGATCATGATATTTAACATATCTTTATTTCTAATTTAAAAAAGTACATTAGGGATAAGATTCTCCTTACTGAGTATACCTCCCTTTCAAAACTATGTGTAATTGCTTCACCATTACTAGTTACAAGTGAGTCAACTTGAGAGATCTACCTTGATGGCTCCTATTTCTAGTGATAAGAGTGATGCCACTAGATATTCAAACAATTTTTCTAAACCTAACATATTCATAAAAATTAAGTCTACAAATACTGTTGATGATTAAGTGGCTACTACATCTTGAGGTACGACTACTTTTTCCTTTGTATTTCATCCTATTGTCAGTATACTCAACTATATGAGCCTTTGTATGAGGTGAAAAATAATTTGATTCATGCTTGTATTCTTAATCTTCCTCCCATTCATCCTATTGATACTAGTAAATTATTTCCTAAGTCTTTTGATTCCAATGTTTTTTGTCAATATCATCATCAACTAGGTCATGATACTCAAAAGTGTTATGGTTTGAAGAATGCTATTTGGGACCTTATTTATTCTAAGGCTATATATATTGATGCTCAAGTTAATAAGTTTTTCATGCCACCTAATCAAAAAATTTAGGTTTACGCTAATCATTTTCCCTCTCACTTAGTGAATGTTATTAATCAACCTTCTTCTTCTAATAATCATATTGATTATGATGAGAAGATACAAGAAGTAAATAATCTTGTTAATCATGATAAGTTAGTACATCAACCTTCCATTTCTTCTCCACCTAAACTTGAACAAACACCTATTATTATCTTTAGTTAGTCTAATATGTTTAAGGCACCTAATGGCCTCTTTACATCACTACTAGAGTTTCTCATATTCCTTTTCATGGTACTTTGGTTGATCCTTCTTCTTCTATGAATGTTATCACTAAAGAACACCTTTTTAACAAAGGGATGAATAGAGATATTGATGTTTCTACTCCTATACGGATTCAAACTTGTGATGATTTCCTTTATCGTCCTCAAGGTTCTATTACTTTGAAGGTTAATTTATCAGGGAAATCCATTTTTATTAACTTTTTTTTTTTTCCTACTTTTGATCATTTCAAGTTAAGCTTGGTATTTCATGTATTTATTCCATACAAGCCATAGATTCTCCTATTCATAAATATCTTAAATTTCCTCGTGATGGAAGCATTATTATTAATGATTCTCTTTATAAACCATCATGTCCTAGAGATTGTGCTGAAATTGATTTTTATTGGCCATCTCATCCTAAAAAAACTACCCACTCATCTTGATCATCTCTATAGAAATTATCAACAACATAAATTAGCTAAGATAATAGAGCTAAGTCTTCCTAAGGGTTGTTCACTTGCACGTGTTATGCCTACTACTCCTACTTTTGATTCTATTTAATCCTCTACATCTACTCAACCTGTCGATGTTCCTTCTTCAATACCTATGGTAGTTGATCCTAATTATATCATATCTCAAGACTATTTGTAATCAACATGCTCTTCAATGTTGCAAGAACCATCAAGATAAAGCCAAGGCTATAGCTCATTCTCTTACTTCTCAACGTACATCTTATTCTTGAACTTTACCTTCCTTTGATCAAACTATGTGTAAGTTTTTGGAGGAAGTTAAATAGGGTAACATTTTGCATTTGGAAAAACATGATGATTTTGTTTTTATTTTAGATTTTTTTAATCTAGATATGAAAGATACTTTAGATGATAGTAGCCATGAAGGCTTAATTAGTATGGATAGCGATTTTTCTGACATATGTTCTATGTAGCTTACAATCGCTCCTAGTAATGAGCATAGTGAATCTCAAAGTCCTTTCTTAGTATTCATTTTGATTCCTACTAAATGGATATTGTTCCTCTCGTGAGTCACCATCCATCCCCTAGAATTTTAGATCGAGATGGGAGGGGGGGGCACACAGAACACTTGATGTGGACTTTATTTTTTATAATAGTCTTTTTATTCTTGCATTGTGTTTTCCCCCATGTCATGTCTCTATTTTGTGTCTTAACTTTTGATTGCTTTAGATGATTCTTGTTTCTTTGTTGAGCTAAAGAGAATAAAGTAAGTATTATGTCATTCATATTATTCTATTTGTGTCTCTTGTTTCTTCTATGTGCTATTATATGTTATGTCATGTTTGTGTTATTTTTTGTACCAATGATCTTGCATAGTCTTCATTGATTGCTTATGATATGACTTTACTAATTCCTTTAGGTCTCCATGTTATTGATCCAAAAAGACTCTTCTTCATATCTCTTTGTGTCTTTTCCTCCATTGTGTTGTAGTTCTACCTCATTTGGGGAATGATGATATATTCATACTTGATATAATATTGCATGTTATCATATGATCTTACTAACCCCAAAGTTAGTAGATCACTTTGTGCTCTTTCTTATGTGCTCATTTCACTTGGTATGTTTCTCTTGGGCCATTTCATAGTGGAAATTTTATTTAGTGGATGCGTGTATGCTTTCATTAAAGAAATTTCTCCCATTAATGTGTTTGCAACCACTTTACTGTAGGGGCATACACTCCACTCATCCTTTATCCATGAAATGAGAATGTCAATTTTTTACAAGCTAGATTTGTCATTGCACCAAAAGATCGAGATGCCAATGCCATATACAATCACTAGACTTAGAAAACACATGAGACAATTAAGCCATGTCACAAATATCAAAGATAAATTTTTGTAGTTAGTCCAAAAATCACCACCACCCCCCCACCAACATTATGCAAGGATATTCAAACCTATGACCAAGCTCTGATACCACTTGACTGATGTAGTTTTTGCATCATATACTCTACAGGGGCATAACCGCAAGAATACCTCACAAATACTAAAATGTATCCTTAGGAAAAGGCTTCATAAAATAATATGCAATATGTTCCTCTATATTAACATACTCTAATACAATCTCTTTCTGTACAAAATTCTCTCTCAAAACATGATACTTAATTGATATATGCTTTGTCTTAGAATGTAACACATTATTCCTAGACATGCTTACTGTACTTGTATTATCACTATGTATGATAATAGGTTTTGAAAACTCTATCCCAATATCCTTCAATATATGTTTTTTCCACGTGACCTTATTGCAATTGTATGTTGCTGCTACATACTCTGCTTCTGATGTACTCTATGAAATATAATCTTGTTTCTTGCTTAGCCAAGAAACCAATCTTCCTCCAAGGAAAAATGCTCCACCACTTGTACTCTTTTTGTCATCCATATTGCCTTCCCAATTTGCATCAATATATGCACATAGAGTAAAGTCATTTGATCTATCATACCATTACCCAAAATTAGGTGTACCCTTAAAATATATGAATATTCTTTTTACTATTGCATAGTGTGATTCCTTAGGGTTTGCTTGAAATATTGCTACTTTACCAACTACATTTTCTATATTTAGTCTTGTGTGAGTTAGATATTGCAAACCTCCAATCATGGATGTGTACTTCTTTTTCTCAACTGTAGGTGTTTCATCTTTACTAGATAACTTGTGACCAATTATCACAGGTGTACCAACAAGCTTACAACTTTCCAAGCCAAATCTTTTGAACAAGTCTTTCAAATACTTAGTTTGTGATAGAAAAATACCATCACTATTCTATACAATCTATAAACCTAAGAAATATTTCATCTCACCAATCATGCTCATCTCAAATTCATTCTTTATTTCATCAACAAATTTGTCACTTGCTTCAACATTACCTCCAAAGATTATGTCATCCATAGAATTACAATAATCAACAAGCCATTTTCAATTTCTTTAAAATACAAGTTACTATTTCCTATACCTTTAGAAAATCCTAATGTTGCCCAATACCTATCCAACCTTGCATAGCAGGTTCTAGGTGCTTTCTTTAGCCCATACAACACTTTCTTCAGCTTCCATACCATGTCTCCTTCTTCTATCAAAGGAAATCATTTAGGTTGGTCAATGTAGACTTATTCTTCAAGTTCTCCATTCAAAAATGATGACTCCACATCCATCTAATACATTTTGATATTTGGAATGATTGTTGATGCTTCCTATATGGGGGAGTATCTATGATTGAGCAGAGACATGAAGGACTCTTGCTAGTTGATATGGAACACTATCTTTGGATAATTAAATTGGTTGAAGACATTGAGTTGTAGATTAAAATAATGATAACTTTTTCATTGATGTCAATGGTAGAGATGATCACATGAAAAACATCTAATATTATAGGGGACATGTATAATAACGGGGGAGATGAAGAGACGTGTTGAAGTAAGAAGCGGATTGAGTCATATCGATGGGGGAGAAGTGTGAAGAACTAATGTCTATCCATGTAAGCACGATGAAGCAATAATGAAGAGTTATTCCTTAGAGTTTCAGATTTGATTAATGAAGAGGATTTGAAAAGATGAAAGTAGAAGAAACAACAGAGTTGGATTTGGTATTCTTGGAACTTAGGTGTTTTTTGTATATGTTTCTATCAATGCTAAAGGGGGATATTGTTAGCATGAATGCTCATGGTATTCCTTTGGGGGAGTATCCTAAGAATTGCTAGACTATTTGGGAGATTTACATGTTACATTCATGGCTTTTTTTTTCATTGATGTCAACATAGTCTTGTTTCTATAAAGACTGTGAGAGTAGGAGATAGAGAACAAGGTCGTATGGACTACGTATTGATGATAAGGTCAAACTTAGTTGAGGATATGTTCTTCAATATGTGTTGATGGCATATACAAGTACATGTGCAAAAATTTGAAGTCATGTGAAAGTTATTTGTGATTTAAAGAAGATAGTTTGCAGTCAAAGTACCTAAGAAGTAGTCTCTGATGTTCGGATTGTATTTCCTAACAAGGATAGACTCATGATGAGAAAAGTTAGAAAATGATAGTAGAAATCCTGATGATGACTCCAACAAGTGTGCAAGGTTTGAGGTTACAAGTCTGGAAAGTTATAATTACTTTGCATCGATAGTATTTCATAATTGTGAAAAGATGTAATGAACTACATTATCTTGAAGAGTACCTATTGTAATTAATTGGAAAAGCCTCATGGCCAACTCAATGAATTATTTTGAGAACATGGTATAAAGGAATTTTTTTTCCCTTGTGATGAAGCATGAAAGTGTATGAGTTGTAAGAAAACTTATATTGGATATGTAAAGTTGGTAAATGCAAGTAAGAGATCAAAGGGATTATTGTGATGCAAAGTTGGAGATCTGGTAATAAGATCTGAGAAGTAGTTGGTACGGTATAGGAACAATAAGAAGATAGAGACAGAGTTCACATTTTTGAGATCAGTTACAATTCTATTATTCTGAAATGAATAATACAAAGGCTAATTGGACAGTGAGTTTGGTGGTCTTTCCCTTGAAGCTTTTTGGATAGTGGGTCATGTTGGCTCCTGATTTAACAATTTTTGAATAACCCAATGATAAGAAAAAATATATCTAGGGTGTAGCTGATTCCCATGTTCAACATGTAATGTCCTGTGTGGAGATCCTTAGAACAAGGATAAATACAAGCCAAGATAAAAAAATTTTAAAAACAAGTATGGATGCACATGACACTTAACATATGAGGATTACAAAGATTCCAATAGAAGACTTATCCACAATCCTGACAACCAATGAATCTCCAAACACCACTACCAAACTGACACACTCAAATAGAGAAACAAAGACCAAAGGTGACAACAGAACAAAAAATCTCAGATCTATCAAAGCATAGAAAATTAAGCAAACCCAAAGGGTGCTTAAAACACCAAATTGTGTTTCCCAAAAACTAGTGGAGATGCCCCCTATTTTTTGCAAGAGGGCAACAACTGATAGAATTGTGCACGAGGAAGTACAACATGCCATGTGAGAAACTACCTTTTGCACAAGGAAATGTACCAAATGCCATTAGGAAGTACTTGGCCCAGTAGCCAAAACACCCATACTAGTGCAGAGTTTTGCGTGAGTAAGTACCAAGAACTACATGAGAAAACTCAACACACCACACAAAATTTTGCACTCTCACATGAGAAAGTGCAAATTTGTGTGAGGATCCAAAACAAAAATCCTAAAAACATTAATGTAAAAAGATAGGAAATGAATTTCCTCCACATCTAAGAGTACCAAATCCAAAAATCAAGGCATAGAAACTTGAATGCTATAACTACAAGGCAGAAACTACATCTAACCATCTAAAACATAGTAGCAAGAGAATGTACTAAGAGCAACATCGCAATATACAGAAGCAACATCGCAATATACAAGAATAACAAAACTCATGCACAGTTTCTCCTAGCCATAATAACATCATGAGACCTCAAAGGTCCTAGCCATTCTCAGCACGTAACATCCCAAACTACTGACTAGATTGTTAGAGTTGTCTTATGAGGACATCACTATTGAAACATACTGCATCATAAGAATAAAAAATTAGAAATGATAAAAAGTGAAGCATTAGATATTCCAACCAATAAAATCACATCATCTAAATCCTATGCTATACATCATAATAAAGGAATGCATCAAATAACTAACATTATCTAAACATGATATCTAAGCATTCCAATGAAAGCATAAATCACAAGAAAGCATACTCTAGAACCTAAAGTGTCAAGTGAAAAACATCAAGCAATGGTCACACTGGAATAATAGACCATCTCTATATGCTAGTCCCTAGCAGTGGTGAAGGTAACTATGCCTCCCAACCACATGAAACCTGTTGGTCCACTCCTTCCATGTTGATGGAGATAATGATCCAACCACACTTCATAAAGTAAAGATCCATGGCTAACACTCATGCCAAACAACAAGAGGACCACAACCAAGATTATCAGATAATGCAAGTACAACAGGTCCTGGTCAGACACTTAATGGGTTACTATGTAGTGACTCACCTAGAGGGGAAAAACATGGCATCAAGTAGCCTAAGCTAGCATGGTGCAGAATCAACTTCCCAACAGAAGGGTCACACATTGTGTCCTCAAACTCAATCAAGTGCTCACACATTTTATTATCTTAAGTTTATTACCACCCAATATTTTATTTAGTTATCACTTATTTAAGCCTTATGGTTATCAACCTGGGCATGGTCACTAGGGATGCAATAGAAGCCCCTCCATGAAGCTACCCTAACCTACCCATACTCATCCAACAATGAGCACCTGTAGGCATGCATATTTCCAACCCAACCCAAAAGATATAACTCAATGACATTACCACTAGAAGTCCAAGCCTCATAAGTCACTCAATAAATGCACGCACATGTGCTCATGACTGGGTGCACCATCGTCACGAATATCAAAACACAAGGGTTGGATGAGAAAAAAAGCAATAAAATACTCAACCGAAACAGCTTGGTAGAACATATGTGGCATGCATCCCAATGCAACAATGATCTAGCAGGCATCCCAATAGATGATCAAGGTCTACGACCAACATCATGCTAAGAAAACTTGAGAAAATAGGGCAGCACACAAAATGAGGTAAAAACCCAAAAACTAGAAAGCTTTGAAAATAAAACCCATTTGGTCTTAGGGCACAAAAGCCTCCAAAATCCAATAAAATTTAGATTCAGACACCATATGCAAATATGACCAACATAATGGTGCAAAACCCCAAACCCTCATCTCAAAAATAGAGAAAATGTTCATACTCGAGCAATCGGGAAAAACCAACAAACAGAAATAGAGGGGAACGCTAGTTCTCAACCTCCTAACATAAAGCTACTAGAAACATAACCAAAAATTGAGTTGAAACAAGAAAACAAGAGAGCCATACCTGATAGCAAAAGGGGCTAAAATAGGAAACAACACAATAAAATAAATAACCCATAGTAACTACCAAAAATCACGGCACAACAAGGTCTCCCCAAGCCAGATCCAATGAGACTGACTTCGTAAAGATCCCATGCCTGCAACTCTCACAATGAACATAAATGCAATCCTCTAGAAGAGGATTCTCAAAAAAGCTCTCAATTTTGTAATTTGCAAAACTAAAAAGAGAGGAATTAATTTACTCTTAAAATACTTATTCACTTTTCGAGTGAATAATTGATTAGGGTAAATAACCAACCAACATAGTTAAATCCTGAATTGACCCAAATGAAAATAGACTATTCCTAGTAATAGGAATTCATTTATGGAAAAGCTGCTAGAAATTAAAAATAATTAAAATAAAGCCTAAAAACTCAAAAACACAAAAAAAATCCTTAATAACTTTCATGATAATGCAAACCTTTAAATGCATAGACATGTCCATAGGTCTAGTCACATAATGCAAATGAGTTCGGATTTAATAATCACCAAAAGGTTTAATTTAAATAATTAAACAAGGATACGTTGACCATATAAGGATGACATTGGAAAATAAGAACAGCTGAATCACTAACTCCATGTGCCATTGCAAGGGATATAAATCTTACACACTAAAACACATGATCAAGTGCAATTGCATATAATAACATAGCTAAAGAAATAAGTGCATTAAATAACTAATTTAACCATTTATTCAATTATACTAATATAATCCATTTACATCACTCATGTTTGCATTAAACATAATGAAAGAAGAATGAAGTAAATATCCATAGCATAAAATCTGTCACATAACATAGTCAAAGTTGTGTCCAAATACCAGATAATCAAATATCATCATAAAACATATTGTCATCTCAAAATGGCATCAACATTCAAATATGATAAACTAAACAACATAGCATTATAGCATTTATGATATTGAAATCAAAGTATAACATCTGACCCTCAGGTCATGTCAAATGAAACATAACAAGAGTACAAATATCTCTTGAATCAAAAAAATAACAAGGTGCAAACTATAAACATTAGAGACACTACACAACACACCTATTCAGACATCAAGGCCAACTATAAGGTTAAACTCCTCCTACTTTGGGCTCTGCAAGACCTAAGCGAGTAAATCTTAGATTCTATTATGTGACTAGTGCAAAAAACTATAAATTTGAATATCTATTATAGATGAAAACCCCAAATCCTTCTATGCTCGTGCAAATGAGAAAGGTATGAAACAACTAGTAACATAACCTATGAAAGTGACAAGCTAAGTGTGGGTATCCTTTTCAACTCTACAACATGAAAGGGAAATGGATATTGATTAATTGATTTGAAATCAACATAACCCACATTTATAACAACAAGAAACATGCAATCTCCTAGCTGATTAGTCCCTTATCCATTTGTTATCATACAAGTCAGGACATACACCCATGTCTTTATGATCTATCCATACACTTTGTAAATTAGACATCAATCTTCAAAATGAATCTCAAACTTATCAAATCCTCCTAAAAACCCTACAATTATGTCAATGCATATTAAGCATTTACTTAAGTCTTTGACTCAACAAAAAAATACACAATGGCATATAACTTCAAATTGAGTTGCAACTGGACTATATGTTATTTCTCCATACATCATAGAAAATTACAAACCCATAGAAATGAGACAAGATCCAGAATGAATTTTTTCAACAAGAAATTTTTTTGTAATTTATTTGAAACAAATATATTAGGTGCATGCAATAACCCAAAATAATATACCAAAGATGACCATATTAACTACCTTTTCAAAGGAAACTACATTGTTGTTCAAACATGGAGAAATACTAAAGAATGGTGGAATCATAGCTAGAGCTTTGCTTAATTGATTGGAACCAACCAACCCTAAAGAAATATAAAATAAGAGAATAAGTAGAAGAGGAAGAATTTCTTAGATCTGACATGGACTTGCCAATTGTCCACTTGAAAATCTTCCACCTGCTACGTGCAAAATATTTTCCCTCTTCCATCTTCCAACTAAAAATCAAATCTGATCTCCCCAAAGGAAACAAATATGCTGCCAATTTTTTATGCCAAAATGCCCACCAAAAGGTTTTAAAGGAAAAATAACACCTCTCGTAACATTTTAACCAAATTTAGCGAATACCCACTTCACCATTTGCTCGAAAACTGAATCTGAAGCTCCAAGGTAAAAATAAAAAGTTATGTTGAAAATGCCCCCTTGTTTTAAAAATATGCTAATATCTCTAACTTGGTTAGAGTTGTACTTATTTTGATTACAAAAATGGATTCCTCATTCTCTCTTCCTTTCTAATGATATATGATACTTGATATTTTGGACAAAAATGATGCACAAGGCACTCATTTGAAGTTTCAAGTTGAAAACTGATGAACAAGCCTTTATTTTACAAAAATCTTATTTTATCCTAAAGTTCAAACTTTATGATAAAAAATTCATTATTTAAAATTCTGATATGCACATTCAATAATGAAGAAGATTAAATTGGTATTTTGAAAACCTTTTTAAAATTCCTTCCCCTTTCAATTTTGGGTTAAACCTAGTTTGACCAGCTTGCCACATGGCATATTCTTATTGGAGCTCTCTATCCTATCATCCTACTCCATCAGCATTCACCTCACCCTTGACAAGACCCATGCATCCATGTGGCATCAAAGCATTAAACTGTCGTGACCATATGCTCAGTTGTTAGTGGTTATCGTAATGTCAGAACACTATTTGCTAACTGTGGATTCAACTTCATGAACTTACACTCACCTCGAGTTGCATGCCATGTGGGAAGTTCTCATTTGTCCATCTGGTTGAGTCATCAGTCCACATCATTGGCATATGTTCAACAAAATTATGCTTATTGCTCAGACCCACACACATAGTCCTCTTCTTTGTCAAAAGTGTTTTGTTTGACATTACTAAGGGAGAGGACTTCTATATAAAAACATGTAAGTGACTTTTCTCATGACCCATGTGGGATAGAAATCCTAGATATATATCAAAATGTTTAGATTGATTCCATCTTTGTCTATCATTGATTATTTCCTCAATGTCTTGGTTTGGGTCGAATGCTAGGTACAATCGTGGTTTACAAAGGTTGACATCCGATTTTATTTTGAAATTTTGTTGGGAAACCCTCTGATAGCTTCACAAAAATAGACACATTTTAGACCTTACAAAGAAATATAGTAGGCAAATTGGTTTTTACAAAGATCATAAGAAAACTGGGGGCAACTATTTTCAATGGTGGAGAGGTTTGATCACTATTTTCAAACACGTTAGGGAACATATGACTATCTTGTTGCCATTCTAAACACACACAAAAAATGGTAGTTTATGGATTCCCTCAATTCATATCAGGTTTCATGTTTAATCTATTAAAGATTTATATAAGGAGTCCATCTTAATCCCTTATGTGGCTAGTTGTAGATTGGGGAATTTGACAATTTTATTTTTTTGTAATAACAACTTGTCTCCTACAAAAAGTTGTGTTCGCATCATAGAAAACAATTGGTAAAATTCATTTTTCAATTTGTTTTTATAGATAACAATTTTGAACACCCTAGTTAAGAAATCTATCAATATTATAAACTAATTCTTTTGGTCCTTTATGTTGAAAATATCATTAGGCCACCTCAAGTGATGAATTTAAATGAAATTTTAGATCAAATTCTTATAGCTCACTAAGTGCATCCTTAGCATATTTGGTGCTCTAATACATTTTGCAGGTTATAGTGATTCGCTTACAAAATAATAGTCTACTAAAGTCAATACTTTCTGCATATTAAATCGTCAAGGAGCAATCTGATTTCCTTGATATACTCAACACCTCTAATGTGTATGGTCCTTAGAATATTTGTGTGCCCTATACATTTTGGCCTTGCAAAATAATCTACTCTGATATGATCATCTCCACCCTTTATGAATCTTTGCACATCGGGGATAACTTACTTGTCTTCTTGCATTAAAATAATACCCCCAGTCTTCAAAACATGAAGGTGAATGAACTCACAAGCACTTTGGAGAGGAGTAACTCAACACTTAAGAATCTTCTCCAATCAAATATCTCTATTCTGACATGTGTCACTCCACACTCAGAATACCACCTTCTTCATTTTAAAATGAATCAATTGTGTTTAAAAATGACATTTCTTGCAATGGGTCAAGTTAGAAAATCCCACTTTGGATTAGCAACGAGCTTGTCAATGCATCATCTCCCCTTTCTTGCATCTTATATTTTCATTAGGTTGAGTAGAAAGTTTCAAAAGATCTGCTTCATAATCATCGAGATGGAAAACAATTTATGAGCATTCTTTCTATGGACAATTGCAAAGTTTTACACTTTATTTACATTTGCATTGAATCATAATCAAGCTCTTTCATCAAAGTGAAACATAAAATCTCATTAACAAATATTGAAATGCGTCCATACTCTAAGTTAGCACCTATATTGGACTTTGCAATCATCAAAGTAGGTTTGTAATGCCCTGCCAAGGAATCCAAAAGAAACTAAACTAAAGTTTCACTAAGTTTTCCAAAAAATTTTTTTTTGAAAGATAATAACTTAACAATAATAGAAATAATATAGCGGAAGCAATAACATACACATAAACACATGCCATAAAAAAATATAATTCTTAAGGGTCCCACAACGTTGAATCACATTTAAGTTTAATCAATATTAAAACTAATATATAACGCATCCACATTAAAGAATGACTACCAGTTCAAATCCACTTAAATAATATATAATTATCCTGAATGCCACTTGGTAACAAGCAGAATGCACAATCATCCACTGTATAGGTCACAGGGTATGAAAGGTTGAAAGAATATACATCATAAAAATAGATTACATCATCTCTTGAGATCCATGAATTAAAATGAAATACAATAGGTATAACCATCCATAATAGAACACAAGAATAGAATTTAAAAAAATATAGAATAGGGAACTCCAGCCATGACATCAAACTATCAGATCTCAATGGTAAAAGTAAAAAACACTACCACTCGACCTCATGGTGACTTGAAAAAGGTCCACTCCCACTAGGCTAAGGAGATAGTCTCAAGTGCCAAATCGGAGAACAATCCCAAAAGTCAAAAGTAACATCTAGGTCAAGGAAAACCTGAAAGTAATCAAACTCGAGGTACCAAGACATAAATGACATCTCACTAGTACATTTGAGGTCATTTTTGACCATTATTGGTCAAAATTTTGACCTAATTTTTGACCAAATCTCGACCAAGTTCGACCAACCCATTGGTCAAAAAAATTTTGGTCAAAATTTCAACCAACCTTCTGGTTAATCAAAATTTTGACCAATATGTTGGTCAAAGCCTTTCAAACATGTTGGCTCAAGTTCTACCAAGCATTGGTCGAAAACTGCCAAGGATTGGTCAAAATTTCAACCAATGATTGGTCAAAAACTACCATGCTTTGGTCAAAATTTTGACCAATGCTTGGTAGAAAACTGCTAGGCATTGGTCAAAAAAAAGAATGCTTTGGTCAAAATTTCGACCAATGCTTGGTAGAAAACTGCTAGGCATTGGTTGAAATTTTTTTGAGGCTCACACTTGTTGAGGTCCACTTCAGCAATGTCCCTTCCTATGAAATTGTTGTGTAAAACCTTTCTAATGAGATAATGTGTTATGAGCTCTTCATCAGTGGGATGGAAGGTGAATCCAGGAGGCAGTTGTACATCACCCATATCATGACTATATCTAAAGTTAAGAGCCTCTATTATTGAATTCTCTTAACTTTAGTTACAGTCATGATATGGGTGATGCACAACTGCCTCCTGGATTCACATTCCATCCCACTGATGAAGGGATCATAACACATTATCTCATTAGAAAGGTTTTACACAACAATTTCACAGGAAGGGCCATTGCTGAAGTGGACCTCAACAAGTGTGAACCTCAGGGAGGGTTCAATTCCCTCCTTTATTATTCACTATGCGTATAATCCCACACACCCATTTGATCTCAAATAATGATATGTACTAAATGCTAAGTGTCTGTGCTGAGTGCTCCAAAATGATCCATTTCATGCCTTCATCTATACACAATGTCTTTCTAGTTTCTTTCTACTCGCACGCCCATTTCATTTCATATGATCATCTAAAAATTGTGTCACTCTAAGCTCTCAACTATTTCCTCTTGATTGATCATCTCATAACTATTGAATGAGAGCTTTGGGATAAGCTATAGGCATCCATCAAAGCATAAAGGATTTTCTTAGACGATGTAGATGAAGTAGTAGCATTTTCCTTGGGAGACATGCTTGCAAAATGGAAGCATAGATAAGTCATGTGAACTGTTTGACAGGATGTAAGAACGTAATGTGGTCATCAAAAGCCATGGTTTTTGGATATGCACAAAATAGATATATTGAGAGAATATATTTGTTTAAGTTGCAACTACCCTGGTAGACATGCATGTAAAATGTAGAATCATAGATAAGGCATTTGAACTATTTTATTGATTGCCTCCATGAAATGTCATCTAATGGCAAGCCAATATTGTAGGATATGCATATTCATTTGTTGAATATATCTAGATGATGTAGTGACATTCTTGTTATTGCAACCAATGCCACATATGTATAAAATTGGAATTCCAACTCTTGTTGAGGTTGTAAATTATGTTGAACATGGTCTCAAGCCATAATAGTTTTCTATCTACCAAAATTAGAGAGAGAATCATACAAACTTGTGCAAGCTCTTTGTATTTTCTTTGATATGATATTCAAGAAAAGGATGAGAAATAAAACTCTAAATAAGCGGGCAAGCTCTCCATGTGCTCTACACCCCACAAGTAAATCTACTCTAATAAAAGAGGTAATAAAAAACTAGTTCACTTTGCATTTGTAACCTTGGGAAGGCTCTTAGCAACATGATCGCATTGAACCTTTGACGTAAAGGAGAAATAGACAAGCTCACAACCCTAAAGAAGGCTTTCTTAGATAAGAAGTTTCTGAGTAAACAAAAATCATCACTAATAATGCTACTGCGATTTTCTTGTTTAAATCCAAACAAAGTTGTAATATCTTGGGCAGAGGAGACTACTGTTGTTTGTGGTTAAGGATCCTTTAGGTTAGTAGAATCACATGCAAATTGGATATGACATTGCAGTAAGCAAACTATAATAAGAGCTAGGAGCTTGCCTAGTGATTAGGGCTTGAGATTGGACACTGCATGAAGCATTTGTAGGCATTTGAGTCTGAAGCGTCACCAACACAAAATCAAACTAAAAAGGAAACTTGGCAAATAAAACTAAATAAAAATAGTCCTCTTGATATTAATCAACATTGTATGAACAATACCATTACAGTGCACTATAGTTGGTATAAATATATTGTTGGCTGAGTCCCATGACATAATGCCAATTCCTAGGTACATCAATATGCCTACTTATCCAGGTATATCATTTTCTTACAGATAAAGGACAATCTACTAAGAAAAGAAAAGACCACTTTTTAAAAATTCACATAGGTATAAACCCATTCATCTCTGAAGGTAATGCTCTTACTACTATTTCACCCCCAGTAAATTTGTTGTAAGTTCCCAAGTGATGATAGCTGTAGCATTAGCAGGGAAAACTCTCACCAATGTAGGCCCCAAGCCAACATATAATCCTCTAAAATCATGTTCTCTATAAATCTGTCAAACATAGAATTGGGAAATGGTTTCATGTTCATTAATATGAGCACTTCTTACTTTTAAATTCATCTATTGGTTATCTAAGACTACTTAGTAGAATAGATCCTAGACGAAAAGGCAGAAGCTAAGTCCCATGGTATTTGAATATTTAAATTTTAATCTTTTAACCCAATTCAATAATCCAACCGTCAATCCTTACATATATCCTAATTGTTGTCATACGAATCCAATAACCTTGTAAAAGCCTAATCAAAATCTTTATTAAAAATTAATTTAAAAACATTTTTTCTAGAGTAGAGTCCATGTAAAAATGAAATTTTATGTCCTACCATCCTAATTGTGTGTATAGGATTTCTACTAGCATTAATATTTTGAGTTGTTTGAATACAAATTTTTGCAACATCGAGAGGCAAAACAGCTGAGAAAAGGGAATTGTTACATTAAGTACCATGGTAGATTCAAAAAGAAAAACAACATCAAACATACCTTTCTTCTTGTGGCATTCCAAAATGAATGTAGATTGATGGAAGGTTGCACTCCACAGGAAGCTTGTTCAGCTATGAAGCTCTGTTAACACTCTTGACAAATATCACAACTTGATTGAAGTCCAATGCATCAAGCAAATCATTCAACTTTCGGTTCTTCTCCAGCTCGCTCAGTTTGATGTAGTGCTGGAAGAATCTCAAGACATAAATACCAAACATAACAAAAGAGACAATTGTTACTATTTTATCAGACATTATTTTATGCCATAGTATCAATTTTCAGATTGTTGAGGATGTATGTCAGTTCTAGATGAAATATTGGTGACCGCAAAGACAACACTTATCTCGGAATCACATGTTTTCTTCGTTTCATCTAACTTTTTTGTGCAGAATTTATAGCCATGGTAGTACATAGCTTTGTGGTGTTTGACTTGCAATTATTCAAACATGTCAAGAATCTTCTCATTTATTTGTGAGTTGATATTAAACTTATCTCTCATGATTAGTAATCTTATACATACCTTTATATCTCTTAACCATATATTAGATCAAGTACCATTGGCATAACATTGGGATCTCCATTACGATGAGCTTCTTTAACCAATGATGCAACACCATCCCATCTTCATGAGCGACCATTTTCTTGAGACTAGATTCAATCCATACTATCATCCAATCAAGATTGCTTGCAATATACAAGTGTAGTGCATCCCACTCACGATCAACTATAAAGAAGACATTTACACCAATTAGAAACAATTTATATGTATTGATGATGGATAAGAATTGTTAAATTACAAAAAAAAACTTATAATTACCTCTCACCCTCCTCAATCTACCTTTCCCTGTCAGGTACTCCCCTTTGAATTTGTCATTACAGTTGGGATCCCAAATGCGATCTACATGGATACCTACTGCAAACTTTGGAAGATATTCACTGATATACACCATGGTCTGGTATATCATATATCCCTCTATCATAGAACCCTCAGGACATGCTCTTTGTCGAACCAAGCCCTTCATAAATTTCAAGTGCCTCCCAACCTTCCACATTGATCTAGCTTGTACAAGTCCACACAATTCAATCTCCTCAACTTGATGTATGAGGTAGTGTTCTTGAGCATTGAAAAACATTGGAGGTAAACACTTTTGCATTTCACACATAAGCTGTGGAATTTTTCTCTTCCAATATTTTATATCTTTTTTATCAATTTCTTTAGATGATAACCACCTAAAAGAGATTCAACATGCAAAAACATATAAAGGAGATTTCAAATAAAATTATACAATAAATTTTAGATAAAAAGCTACAAATCTAAGAAAAAACACTTCTAACCTCATGTATTTTCCAAAATCATAAATAACTTGTTTAATACTATTGTCAAACTGTTGTGGAAGGGATAGAGGTAGGACGAACTACAATCATTAAAAAATGATCATTTCAATATATTACTAAATAATGAAATTGGTACTATATTCAATCTTACAAATATACTATAAATAGAAAACATGACTTAGCTTGAGGAAGGTATGCCAATCATGTGTTTTCAACCCTGGCCCAAAATCACCTTTCTTTGATAGAAGAGTGCTTATATTTGCAGAAAATCCTGTTGGAAATTTTGTTTTTTTTATGACTTCTTTTAATGCATCACTTTGTTGCTCCATTAATAACCAAGGAAGGGCACTTGTATTTATGCAATCTCCATTCCTATTTGATTCAATGAAAACTTTTAGTGCATGATTGGATTCATGAATGTTAGTACAAATTTTAGCAATTTGTTCTCTATCATGCATTCCATCCAACATTTTCCATAGTGTCTCTGTTACATTCTTTCCAATATGCATAGCATCAAACAAATGTGCAATTGGGAGATCCTTTTAGTATGGTAATCTACTAAATTGAGTAGGATAACTTTTCATTCCTCTAGGAAGTTGGTCATTGATGCCTTGATGACCTTCAGGAGCATCAATTACAACATTAGTAAATATAAGACAATATCAAAATGCAAATTGTAAACTTCGGACAACAAATTGGACATTACCTTGATGATTTAGTTGATCGTATTCCAACTTCCATTCATAAGGTTTCATTCTTCATGGCCTTGCTGATGTCTCTTCTTTCCCATTGAAAATATATTTTTCAGCAATTTGATACCTATGATTATTGTGGAGAAGGTGTCTAAACTCATCAAACACCTGCTTTGCTAAACCTCTTGAATGACGACATTTCATCTTCGGAGCACAAACTAGACATGAAAATTTTCCCTTTGTCTGAAGACCTAAAAGATCATGTTTAATTAGATCATATACAAATATCATGCGCAACTTAAGCATTCGATAGTAATGTGTAAGCACTATAACAAACCAAAAATATGTGATCTTAACAATATAACATACCACAAAAATGAGTTAGCCCAGGGGCATCATGTATTGTCCATACAAGCATTGCATGGAATTGAAATCGTCGATGTCCTATCGATCTATATATGTCATACATAGTGATGTCATTCCATAACTTTAACAACTCGTCAATTAGGGGCTCAATATACACATTCATATCTTTAACTTGGTATTTACCTAGCAATTGAATGAACATAAACATTACGTAATTATTATAACCATTTTCATGCACTATTTATAAATTAATTTAGATAACTATAAAATAAAAAAATACCTGGCACAATCATTGAAAACATTATGTGCTCCCTCTTTATGGACATCCAAGGAGGAATGTTATTGTTAATAACAAAAATAGGCCATACTGAGTAAACAGATCTCATATCTCCATATGGATTGACACCGTCCGTCACCAATTAAAGTTTTAGATTACGAGGTTCTTCTTTATAATGTGACCATGTTTCTTCTATCTCTTTAAATGCAGAACCATCAGCAAGCATTCACATAATGTCATCTTGACTTCTATTGCGTGCATGGTAATCCATAAATTATGCCAAGCTAGCACACTTGAATAACCGTTCAAGACATGGAATAATTGGAATGTACCGAAGAACCTTGTGAGGCACTTTTTTTGTTATTTGATCTAACTGATATCTACTAACATGACAATCAGGGCATTTTGTTGCAAATTCATGTTGTTTATGATATAGAATGTGATCATTGGGACATGCATGTATTGTCTGATACTTCATTCCAATCTGATCCATAATGTTCGATAATTCTCGGTACGAACGAGGAAAAATGTTTAATGGTGGTAACAAAAACTCACTAATCAACCTACAACAACAAATATGCATTGTTAATATAATGAATTGTAATTGTATGCTAACATTGAAGATGACAAAAATGACATACCTTAGCATACGTGACATTGCTACATTGGATATACCATTCATAACCTTTAAGTTCACCAACAACACTATAGCCGACAATAGAGTTGTTTGGGAGGCTTTGTATAAGGGCTTGTGTGCCTTCTCAAGTAAAGGTATATCAAGACCATCTTCATCATTATTATCAGATTCGCTAGTACCATCATTGTGAGCCTCTTCATCACCTACCCCAATACCATCTTCTTCAATCATGTCCTCTGGCACATTATCATCTTCTTCCATGGGAGTGTTATCCTTAGCTTGGATATTCACACCTCCATGTTCCTCCAGAAGGAAATCCACATTCAGCAATGGATGAAAATCGTGGCCCCCTTCAACATGACCATATTCCCTACAATGACTCTGGGCTATTGTGATTAGAATTCTTCGATTCTTTAAGCCTGTAATGCCCCACCCGAAGATCCTTGGAAACAAGGATTCAAATAAAGCCAAGATATTTTTTTTTTTTTACAAGTATGAATGCACGAGACAACCTCATATAGGGATCACACAGATCGCAACGGAAGACTTCAACACAATCCCGGCAACCAATGAATCTCTGAACGCCACTACCAAACTAACACACACAAACAAAGCCAACAAAGACAACACACATGATGAGGGCACAAGAAACAACCACTCATCAACAAAACACCAAGCTGGGGTAAAATGCAGAATCCCAAAATTTGGCTAAGCCTGAAATCCTGAAGCCCTGAAAATTGGCTAAGTCTGGATTTCTGAAGCCCTAAAATTTCCTAGAATCCATAACTTATCTCTGAGAGGTTTGAAACCTATCTCAAATGATTTTTTGCATATATTAAAATATATCTTAAGTATAAGGAATTAACTTATACTTAAATGATATATTTTAAACCCCTAGGAAATCTGTTTTGAACCAGGAAGGTGTAAAAACCAAAAGGGTGTCCAAAACCAACTTTCGAACTTTCATCTGACAAGCCTAGATAGCCCCTGTTAAACTAGTCTCGAGTTTCGTGCGAGATCTTTCACCGCTTCACGCGAGAAAGTGCGCACTTCACGCGAGGACTACTGAGCTTCGCGCGACGATTCCTATGCGCCGCGCGAAGATTTACATTCTTGCGTGGGAAGTGTATTCTTTCACGCGAGGAAGAAACAGTCTCGTGCGAGGAAGAAATAGTCTCACGCGAGGAAGAAATAGTCTCGCGCGAGGAAGAAACAGTCTCGCATGAGGAAAATACAATCTCGTGCAAGGAAACAAATCAGCGCGACACAAAACACAAACAAAAAGCTAAACAAACAAGGAAACCTCCACACCGGGGAGTACCGGATCCACGTAAATCGAGGAATGAACACTCGAGAGCACTAACAACAAGGAAAGAGAAACATCCAACCTTCTAAAACATAAAAGCAAAGCAAATACTGAAATAAACATTGCAATGAACAAAATACATTTCAAAACTAAACAACCAAATAAATGCGCGGTTCCTCCCAACCGTCAATAGCATCATAAGACCATCGTGGGTCCTAGCCATCCCTCGCGCGTAACATCCCAAGCCACCGACCAAATCATCGGTACTATTGTAATAGGGATGTCACTACTAAAAACATGCACAATATTAGCATAAGGAAATCTAACATGCTAGTAGTAAAGCATAAGATAATCCTACAGTAGGTAACATCTCCTATTACATGCGAAACAGTAATAAGCAACAGATGTACTACTAAATCAAATAACATCATCTAATCATATGCTAAACATCATAATAACGGAATGCGCCAAATAAAATAACATCATCTAAACATGATATACAAGCATCCCAATGAAAGCATAAATCACAAGAAAGCATACTCCGAAACCTGAAGTACCAAGTGAAAACATCCAACAACGGTCGCACTAGGACAAAAGATCGTCTCTGTACACCGATCCCTAGCAGTGGTGAAGGTAGCTACGCCTCCAAACCACGTGGCACCCATAGGTCCACACCTGCCGTGCTGATGGAGATAATGATCCAACCACAACCACACATAAAACACAACATCCATGGCTAACACTCACGCCAGACAGTATGATGGCTGAACCAAGAACCTAAGACAATGCAAGGAGTACAGGTCCTGGTTAGATACTCAAAAGGCTACTAAGTAGGGACTAACATCATGGAGAGTCGCTTGGCATCAAAAAGACCAAGCTTGGATCGTGCGAATTCAGCATCCCTCAACGAAATGGCTCGGCACAGCATTTTATTATCTTAAATTTTATTACCAGTCACACATTTTCTTTAATTATCACTTATTTAAAACTTCATATCCTCCGCTAACCCTCTGGGCACAATGATCACCAGGCTACGAGATAGAAGCCCCCTCCATATGCTACCCTACCCTACCCATGCTCATCCTATGACAAGTGCCCGTGGGCATGCATACTCCCATCCCAACCCCAATGATCATAACTTCTGGCAAATCCACGGAAGATCGGGCCTCGCAAGTCACCCAACAAATGTACGCGCACGTACTTTTTTGTGGCGCACCACCATCACGAAGATCATAACACAAGGACAAGAATGAGAACACAATGCAAAAAAAACACCCAACTGAAAGCAACACGGGAAGGACAGATTCTACACGAATCCCAAAGCCGATAAAATCATACATCATGAAATCACTCAATCAGCCTCAATCCGAGAGTATGGATTCTACATGAATCCCAATGATGTAACAAGACCAAACATCGTGAACTCACTCAACTGGACTCAATCCGAGAGTATGGATTCTACACAAATCCTAGCATTCACGAAACAAAAGCAAAGGTCCAACAAAAACCATAACAAGTGTAAAATCACTCAACCGAACACAACGTCAGGAGTATGGATGCAACACACATCCCGGTGCAACATAAAAGTGCAAAAGTGGTCTGACTGATATCCAAACAGATCATCAAGGTCCACGACTCACATTGTGCCAAGAAAACCTGAGAAAACAAGGCGGTACGCAAAATGAGGTAAAAACCCCAAAAATTTGGAAAACTACAAAATTAAAACCCATTTGGCCTTTGGGTTCAAAAACCCAAAAAATCCAAAAATAAATGAAATCAGACACCGTATGCAAAAACGGCCAGCATAACGGCGTAAAATCCCAAACCCTCATCCCAAAAAATAGGAAAATGTTCATACCCGCCCAACTGGGTAGAACTAGCATACAGAAATGGAGGGGAACACTAATTCTCAGCCTCCAAACAAATGGCTACCAAAAATAGAAGTAGAAACGAAGCAGAAACAATAAAACAAGAAAGCCCTACCTCACAGCCAAAAGGGCAAAACGGGAATCTGAACCATAAAATAAATATCTCGCAGAAGTAGCTGAAAATTGCGGCAATCCAAGGTTTCCCCGAGCTATATCCAACGAGCTCAACCTTGCGACGATCCCACGCCCGTAGCTCCCACAACAAACAAAACAGTAAATCCTCATGAAGAGGATTTTGGGTTTTACTCTCCAACTTTCCAATTTGAAAGTGATAAGTGAGGAATTAAATTCCTCTTTGGATACTTATTCACTTTTCGAGTGAATAATCGATTAGGGCATTTAACCAGCCAATCCAGTTAAACCTCGAATCGACCCAAACGAAAACAGGCTATTCCTATAAATAGGAATTCATCTATGGCAAAGCTGCCAGAAATTAAAATAAAACAATTAAAAAGCTCGAAAACCCAAAAACACAAAAATCACCTAAACAACTTTCGCGACAATGCGAACCTCTAAATGCACAGACACGCTTACTGGTCTAATCACATAATGCAAATGATTCGGATTTAATAATCACTGAAAGGTTTGAATTAAACATTTTAATAAAGATACGTCGACCACACAAGGACGACATTGGTAAAATATGAAAGGCTGAATCACTAACTCCATGTGCCACTGCCAGGGGTATAAATCCTGCACACTAAGCAACACGATCAAGTGCAATTGCATATAATAACTTAGCCAAAGCAATAAATGCATTAAATCACCTAATTTAACCATTTATTTAATTAGATTAAAATAATCTATTTACATCACTCGCGTTCACATAAAGCATAACAACGCAGGAATGAAGTAAATAACCATAGCATTAAATCCATCACATAACATAATCAGAGGTATGTCCAAATACCAAATAACCAGATAACATCATAAAACACACTGTCATCTCAAAATGGCATCATCATGCAATATGATTAACTGAACAACATAGTAGTCTAAAATCTATGATACTAGAATCAAAGAGTAACATTTGACCCTCGGGTCATCTCAAATGTAAAACATCACATGAGTAACAAATATCTCTCTAATCAGAAATATAACAAGGTAAATGTCTGCAGCACATAACCAAATAATCTCACATGAACAATCCATTTAATTACTTAAGCATTTAATAAAGATTGATTACTCTGCATTAAAAAGGCATTTAAAACACATAAGAAAACACAACCATAACATGACTAACCACTGCTACAGGAACCTAGTCTAGTGTAGCATGGTAAAAAGTACACAGTGCAATCTCTGCACACATCTCAAGGTAATCACGGAACAACCTCATGATACCACATCGATCCTGGTAACCACTGGCACAAACCTCAGTGAACCAAAAATCACATCATAATCTCAAAGATCAGTCAAAAGCATAATCAAAGCAACTGATATAGAAACATAAATCTAAACACCTCAACGGTGTAGACCACTCAGGGTCACAATCATGATCCATCACAACAAAAGATCAGCAAGGTTGCATCCATCAGGATGACTTACAGAAGTCAAATGGGAGAGGCACTACAAAGCCCTTACACTTTTTGCAAGGACAATAATATTTATCAGGTTTTCTTCAGAACTGAGCCCACAATGTAGCCATTGTCTCATTATTTTGTTCTGGGTTCATATTGTTAGGCATGGTCTTTCTTCACAGGAAAATATACATGCAAATAAATTGGACACGTAGTTAATGTTTATATTTGCACATATGGAAATTGTTGATTAATGTTTTTGAATGTAACTAAAATGATCCTATAATTTTTAGAAGGCCTAGATGTTTGCAAAATGTGGATTTATAGACAATGTATCTTAGTTATTTGCAAAATGCCTCAAAGAGATGTCACAAGCTGAAAGTTACTTAGGTGCTAACAACAGCATGCCATGACTAATCCTGATAGCAATGACTAATCTAATTAATGCATCAACTAATGAAGATGACTAAAAGATTGAAACATATTAATGCAATCTTCAATCAAGAACATGTGAGCTCAAAAGATGGGTAAATCTGAAAAACTCATCAGCCTAAGATCATTACAATTTCAGCCATGAAATAATTACAATTGAAATTTGTTGAAAAATGGGCCTAAGTAGGTTAGCCTAAGGGTCAAAAGAATAATTTAGATTTCACTTAATTAAAAATCAATTAGCTTATGCAAGTTTGGCCTCATGGTGGTTGTACAATTTTAAAAAACTTAATCCTTAGATCATTTGGGCTAACATCAAGGGATGTGAATTTAGGACTCAAATGTCTATAAAGGTTGGATGTTGAAATTCTTTGGAACATCAACCCTTCCAAGAACTTCTTGATCCTTACAATGGATCCAACACCTTCTCTTGGTCCAATCTTGACCTTCTATGCAAGAAAATATACCCCTCATGTGATGGAATCTCCCAACTCATAACTGTCCCATTCACCTGGTGACCCTCAAACAACACCCAATCACATTCAAAGATCTTTGTCTCTAATCTCCGTGCATATCTCTACACAAAATCATATCAAATAGGTGCATAATACATTAGCAACCCCTCTTCCATGAGTTACATATACAATACAGCAGTGGGAGGGGTCAAATTCATTGAGTTTGCCTCAGACAGTCAAGTTCTGTCATGTGACAATGACAATCTCTTATTACCTGTGCAAAATCCTTTACAAATGTCTTTTCACGAATAAGATCAACTTACAAAATAGCCTTCTCAATCATTTTCATATTCAAAGAAAAGCTTTGAAGTGAAATAAAGATTGCACCAATTAAAAAAAACCAAATTGCATAGTCTCTGATTTATAATGGAAATACAAAATTGATATTTATTGCTTATAGAACTCTGCGATATCTGATATATCTATAACATTATGTAGTGGAAAGTAATTGATTAGAACTTAGAAGCAATTAGTGTTGTCTAGTATCGATGAATGTTTGCAATTCAAGGGATGCTTTCTCTATATACAACCTAACTGTGTCATCCCTTAGATGTCATCTTAACTATACGCGATTCACAAGTGCACCAGTAAGTCGATCAGGTTGTTGGCTCTAAAAAGAGCATATCTAAGAGGATAAGAAAAAGAAGTAATATGTACTTGGTTATGATGAAATGAAAGATGATATTGGCATCCTATATCTTATGCTGAAGATGATAGGACACATTGGAAGTGACACACCTCCCTTCACAGTTAATCATACCACCTCTTCCAAAAGTTAATCCTAGTTGCCGGTTCGGATTCTAGTTTTGGTTCAGGTTCAAGATTCGGGTTCCAAATTCGTTCAATTTTTTGGGAATTTGTTTCAGATTCATTTTGGGTTCATACATACAAGAATATATATATATATATATATATATATATATATATATATATATATATATATATATATATATATATATATATATATATATATATATATATATATATATATATATATATATATATATATATATAGCAACAAATAAGTTCATAAAACAATGTGCTAATATTAAAGCAACATAGAAAAATACACCACCATATCAATGTTTCGGTTCAAAAACAATAATGTCAACATTAATAATCAGCCATCATCAATTAAGATTAAATATCATCAAGTAAATCATCATCATTCATCTATTACAAATCAAAAGCACAAAATGTAACATTACAAGCCCCTTTAAAGCCAATGTTCTAATTGTTTCCATATTGTAAGCTTCACACATTAATTATCATATTGGATGATTCAAAGAATGCAGCTTTGAATTGGGCTGGATGAAGCCAAGAAAGTAGGCTTTGGATTACAACTTATCAAATTGGTTATCAATTTATGTTCCAAGTTTATGACATTACAACATTAGCATCAAAGACTGTTATGAGAACATTTCCTATTATTTGAATACAGTGTCAATAACACAATCTTTAAGAGGCACAATCTTTTTCTATAATTAAATACTTTATTGGAAAATAGCAATCATTACAAAAAAATCCTCATCTGAGATTTAGAATACTACTTTGATGATAAGCCCGAGGCTTTTGTGACCTAGACCAACACACAAGCTAATGGAATAAGATGGTCACGTAATAAGGAGAAGAAAGAGGATCAAAAGTTTAGAGTTACTAACTCAAAAAACTGAAAAATGATCCCCTTGAGGTCTTGTATGAGGGACTCTCATGCACATTAAAAACTACACATGCACCCATATGGGTAAAACTTCAAAAGATGAAAATAAAAAGCCTACATGTAGTTTGGCAAGCACTCCATGTGGGAACTATTAGTTAAATGGCACAATTCCCATCAAAACATGAAAAATTACCTACTAATTATTAAGAAGCAACACTTTGAAAACAAAGCTCAAGGGGCATATGGGAAAGTGATGAGAGGATTGCCATTACTAAGGGAAGCCGACTCTTTTTTCTCATCCATATTGGATCTAGCGGATGAGATCCAACTTTAGGATATGTCCTAAGGATTTCTACTTCTCATCCACTGAAGAAAAATATGTCTGATAATAACAACACATGTTATTTGGTAAGCCAATAGAATTTCTAAAAGTCTTCACAATCTACTCCTTCCATGCTACAAGGCTTTTGAATAATCTCTTTCAATGCCTTATCAATGGCTTCTCTTGCCTATTTGCCCTTGGATAGTTAAAAGCCTGATGGTGAGTGGAAGATACAAAACTCTACTATTGCTACTCTAATAACAAGGTTAAGAAATGACACCCACAACAATTTGTTGTCTGTTTCATAATCCTAAATATAATTAAAATTGGTTCATACAAACTTCCATTGTATTTACCTATTTTCAATGGTCCAATTTTGAAAAAGTTTCTCTTGGTTTGATTGAGAAGTTCAAGAGGGCATAAAGTGTTTTAAGCACTTTCTAACTCTCCAGCACACATAACAACCCATTAGGCACTATTTGACACCCTACTATATTGATGCCCACCAAGATCTTGCTTGCAGTACTTTATGTTGCATCATGTCTATATGTATTCCATCTGCACATATTGAAATATAAAAACAAAAACAATGGCAATGAAAATAATTGGATGACACACAGTAGAAAAAGGCCTAATTTGGGGAAGACTCTCTGACAGTAGACAATTGAATACAGTAGGGCTTTATTAGCTCCTACCTAGCTAAGGAAGAATGCCTTATAAACTATCTATAGAAAAGCATGAGCAGAGAGTTAAAGAAGATTTTCTAGGCAAACAAAACATCATCCTTTCATTTTAAGATGATATATAAAGGCATTCTTCTAGAGAGGAGCCAACTCGGTTCATTTTGAGTTTGTTGGGTTTAACCCATAGGCATTACTACAACAAACTGGATCTCAAATAACCTTTATATCATACCCAGATCTAGGGACTATGAGTGCCAAACTGATAACTTAGCTTTTTGTACAATCAAATCAACATATTAAAGACATAAAGCCATTTGTACAAGGGTGATATTTCCTCAAGTTTTCTTTGTTGCCAGATTCCTTTAGATAAAGATATCTACTGTAAAGAAGTGGATAGATTCACCCAAGAATCTCTCTTATAAATGGAATTCCTTCTCAATTTTGGAAGGATAATTTCACAAATATTGTAATGTAAACTTCTAAAATTAGTTCATCCAAACACAAAACCAACAAATGTCTGGCAAATCTTATGAGGGAGAACAAAAAAAAAAATGATCAGGAAATTGAAGTGGGTTATAGGATCAGACATTTCACATAGATTTCCATGTAATTATTGGTCTAAAATGTTGAGCCCTATCTTCCTTATGAGAGTAGTTTTGGTTTGGATAATAGTTTATAAAGCAAAAAAGCTATGTTGTGGACTGAATCCTTTGGTAGATACCTCAGTTGCCAGTATGAATTTGGGTACACACTGGTATGGAAATATTTTTGGCTTGGGTATTGGGGGTGTCCTTTGATCAAAGACAATAATGATGGAGGTGTTATTGATACTTGGTTTCTCACTTCAGCCATCATAATGAAAATGGTATTTCAGATTGATGTAGCAATCACAAGGTGGAAAAGGCAAATATGTGTGTAAAAGTTGAGGCCATTTCTAAATAATGTTATATTGTACAGGGATCACGTGGCATGAGAATAAACAGAAACAAGGTTTCATATGGTGCATATCTTAAAGATTACTATTGAGGTATTATAAAATGTAATGAAGACTATGTTGGTGCCACGTATTGAAAGCCATATCTATTTTCAGCTTGTAAAGAGAGCAACAAAAGCTATGTGAATGCATCTGAGACTATCAATTTGATTAGTTCAAGAAGAAATAGAAGCAATATGTGCAAAATTTGATGGGAGATGCTACATAGAAAACAATCAAAAGAATATGCTTCAGATCTTATATTGATCTTGTTTGAAATAAAGGAAAGATCTTTTACCATCAACTTTCTGCAATATACAGATAACTTATCACAAGAATATCCATAAAGATGGCAGTTATCAGTTGATAGATATTAATAATACAAAGTTACATGCTGAGTTGCAGCGCACCAATTTTCATCTTGGTCGGTAAGACTGCAAATAGAAAAATTAATGGGTGTTTCTCATAATTCACAGTCAAAGTGGAAGTTATATGGGCCTACTCATACTCTTGAGAGGAATATATTATAGGTGGTCTTCCCTCCCTACACAAGAAACATTTGATACTCAGAACCTCAAAACCCTGAATGTGATCAAGAGTCAACATAACGTGTACTTACCAATAACAAACAAATAGGAGACGACACATTCAATGATATGAAATATTTAGTTTGATTAAGGACAACCTTAATTGTACTCATTTAAGATCATAAGTAGTTAATAAAATTATAATTTTCCAAAAAAGTTCAATTACAAATGGTGTAAATATGTACAATGAACTGGAAATTTAAAAAATAATTAGCATTCCTATATAAGAAGATGAAAAACTGAATGAACAGTTCGGTGCATGTTTTTTAGCTGATCCAAAATTATGATATCACTTGAAAAATAAAATGGTTGATATCATCAAGTGAAAAGTATACCTGAACCAAATTTATAAAATAAAATCTAATCTGCTAATAGAAGTGGATGCAGTATTCTAACAAAATAAATGAGCAGACATTAAGTTTACACAGTCCATGTTAAATTTATTTGTGTTGTTTCTGGACTAAAAGTTGTAGTTATAAAACTAAGTTATCCATCTTTTACAATTGTAAGCTCAAATACTAGAGAAAATAAACTTAAAGAGATATAACAAGGCTCAAGTCAATTATACCAACTATCTTGGAAACAGATTTAACATATCTTATTTAGTAACATCATGCTTTAACTTGTAGTCAAGGATTCAAGATGGCCAAAAACATGGAAATGGACTTCAACTCTTCCCACTAGTATCAAAAGAACCTAAGATCCTCATTAGATAATGTTATTCAAGTTGCATCTATTACAAGTGTGGTTACCGTGTACCAAAAGGTTGACTTGTCAATGTTAATAGAACCACTAGACTTCTAAATCTGTAGGAGGTGGCTAGTCCTTTGTCACAAATCTTTAGGGGAACACTGACCATTATGCCAACAATCTCCCCCACAATGTTACCCAAGGGGATCCGAACCCATGACGAAACTTTAATACCACTTGTTATAAGGGGAAAGTGGGGTTTTTGTTGTGTCAAAAGATCAACCTATGTGAAGTATTTGGGAAGGGTAATAGATTGGAAAAATGAAATTATCTTCTCCTACCAAAATCTTCCCTTATACTAGTCTTTCTTCAAATTCACAAATGGGATATGCCAATATATGGCAATCTTGTCTTCACTCCCAACCCCAAATGATAACACATCACCTGAAACAAACAAAAAAAAGCTTTAAATTCATATAAGGAAAAGTTGAAACAATATTTTGAACCCAAACTCATAAGAAAGCAAGTGATTCAACTATAGAGATAAGTTTTAGTATAAAACATTAACACACTATATCACCAACATGTCATTGTAGCGACCAATACACCGGTTATCATCCATACAACTAAAATACATTGCAGGGCCAACCAACTCATGGTCAAAGGCCAAATTCATCCCACATATATGGGGGATAATGAGCCATTTGGAATAGTTAGAACATCATCCACATATCTACAGAGCACAACAAATTCTTACGCCCTTCACAATGATCAATCACAATTTCTAATAAAAATTTGAAAGATACAAATGGATTCAAGATAATTATAATTAAGATGCAAGTATATATCATTAACAAGAAATGCATATCTAAGCTTCGAAACTGAAATACGCATGAATGTGGAATAGCTAAGATATTATGGTTGATTATTGATGTATCTACTCATTTTCTCTTCACTATTATGTTCAATCTAATGCTCCAGTCAATTACAATGCATAATATAAATCATTAACCCAAAATGTAGGTCTATTATTGGAAACTAAAATAATTTTGAATGTGGACTAGCTAAGACACTAGGCTGATTATTGATGTTTTCGCTCATTGCCTTCCTCACTATTATGTTTAATCTCCCTAATTTGTTCAATCTAACACCACATTCAAGTCAAAACCATTGTGAATACCACTTGAATATTGTGATGTTAAGGAGTTGAAACCATAGAGTATGATTAAAACTAAGAGAATTAATAAATGATCATAAAATAGATCTCTCATTATGCAAGCCATGTGCATTGGGAAACAAGGTATATTTCAACCCTTAAAAGAGAATGAAATTAATCCCTCTACAATAAGGGTTATGTTTAATGGAACATTCCCCAAAGGAGTAAATCAACACTCCTACTGAAAATAATCAGATCTGGTATTGAACTCCATGGGCTTCAAAAGCTGAGTGGAAGCGTTTTAGTTGGGAATATTGAGACAAAGGCAATGAGAAACACCTATACTGATAATTTTTGTGAGGTAGAAATGATAGATGAAGCTAAAGTATTAATAGGTAAAATGTTGGAAGATGTCCATTTTCTTGAAATCTACACATCACTGGCGTAATAGATGACTTTTGCAACTCTGGAAAAGCAAAAAAACCCTACAACTTGCTTGTAAAAATGATAAGTTTGGTCTTTTGCTGTCACTTAAAGTTGTGTGACTGATGCTCATTTTGAAATTGATGGAATAGTCAAGGACACGAAACATGTTTATATATATATATATATATATATATATATATATATATATATATATATATACACACACACACACACACACACATGCAATGGTCTGTGAAAGATGGGGGATCTTTCTGGAGCAGATTCACTCATGAATAAGATGTTAGATGGAGGCTGGGCTCCTAATGCCGTCACTTAAAGCTGTCAGATTTTTGCTCATTGCAAAATTCTTGGAAGAGTCAAGAACACAAAGTGTGTTTAGTTTGTTGTTTAGAAATATCATATATATAGAGCAATGCATTACAATCTAGTTACATAAAGATGATTGATTCAAAAGTGGCTTGAACATCAATTGTGAATCAAAGCTTAGATTCAAGGTAGACTATTCCATTACCGATTGGCCTAATGAACAAGACCTATGATTATGTTTCACGTGGAACTCACTTGGGTTTGAAACCTTGTGTGATCCATCTATCAATTACTTGTGTAATGTCAAAAGATTTGAATACAATTGAATCAAACTATTAAAAAAAACAAGTTCTTGTGCAAGCTAAAACAAAACCTCCAAATAGAGCTCAACAAAAGAGAGTGAAAACAACATTACCATCAAAAACCTCACTCAAATGTTACCAAAGTTTCCATTGTTTAATGATATTCTCCTTGACTAATTGATATGTAGATGCTTATTTTCTTAAGGATGACTTGATTTGACAACATATACTTTGCTCAAACTTGATGGATTCTTGGAATGGATGAGGAAGTGGCTCAATTTATAGAATTTTGGAATGGAGAATGGATAGTAAAGATCTAATGATGAGATCATTGTGAAGGATGGTTGACAGGATCCCTGTAGGATGAAGGAGAAGATGAAAGGTGGAGATTGAAGGTTTTAAATTGTGAATAGCTTGGATGAGCTTACTAATCATAGTAAGTGGTTGAAACCATGAGGGAAATAAGGGATGTGTGCATCTAGATTGCCTATATTCTTAGGCTTGGTCGAGAGAATAATGGAACTATAATAACAAGTGCCTTTAGATATTTTGATTCTTGGAATATTTTAAGGGGCTTTAGGCATATTTAAATACTAATATTATTAACTATTTTAGCCATGTGTGAGATGAAAAAAGAAATTTTTATTTATTTATTGTGATAGAGTGGAAAGAGGGATTACTTAAATAATAGGATAATATACTTTAATTTATATTACCAGTATTATCTCAATAGCTAAAGGATCCCCGTAGGATGAAGGAGAAGATGAAAGGTGGAGATTGAAGATTTTTAATTGTGAATAGCTCAGATGAGCTTACTAATCATAGTAAGTGGTTGAAACCATGAAGGAAATAAGGGATGTGTGCATCTAGATTGCCTATATTCTTGGGCTTGGTGGAGAGAATAATGGAACTATGATAACAAGTGCCTTTAGATATTTTGATTCTTGGAACATTTTAAGGGGCTTTAGGCATATTTAAATACTAATATTATTAACTATTTTAGCCATGTGTGAGATGAAAAAAGAAATTTTTATTTATTTATTGTGACAAAGTGGAAAGAGGGATTACTTAAATAATAGGATTATATACTTTAATTTATATTACCAGTATTATCTCAATAGCTGAAGGATCCCCGTAGGATGAAGGAGAAGATGAAAGGTGGAGATTGAAGGTTTTAAATTGTGAATAGCTCGAATGAGCTTACTAATCATAGTAAGTGGTTGAAACCATGAAGGAATTAAGGGATGTGTCCATCTAGATTGCCTATATTCTTGGGCTTGGTGGAGAGAATAATAGAACTATAATAACAAGTGCCTTTAGATATTTTGATTCTTGGAACATTTTAAGGGGCTTTAGGCATATTTAAATACTAATATTATTAACTATTTTAGCCATGTGTGAGATGAAAAAAGAAATTTCTATTTATTTATTGTGAAAAAGTGGAAAGAGGGATTACTTAAATAATAGGATTATATACTTTAATTTATATTACCAGTATTGTCTCAATAGTTGATCACTACTTTCTCCATAGTTTTCTACAAAAACAACCAACCAATTTGGTGAATTAGTTGTAGATTCTGACACAAATGAACTGTTACACTATGCACAAAAGCCAGAGACTAATGTGACTCTACAGAACAATTTTTTAGTCCTCTTGGATTTGTTAAATACATTTCATATAGTTATAATAGCATAATCATTTTCTTTGCTATTATGTAGGTAAGTGACCAAATATACTGTTGTGTCTATATTTTTACAGCTAACATATTTTCAACAAGATTTTCAACAAACTCATCTTAATTGGAACATAGTCAATTCTATCTCCATTTTATATGGT
This sequence comes from Cupressus sempervirens, assembly GCA_028749045.1. Classification (NCBI taxonomy): domain Eukaryota; kingdom Viridiplantae; phylum Streptophyta; class Pinopsida; order Cupressales; family Cupressaceae; genus Cupressus; species Cupressus sempervirens. The sequence continues at coordinate 510,605,078 of CM053790.1, forward strand.
CAAAATATAAATGTTTATTCCTTCACAACACTACCAATATGCTTTTGACAACATGCATGATGTTTCAATGATTTCTGAATAGAGTGTAAAATAACTTAGGTGAAATGAATTTGTGCTAGATGAGTTTGGTTGATTAGGACTAGGTTATGGATTTGACTTGGTAAAAGGGATTGGGTGCACTATGGAAGTACTTTAGGTGTCTACAACATGCAACAAAAATACAAAATATTAACTCCCAAATCCCAAAAGATCAATACTAGGTTCTATTCCAAAAACTCTATTGACTGTAGCAGAATATAGCCACGTGCTCAGAGTAAGTTCTTTTCCATGTTCACTTCTAGCCACTAAAAACAAACAAACAATATATCACAAAACAACTTACTAGATTCTCTCTAGCAATCCTCAAAGTCTTGTTTGATTCACTTTGAAGACCAGCCCTAAATGAAATCAGGCTCTCCAAAAACCATGCGAAAATGCAGAGAAAACCTGAAATGAAACTAGGCTCTCCAAAAACCATGCGAAAATGCTCCAAAAACTTGAAATGAAACCATGCACAAGAAAGACGTAAAAGGACAAATTTTTTTTTCCTTTGTGCATGTATAAGCCCTATGTTGGTCAAAATTTTGACCAACACGGGTCTTATATGTAAGAAAAAGAAATTTTTGCCTTTACATTTCGACCACCCTAAATTTATTTAGTTGATGGTCAAAAATTTTGGTAGAAAAATTATGTTAAATTTAGTAGTGCAAGGGTTTAAGAAAGGTTCAAAGAAATGAAGATCACGGCTTAGATGTTAAACAAAGATCAATAGAAGAGAACTGGTCTCACACCATATAAAGTATGAAACCCCTGTGAGGCAAACAGGTTACTGATAAAGTATAGTAAGCCAACTGTCATAATGGCTTGACATGAAAAAAAGCATTAAAAAAAAAGAGAATCAAAGATGATATCATACTTTCACAATAGCCCAAAAGAGATAGGGCAAAGGACTCACTTAGTATTCATTGAATGCATGTATTTCTTGATAGATTCACAGTAAATGACTCTTAGTTTCTTTCTAGCAAAATCACTACGATTTATTTATTTCCGTCATAACAGTTTCTGGTACACCCAATTTCATAAAACCCAATGGAATAGTTGAAGTGTTTTAATTTCAAGATGTTCTAAACTCAATGTCTTCCTTTGGTCATTGTCTTAAAATGCAACTGCAGTCTGGTTATAGATGGAGAAAAATGGAAATGAAGGGAGAAGATCAATATATGATTAGAACACAGGAATCAGAGCAAGGATTTCATAGTTCAAAAACACATTGTTTTAAAAAAAACATTAAATAATAATGCAAACCAATCGCCATTTTGCATAATGATGCATCTCATCAGCATTGAGTAACGTAATATGTATCGAGCACTTTAAAAACACAGAGAATGAAGGCATAAAATCTCTAAGTAAACAAGAGGACAACACTTGAGGTTTAATATTTCCAAAAGCTTACTTGTTATATTGAAAATCTATGACAGACCAATAGAAAGGTCTCTTCAATAAGACCCACACAGAACTTCATGAAAACACTCATTCATCATGGCAACATAGTCCCAATGGAGGCAAAATGTGAAATGAAAAAACTGAATGAATAGGCCATAGATTTTATTAGGGTTCACAGCAAATCTTTCATGACTCATAATAGGATGATTTCACTTCCTATCATAAAACTAACCTGTAAATCTACATTTTCACTGTGGATCTCTTTCTCTGCTCAAATAGCCTTGGTTCTTCAACTCCCGTGCATGCATTGAAGCTGGATAGAATACAATGAAATGGGCGTCATTTTCCCTTTTTACATATTAAGCTCGTGTTGGTCAAAATTTTGACCAACACAGGCATAGATTTAAAAAAATCCATATTTTCCCTTTCCATACCGACCAATTTAATAAATGGTCAAAAAATTTGGTCGAAAAATAACCTCAAATGTACTAGTGTCTAAACCCAGAGGCAACAATGGCATATAGGAAATCTACTATGTAAGTTGGAAAGTGTCATTGCATGAGCCAACTCTAAGGTTACCCAGGTAGCCTGACTGGACTTCAGCCCCCTAGTGACTCTATGTGGCACTAGTATCCTTTCATACTGACAAGGCATACTAACAAAGCAAGGTTGCAACCAAGCATCCTGTACAATCCCATCCTAGCTTGTACTAGCACTAGAGGCATGGGTGAGGAAAAACAATGACTCTTATTAATTTATTTTACTCTCATTAAGATAGCATTATCACTTATTAAAACAACCTACAACAGGTTATCCATGCAACCTCTTTAGGGCCCCATTCTCCATTGCAAGTCACTTCCCAACATGACATACATATAACGTACCCTAAGCTTAATAAAAGTAGTAGGTCACATATGACCATAAATCACTCATCAGTTCTTAAACAAGTAACTAGAAAAATATTTAAAAATTACTGATTATAACAATAGATTTTACCAATACGATCATCCTAACAAGACTTATCCAAAATCAAGTACACAAATACCAACTCATGACATCACATAATATCATAAAAATAATTTACATAATCACCTCACTCTTATACAAGCAACTGGGAAGCAATCCAAAGATAATTGATCGAAGACTCAAAGGTTATATCAAAAAAGTCACACCATTCACTTTAGTTCTACATAAGAGAAACTGAAAGCAAAAACAAAACATCTGATCAACTCAGCATAGAGCACACATGACACATCACCATGGTTGGGTATAAAATATTGTAACCAAAATAAGTCATAACATCATCATAGAACAAAACTCCCAAGCCTCTGGTAAACATCCTGATTTGGTCAAAGCTAAGTCAAAACCAGAACCCCAAATCATAGAATACAACAACATCACAAAAGTACATAACAATGTAACTTCCATAATACATTCAGTTTATACATAAGTTCAAATTTCACTACAAGTTTTCAAGTTTACATTTCCTAGTATTATAGTTTATAGAGTTTTCAATTACAATCAGGGTTCACATTTTCGTTTAAAGTCCTAGTCTTACCAAAGTTGACAAATTTTCCTGAAACATATAAATGATTATTTAATTAAATCACTAATAGATTTACGAATAAATAATTCAAATATATATGATCGATAACGAACAATCCAAATTCCATTATCCAAAAACTTGCAATAACTAACATAATAAACTAATATTTTTATCAAATATCATAAAGCAATTTAAATACTAATTATTACTTTTTAAAATTATATTTTTCAAATTATTAATAAACTAATACAATTTTATTAATAACCATAATTATTAAATAATATAATAAAAATTAGTTTAAATTTATTAATAATATTTAATTTTAATTTAATTAATTAATAATAATTAAAACTATATTAATTAATTTAATTAATAACAAATTCAAACTATATAAGAAAACATTTATTAAAATATAAAAATTTAATAAATTTTAACTACTAAAAAAATATAACAATTTTTTTGTTTTTAAATGTTTATGGCCCATCAGCCTACCTTTATAGTGGCTGCCATAGCAAACTTGTTGCAACCACAACAAAGTATTGTTGCCACAATAGGTCTGTTGTTTATGCAACAAACTGTTGCACAGGAAGAAGGGGAGGAGGTAAGGAGGGGAGGTGGGGTGTGGTGGCTTGCCTCCCACTCAAAAAAAATAAATTAATTTTTATTTGCAATTAAAACAATTTTTCCCCCCATTCAAATTCAAATTTAATTTTTTTTTTCTCTGATAAAATTATCACAGTAAAAGTTTTACTATGGTAATTTTATCAACTCAATTTTTTTTTAAAAAAGGATTTCCCCAAAAATCTGATAGGAGAAAAATGCATAATTTAAACATATCTATACAAAACTATCAAAATTTTATTTTCAAACCCTACTCATATCAAAATACAAATTCTCAAAAATCTTTCCAAAAAGGTTTTCTAATTCACAAGTCATATACAAATAATCTCAACCACGATGAATGATAAATTTACAATGAGGGTTTGAACCCAATTTAAAACTCTGAAAATAGATTTATCCAAACACAAAGAAGACAGGAAATTGGAAAATGGAAAACTATTATGCAAATAACCAACAATATTCTACCTAAATCTGATGCTAATATGACAACGCATGGAGCACACACTGCTCCTCCAAAACCCAGTTCCCACAAAAATGAGCTCTAGATCTCTAATAAAAAGTTATCCCCTAAGTTTAGGGCTTTGATTGTGCAATCATGCGAGAAGACTCATTGATCTTTATCTTTTATTATTTTATTACATTTTAAATATTCATGCACAACCTTTTTGGCATTTAATTAAAATATCTTTATTAAATAATTTTATTTCTCTCTTTAATTAATTCTTGAGATGTTTTTAATAAAAATATTTATTAACTTAATTAATAATAATATTTACCATTTATTTAAAAATGAACTCCTAAATATATTATTATTAAATTAAATTAATATTATTATGCCAAAAATTAGACTTTAACTAAATCTTTAAATTTAATTATTTTCTTTAATTAATTTCTCAATTAATTAAATATAATTAAATATCAAATTTTCCTTATAAAATTCATATTAAATTAGATCATTAGTTATTCATTTAATTTGATTTAATTATAACTAAAAATAATCATAGACCCACAAGACTGAAATGAAAAACCATAATAAAGTACAAAAAACTAGATCAAACTCAAGGGTTATAATCATGAATTTATGTCACTTGATGAATTCAGAAGGTAAACAACTCAAGTACTTGTCCTACTTTCTAGGAGAATTGGCTTAAGGATAAGATTCAAACTCAAGAGTTATCTCCCCTCTCTTACCATTGAGATATTGTGATAGGTAATGCTCATCCTGGCAATTCACAGAAGTCAATACCTAGTAGTTGGAATCTGCATAAAATCCATGCATGTTCATGCACATATATTCTAAACTAAATAGGCAATGATGGGAAGTGGTACATTGTGTAGATCCTGACTACTTCCTTCCTCAACCATATCAGAAACATCAAACATAAAATAAAGCATATAGGTACACCATACACATGCAACTATGGGGTACATATCCATCTATCATCATGAAATAACTAGAATCACTGTATGCAATCATCATTGAAGCATAATCATGCATACATAAAATAACTAGTACCAAAGTAATCTCATCATATAATCAACTGAGTGTGAAACAATATCCATCAATCTAAAAATTAAATACCACTAAACATCAAACATAATCATAAAGTTTGCCTAATAGAGTTTGACAATAATATGAAAAGTCAACTAGGGGTAGGCACTACATGCGCCCCCCAGACTTAGGCTTACTCTTGGAATCGTACAAGAAAGATAAAACCAAAGCACTCACTGTGTGGGTCCCATTGGACCCTTTCCTCCTATAAGAGGATGAGATTTCACTAAGAACACTCTCAGAGAGCTACCCATATCTCCAACTGTGGGCTTTGAAGCTTCAGGTCTATGATCTAAGAACCGTGATTTCCATTGAGAACAATGGGATGACTTGTGTCCACATTGTCTACAAGAAAAACACTCTCCATCAAAACTCTTCTACACTCTAGGTGCATCGAACTGCTGAAAATTGTCCCCACTAACAAAAGACTAAGTACTCTATGATGATTGGTTAAACTGGTTGTGCTTATTGCATTGAGAGTATTGAGAGTCCTTAGAGTGTAATCCATCGCCACTACTCTGAGCTAGAGGATAAGTTCCTACTACTGATTACCTCCAAAAGAAGGAAGCTTCCTACTACTACTCGCTCCCTGATTACCTTTGGACCCTAATGCTATAGATGCTCCTACAAATCCATCTTGTCCTAAGGTGACACTCAATTATACAAGTATGGCTCAATGTACTACATCTTTGTGGGTTTTAGGTTCAAATACCTTAACACCCCCAACTAGATGGTTATTCAAACCTCTAATAAAATGTTGTGCCAACTGATGTGAGCTATCATTGATCCCCACATAAGGAATGAGCTAATATAATTTATGCTCATACTCTACTATGGTCATAGTGAACTATCTTAGGTTGTGAAATTCATCTGGTCTCTACTGATACCATTACTAAACATCAAACATAATCATAAAGCTAGCCTACAAGAGTTTGGAAATAATAGAAAAAGTTAGCTAGGGGTAGGCACTATAGGGTATAGGAAAATTTTGAAAAACTAAAGTCAATATTGGTGTTCAACTAGAACCATTGCACTATTTTTATATTGCTTATCCTTATAGACTTGAGAAGAAAAATATTTGACAAGAGTTTCTTAACCAATAAATTTCTCTCCTTCATTTTCCTTCACTATGTGTCCAAGTTCATACACTCATTGGCTAAGTTTAATTTCTTTTAAATGCAAATTGAGGGTTCTTAAGAATCATAATTATATATTGCTTGGTTAAATATCCTTATTTCCTGCACATTAACTCAATTTGATGTAATTAGTTGGACCTCTCAATAGGTCCAACTAATTTTTTTAAAACTCAAACACCTAAATCTCTTAGAATCCACTAAGTGACCTCTTCAAATTGAGTGAGATCAATTTGGATCACTAGTTAAACATTTACATTAATTTTTTCCTTTTCTAACAACATTCAACTCTGTGCTAGGAGCCTCCAAAAATGACTTTAAAAAACTAACTAAAACACCTAACTAGGCCTTAAAACTTTGAACTTGTATTTTGTGGTCCACAAACTCCTACCCTATCAAATTTCATCTTATGATAGAATTCAAATCAAAATATATGAATCACCAAAGTTCCCTCTTTCAAACTATTCCTGCAAATGACATGTTAGAAAATAATAAAATGCATTTGGATTTGACATTGAAAATAGGTAAAACAATCACTTAGGGATTTTAAACTTGGGGCATTGGTTTATTGTCACATGAAGATTATAAGTCTTTGATTTGGTCTCATGACCAATAACTTGGAAAAATTCACAAGCATTTGAAGTTGGTTACTTGGAATTATAGAGCTTGACACACTGTTAAAAACAAAGATTTTTGCAAATGGAGTGAGCCTTAAGAAAATGTGAAAATAGATTAGTCAAGATTTGAAAGTTGGCACATTCGAATTATTTTTAGTCTAGAACATAGTGGTAAAATCCATTTAGTCTCATCTATCATGGTTTTGAAGTCATGAATCCTGAACATGTTGACCGATAAATCTGCATATTGAGTTTTTAGTAGAACTTTATAAATTGCATTTAGAATCACATTTGAAAACTAGTCTCATCATCATCCCCATCCTTTTCATCTCCTCTCTCCCCATTTGTCCCCTCCTCATCATCACCCTCCTCATCCTCCTGATCCTCCTTCTCTCCACCCTGACCTTCCTATGGTCTCGTCTATGGTACAAGCATTGGCAGATTTGTCAATGACATTGGTATACCTCTCCTCCAACCCATCAACTAAACAATATCATATCTTGTTTTCATGCTAACATCTATCACATCCACCACTACTCCCCACAACCTAGGTTGTAGCTACTCTAACTATGGGTAGGCCACTTGTGTCCTAATAGGTTCTCCCCACTCTCTAACCTCTAGCCTAGATCAAGAAAATAGAGCAAGCCCTATAGGCACATCCTACCTCTTGCCAAATTGCTGATGTACTTGCTAGCAAGTACATCATGATAACTAGGTGTCCAATCATAGTCTGACCAAATAGATAGTGCTCTTATCTACAATAGGGCAGATGGATCTCATCATCCTCCCACCATTGGAAATCTCTGTAAGGTCTCCATATAAACTATGTCATAGCATCCAACTAGTGTCTAAAGAACAAGGTGTGTCCTAGTGGTCTTCGTTCCAATACCCTCTATAGTTATATGTGTATGGAATGTCCTCAACCAACTCCTTCTCCACCAGAGGTATAAATATGGAAATATACTCATAATCCCAAATCTACAGCAATGTACCTCCTGTGTTGAAAGATAACTCACCTCTCTATGCAACTTGGTGTATATAGTAGTACAACATCCATAGAATACAAGCCCCCATGCAAACATAGTCTCATCCATAACCATCTTCTCCAAAACCTTACCCTGTCTAATGAGGAATCCATGCCCTCTCCTATTGGGTATCAACAAACCACCCACAACCCAACATATCACAACAATCATATGCTCAGGTCGTGCCACCAATACCTCCCATACTATCACTAGTGCATTTTACCCTAAATTGTGACCAAAAATTGTAACCAAGTATTTTTAATGGGTTGGTTGGTTGAGTTATAAAGCAGATTTTTATTTTTTTTATAACATGCCCATGTTGGTCACAATTGCAACACACACCACAACATAAAACAAAAAAAAAGGGCAAAAATATAACACATTTCATTTGGTGCGAGGGTTGCTTCTTGATGTGCTAGTGGTCGACCTCCATTGACCCACCACTTCAACTCCTTCACTTCTAGCATTTCACTCGTAGGAAGGCATAGATTTTCAAGGGCGAGTTCTGGAAGAGAGGACTCGACATTGTGTAGGGACCATTGTAATAGGTAAGAGTTTAGCGCTATATGGTTTTCTTTACCACGACATTGTATAGGGTTGTAATATATAAAATTTTGGTGGTAACTCCCACAATCTAGTTTTGTCACCCTCTATCTTGTCCATACTCCACACAGATTCATCGTGAATGGCTTTGTCCCCTCTTCCAAGCACTCAACTCCTCATGCACGATCAAGCCTTGGATTGTGCATTTTTCTGCATTCAAGCCCTTGTTTATGTATTTTTATTTGGTACATGATTTACATGATTTATTATCCTCATATATTCAATAGTAGAAAGTGTTCCCTTCTCTATCATGTGGTGTCAATTCAACCACACTATAAGGGGTTTCATAAGAATGCGCTTGGGGACTCCATGTTGGCGGCATTTTCTCCAAAATCAATAGTTTGAGCACTCCATGCATTAATCTTATGCTATTTTTCAGTACTGACTGCTTAATGCATCCCGATCTTCTGCAACCATGTGTTGTATTCATCTTGTAGAACTTTTGGTCCATCAAACTATCTATTGGAAGGGCTTTGAATGTGCATTACAAAAACTTTCAAACAACTGTAATACTATGTACCATATAACAGTTGAAAACAACAATACTTATGAATAGAGATTGAAGTTATATTGAGCCCATTGAATTGAACAAATAAATTAACCAAGATAATCTTTGATTTCATGTGGAAAGTGGCTTGGTGAGATATTCATTTACGCTGTCCTAACAAGGCAATTTTTTTGTTGTGACATCCTACTTGTGGGGAGCTAAAAAACTGACAATTTAGATCTTAATTCAGTGTGCTGAGCAAGTTCTACCAAAAACATTTAGATTTTCTGAACCTATGTTATGATTGACTTCATTGACTTCAACTATTTCACTATTTTAAGCTTCATGCAACAATTTGGCTCATGTTTTTTCTCAGCTGTACAATGCAATTTCTTTTAGACACTCCAATGGTTTGAATCTGCAGCCTATGACCTTTTGTCTACCAATTACTTTGGTAATTGGTAAAACTGATGAATAATATTCTGTATTTGGAGAAGTTATTATGGATTGAAGAAATCTTAGCTTGTTTAATAATATTTTATATAGGATCATGAGCTTTAGATTGGAACTTTTTATATTGGGAGCAACACAGTAATTATATTTGTTATTTGATATGGAAGTAGAATTCTTAGAGTGAAACTTTTTGGATTGACAGTTGAGAATGATATATTTTTGTTATTGGATATAAGAGTATGAGTTCTAGATTAATATTTCTTGGACAAATAATCAGGAATAATAATATTTTTTTATTGTTTGATATGAGAGCATGAGTCTTAGATTAGAGCTTCTTCAATTGTAAGATAAGAGCAATAATTTTTTTTGTTCTAGTTTGTATGGGAGCAAGAGCCTTAAACTGAAACCTTTTCAATTGAGTGCCAAGGACAATAATTATTTTTGCTACTTGGTATGGAAGCCTATGACCTAGCTTGAAAAACCTCTTTGATAAGAACCAAGAACCATAATTTTTTTTGTTACTTGATATGAGAGCATAGACCTTAGATTGGGATATTCTTAATTGGTAGTGAAGAACACCAATCATCCTTGTTACTTGGCATGGGAGTGCGAGCCTTGTACTGAAACCTCTTCAATTGAGAGCCAAGAACAATAATTGTTTATGTTACATCACTAAGGGAATTTCCCTCTCATTTGCTTATAGGCCCTCCAGAACTGGTGGAAATTAGGAAACTAATATGCTGACTAGTTTGAGATTTCTTTTCTTCTACATTAAATGGAATCTGCTTGAAACTTAATGGAAGTTTGGTGCTTTCACTAATTGCATGTTATTTGCAAGGTTACAAAATAGTGTTAGCAAAAAATTTCTAGTTGCATTTGAGATGCATAAATCTTAGCTTTTTCAACTAGTTATGGGTATTTGTAAGGGCAATTAAAAATGTCACATTTATCACTTATAGTGGTGCATTGACCGGCTAGATTGGGGGCATCATAGAAGTTCAATTCATTGACTTTATTTTAATGTTCTCCATGAGAAATTTAGTGTGCCTATTTAACAGTTTTCTCCTATACTTCTTTCCTTCTATTATGTGGCCTTATCTCACCAAGTTTTTCTTCTTTGCTTTTGTATTGATTTGTGTCTGATCAATACATCTGTATTTTATTGATGGAAATTTATGGCTTAGAATTAGTGTTTTATGTTTTAGTGAGGAGATAATGGAAAATGTAGAAGTATCCTTTTAAATGGAAATGTTGAAAATATGCTTTGCATATATACAACTAAGCTAGTCTTGATACCAAGGATGTCTAAGAGATAAGGTAATATCTTCCAAAACTCATAACACATTTGTACATGATCCATAAATAAGCATTAAAAAAAGTGAACAATAAGGTAAAGGCCATGTGAGATAAATGTACATTTAATAATTAGTAATTATTCTATTAGAATTTGAAATGATTAGAACTCTTGAGTAGTAGTATATGAAATACTATACATCTCTAATGTAGTTTGTCTAGCATTTAGGAAAAACACTGGCATCATAGAATATCATTTCTTTAATATTTTGAGAGTTAAAAACTATGGTGAACTACTTATATACTTTTAATATTTCAAAAGTGTCATATAAATGTGGAACCAATTTTTGTTGTGTCTTATAAATGTGGAACCACGTTACAGTGCGAGTTTGGTATATCCCTACCTTACCTTCACCCATTCTGTTAAAGGATTTTGACTGCAATGAAAAAAAAACCTTCCATAGTTATTAATTATAAGTCAAGTAATATTTTGAATCATAACGATTCTGGGATTTATATACATAAGTTGTCTATTTTAATCTTTCAAATGTGCTTTACCTGCTGCAGTTATTTCTATAAATTAGATTTTTCTGAATGTAATTTTTTGACATCTCTAGTAAAACTTAATCTTGTTTGGAATCCTCTTGGGTGATGAAGTTAAACAATCACAATATAGGAGTTATAAACTAGTATAGGAGTAGTTATGCATATAATTTCATACATCTACACTGTAATTTTCAGAAATGTGGAAGCACAACACTACAATCACAATACCAAATCCAACTCCATAACTTAATATGTCAATTTCAATAGCATGTATCGAAGATGAGAGAAGTTCTCTGTTAGATTTCAAGGGTGGCCTTTATCTTTCCTCAGGTCAGTTATCCTCTTAGTGTAAATTGAATTGTTGCGAGTGGGAGGGCGTTGGCTGCAATTATCATACATCGCATGTGATTACCCTTGATCTAAGCAATCAGTTGAGTGGTGAAATTCATCCACACTGTTTGATCTGCAACACCTGTAGCACTTGGATTTCAGCTGGAATTACTTTCAAGGTATTTCTATTCCTCCACAGTTCTCAAAACTATAGAGGCTTTCATTTCTTAGCTTGTCAAATACTGGATTTGGCAGTGAGGTTCCTCTAGTGTTGGGAAATATGTCAAGCTTGTGTCATCTGGATCTTTCATATAATTGGTAATTTAAGGGTGGTAAGTTTGATGTATGGGCTAGAGGTCTGAGAAGCCTTGAATTCTTGGGAATGAATGAAGTGAAACTAACAACGGGCTTACAGCACTGGGGTGAGGCCCTTAGTGGTCTTCACAATCTCACCCAGATTCAACTATCTAGTTGTGGGTTGTCAGGTAATATTCTAGATCTATCAAATCTGACCTCTTTGTCCCATCTACATTTATCATGGAATTCATTCCCATCCAAACTACCCTCTTGGATTGAGAATGCATCTTCGTTGGTTTCACTTGATCTCAGCTATAGTAATCTAAATGGCTCCATCCCTTCCAATTTCATGCCCCGTTCAAAATTGAGAAATCTTAACCTTAGTGGTAATAATGACTTGAAGGGAAACCTTTCTTTCATTTTAGGCCATTCCAGCTCACTTGTTGCTCTATCTCTTTCTAGCTGCAATTTAAGTGGAGAGTTTCCCCACTCTGCTGCAAACTATTCAAAACTTGAGACCATGGATCTGTCCTGTAATAATTTGGAGGGAACTATGCCATCCTCTTTTGACAGACTTTTATCCCTTGCACATCTGGACCTCAGTAACAACCTGTTGTCAGGAAGAATCCCAGACTCCAATTCAAAGCTAGCAAGTTTAAGAGTATTGTTACTCAACCATAATCATCTGACTAGCCAGATTCCACCCTCTCTATGTGAGCTTTCAACATTAAGTGAGCTACATCTGGGTGATAACCGGCTATCAAGGACAATTCAAAATTCTCTTTTGAAGATGGCCAGTTTAAAAGTGTTGGCGCTTGCTTCCAACAGATTAAGAGGCAACATTTCATTTCAGATGCTCAAAAATTTGACTCACTTACGAGGATTGGACCTTTTTGAAAATCAATTATCTATTACTATATCTACAAGTTGGATTCCACAGTTTGACCATTTCGAGTACTTGGCATTGAGGTCTTGCAATATAGAAGGCACTTTCCCTTTATTTTTGTCCCAACAATATCAACTGAAGGAACTAGATCTTTCAAGTAACAACATTGTGGGAAATATTCCTTCGTCGTTGTGAGATCTTCCTAATCTTGATATGCTCATTCTTTCAAATAACAATCTGGAAGGTTTTCTACCCTGGCAAATATCCCATCAGTTTTCTGCGGTGGATTTGCAAGGGAATAGATTGTATGGCACACTTCCTACTCTAAATTTTGTTCCATTCCTATTAGATTTGTCAGATAATATGTTTAATGGCTTGATTCCAAACATTAGACCTCCATCAGATATTTGGGCATCAATCTTTCTGTCATTGTCAGGAAATAACCTCTTCGGAGAAATTCCAAGTTCTACTTGCACAAATTCAAATAGAGTGGGCATTTTGGACTTGTCAAATAACAAGCTGATGGGCAAGATCCTTGCAACTATCAGGTTGTGTTCTCAATTGGTGGTTTTAAAATTAGCTCACAATGATTTGGAAGGGGAGATTCAAGAGGAGTTGGGAAATCTCACAGCTCTTCATGCACTAAATCTCAATGGCAATAGGTTTCAAGGTAATATTCCTCCATCCCTTTCAAATTGCACAAGTCTCAAAATATTTGATTTGGGAAATAATAAATTTGAAGGTAAAATTCCTGTTTGGATTGAAAAGTTGAAAGATTTGAAAATTTTGAGCTTAACCTCTAATAATTTCGAAGGTAAAATTTCATCCCAACTTATGAGGTTGCAGAATCTTCAAATTCTAGATTTATCAAGTAATTGTTTATCAGAAAGTATCCCTCAAGATCTAAGTAATCTATATGCTATGGTCATTCAATCTCAAATTATTGATGAATGACTTACCTTCTCTTATTTCACTAATTTAAATCTGGACTCTCCTTATGAATCAAAGTTTGAGGATGAAGTAACAATTTGGATAAAAGGAAGGGTTCAAACATATGAGAAGATAATCTATGTAGATAAGTTCATGGATCTCTCACATAACAACCTCTCAGGAAATATTCCTCCAGCATTGAGAGTCCTCCAAGGTTTAATTTCTCTCAACTTCTCAAATAATCAGCTATGTGGTTCAATTCCTGAATCCTTGGAAAACATGGCTCGTTTAGAGTCTCTAGATCTTTTAGAAAACAAGTTGTTAGGAAAAATTCCTTTCGAATTTTCAAATCTAACCTTCCTTGAAGTATTGAATCTTTCAAACAACATGTTGTCAGGATTAATACCACAGGGAAAACAATTTGCAACATTTGAGGCTTCCTCCTTTTTAGGAAACCCCAACCTTCATGGGTTTCCCCTTGAAAATATGACACTGGGTTGTGGTTCAGGTTGTAGAGAGCATCAAGAAAAATGGAATAAGACTATAGTTGGTAGTAGAAAAGATATAATGGAGAGTCGATGGTGGGCAGTGGGATTGGGATTAAGTTATGGAGTTGGATTTGGAATTGTTATTGTAGTGTTGTGCTTCCATAGTAGTTATAAACTAGTATAGGAGTAGTTACGCACATAATTTCATACATCTGCACTGTAATTTTATTTTTATGCATGGTTAGAAAACTAGCTATAGTTTCTTAGTTTAGGAATTGAAGCATTATATAAACAAGTATGTACAATGTAAATAATATTGACAATTTTTTTGCAATAAAGCTTTATGCAATTGTTACTTCACTCATGGTGTGAGAATGCTTATATCTATGTCATTTGATTTTTTTTCACATCTTGTTCAAAACATATAATGCAGTCTCATTTATGAAGCGTATTAAAAGCTAAGGATTTCGAGTGACTTGTATACAATTCATTTTTTGTCATTTCATTATATGGTTTGAACAAGTGTGGAAAAAAATTAGATTTTTATTATGAATTTTCTGTTGACCAATCTATGTTAAACTAATCAGCAAGGTCACTTTCCTAATACTTTATGAACTAGATGTTATTCGCAAGGTCAGTTTCCTAATACTCACTATAGTACTTGCTATTCAATTGAGATAGACACGGGTCATTAGTTTGTTTGTATTCTCTTTGGATTTTGTTAAAGAAGACAGCTGAATGCTATATGAACTAAAAGTTCTGTGGTGTCAACAGGCTTGTGCATCTCTTGAGCCAAATTACCAGCCCTAGTGACATTTGTTGTTGTTCAAAAGTGGCACCATACTAGGCTATTTGCAAACAACTATGCAGTTAGGCATTCTATAGATAGACTTGGGAACATCTTGCCAAGTCTTCAGTACATAATAAAGCAACTGAATTTCATAAATTGCTTTTTTGATAGTTGATTTGTTTAAATATTTCCCATCAAAAATTACTTAGTACATCTCATCTTTTTTCTACACAGGAGCTTGCAGTTCTGAAGAATCTGATAGCGAAGAATTTGAAGAAGATATTGTAGCAAAGGTATATTTAGTGTTCTTTTTTAAGTGAAAATGTGATTGGAAATTTTGTATATTGTCATATTTCACTTGTAGAAAGGTCAAATTGTAAATAGAGGTGAAGTTATATGGATTTAATTTTCTTCTTCATTATTTATAATGCTCTCGATTCCTCTTTCGTAGCTGTAAAAAAATTTGTTTATCTTCACCTTTCCAGATACCCTTTACCAGGTTCTTCAAGATTCCAAAATATCTTGGGCTAACCCCACTCCAGCATGTCCTAACTCCTACTTGGTTCAGAGACCTAACTCCTTTTTATATGTGTCTTCCTCTTACTACTCCATCTGCAGGTTGCAAACAAATCATCCTTCTTCCACCAATGAGTCATTCCATTCAAGAAAGACCATGTCTGACGATATCAACGCACAAAAAAATAGGGAGACAATTGCTAGACTGTGGTCTAACTTAAAAAGAAAAGGTGATGGAAAATGTTATTGTCCTTTCAAAATGTGTAAGGGCTTAAAGACTTGAAGATATCTAATCACAACAGTTGAGCAACATTGTAGGCAACATGGTCACATTGAAGGGGGAAACAAGTATCGCCCATTGGTATGTATTTTAATAGTTTATAAATTACATAAGACATGATTTGATGATGACATCATTCTCATGGTTAATATAAGGTCATCATTTTCATATAGGTCAACATCCCTGAGTTTCATGTTATGGACCATGACAATTCGGAGAATGCAGATTTCCAAATGAGGGAACATGGAGGTGTGAATATTGAAGTAGAAGGTAATGATACCATGGAAGAAGACCAGGATGATGAAGATCACAATGATCAAAATGATCATGATGATCAAGATGATGATGATGATTATGATGATGATGTAGAGCTTGATGTACCTTTACTTGAGAAGGCACACCAGTCCCTATATGAAGGCTCCAAAACAACTCTTCTTGCTGCTATATTGCTATTGGTGAACTTGAAGGTTATGAATGGTTTATCCAACATAGAAATGACACGTATGTTAAGGTATGCCATCTTCTTTCATTATTTTACTCGTAGTTCCCTTACAATTAACATTGGGTTCGTGTACCAATTAATATTCTTTAAATTAAGAAATTATATTTCTGGTCGTACGTTGATAAGTGAGTGTTTGTTACCACCATCAAACATTCTACCTCACTCATACCGAGAATTATCTGCCATCATGAAAGATATTGGAATGGAGTATCAAACAATACATGCATGCTCGAATGATCATATTATATATCATAAATAACATAAATTTCCAACACAATGCCCTACTTGTCATATCAGTAGATATCAATCAGATTGATTAACAAAAAAGGTGCCTCGCAAGGTTCTTCGGCATATTCCCATTATTCCACGTCTGCAATGATTATTCAAGTGCAATAGCTTGGCACAATTTATGGATTACCATGCATGCAATAGAAGTCAAGATGACATTATGCGAATGCCTGCAGATGGTTCGGCATTTAAGGAAATAGAGGAAAAATGGCCACACTTTAAAGAAGAACCTCGTAATCTCTCTTTCATTGGCAGCAGATGGTGTCAATCCTTATGGAGAGATGAGATCTACTTACTTGGTGTGGCCTATTTTTGTTATCAACAATAACATACCTCTTTGTTTGTCCATAAAGAGAGATCACATAATGCTGACACTGATTGTTCCAGGTATTTTTTGATTCAGTGATCATCTAAATTAATTTATTATTACTAATCCATCAAATGGTCAAAATAATTATGTAATGTTTTTGCTCATTCAACTAGGTAAGTACCAAATTAAAGATATCAACGTATATATTGAACCCCTTATCGATGAGTTGGTGGTGTTATAGAATGGGGTTACTATGTATGACATTTGTAGATCAATAGGACAAAGACAACTTCAATTTCATGCAATACTTGTATGCACAATACACGATGCCCCTGGGCTAACAGATTTTTGTGGTATGTTCTCTTCTTGACACCTCTTTTTTGGTATGTCAAAGTTAACACATTTAATCCAATTATACACGATCTTGTAGGTCTTCAGACAAAGGGTAAATTTTCATGTCTAGTTTGTGGTCCAAAGATGAAATCTCATCATTCAAAAAGTTTAAGAAAGTAGGTGTTTGATGAGAATAGACACTTTCTGCATAGAAATTATAAGTACCAAATTATCGAAAAACATCTTTTCAATGGTCTAGAAGAGACTATGTCAAAGCCACAGAGAATGACACCTCGCCTATGGAAGTTGACATACAATAAAATAAATTGTCAAGGTAATGTCATTCCATTTGATGGTTTTTGTTTCAAATTTATATTTCGATATTGTGTTTTGTTTACTAATGATTTGATTGATGCTTGTGAAGGTCATCAAAACATCAATGACCAACTTCCAAAAGGACTAAAAATTTATCCTACGCAATTTACAAGGTTACCATACTATGAGAAACTCCTAATTGTGCATTTGTTTGATCCTATTCATATTGGAAAGAATGTAGTAAAAGACATTATGAAAAATCTTGGATGGAAGGCATGACAAAGATCAAATTGTTAAAACTTGTAGTGACATTGAAGAATCCAACCATGCAATGAAAAATGGAATTTGATCAAATAAAAATGGAGATTATATTGATACAAGTGCCCTTAGTTAGTTATTGTTAGAGTAGCAGAGCAATGCTATAAAAAGAAGTGATAAAAAAAATATGATTTCCCACAGGATTTGTTGCGAACATAAACAATGTCATATCAAATAAAAGTGAATTTGGGCCAAGGTTGAAAACACATGATTGACATACATTTATTAAGGTAATTCATGTTATTTTGTATTCACTATATATTTATATACTGCATGTAGTTTCAATTGCATTCTTTTATAAAATATTGACAAGATCATTTTACAAATATTGCAGTACATTCTACCTCTATCTCTCCCATGCCACTTTGCCAACAATGTCAAACAGGTTATATATGATCTTGGAAAATACATGAGGTGGTTGTCATCTAAATAAATCAATAAAGAAGATATAAAATATTGGAAGAGAAAAATTCCTCTTCTGATGTGTGAAATGCAAAAGTGTCTACCTCTAAGTTTTTTCAATGCACAAGAACACTACCTCATACATCAAGTTAAGGAGATTGAATTGTGTGGACCTGTACCAACCAAGTCAATGCGGATGGTTGAGAGGTACTTTAAATTTTTGAAAGGCTTGGTTTGATAGAGAGCACATCCTAAGGGTTCTATGATGGAGGGATATATGGTATACCAAACCATGGTGTACATTAGTGAATATCTTCCTAAGTTTGTAGCAAAGATCCATGTAGATTGTATTTGGGATCCCAACTCAATTAACAAATTCAAAGGGGAGTACTTGATGGGCAAAGTTAGATCAAAAAAAGTGAGAGGTAAATCTAAGATGTTATTGTAGTTAATTAATTCTTATAAATCTTCAATATAAGTTATTTTTAATTGGTGTATTTTTTTGAAACAGGTGGTCGAGAGTGGGATGCAATACATTTGTATATTGTGAACAATCTTGATTGGATGATGGAATGGATTGAACGATGTCAACAAAATGGTTGCTCATCAACATGGGAAGGTGTTGCTTCATTGGTTACAGAAGCTCATCGTAATGGAGATTCCAATGTTATGCCGATGGTAGTTGATCTAGTAAAGGGTTTAAGAGGTGGAGAGGTACATAGAAATTTATTAATGATCATAACTCGACGTATGTTTCATATCAACTCATGATGCAAATAATTTACACACACTTCAAAAATTGCAAGTCAATCACCACAAAGCTATGTACTATCATGGCCACAAATTTTGCATAAAAAGGTTGGATGACACAAAGAAAACTTGTGATTCTGGGATAACTGTAGTTTTTGTGGTCACCAATATATCATCTAGAAATGACATATATCCTCAACAATATTGAAATAAATACTATGGCATCTTGGATGATATAATTGAGTGTGAATTTAACACCTTCAAAGTAGTTCTATTTGTCATCAAATAGTACAGGTTATGACTAAATCAAAATGATTCAAATAGAATGGTTATTCAACATGATAATGGATTTACAATGATCAATACAAGGTAATTTGAGCCAGTTGGAGATGAGCCCTATGTTCTTCCAAGCCAATGTGAGCAAGTGTTTTACTCAGAGGTTCCACATAAATAGGGTTGGTCATTTGTTGTTAGACATGATCCAAGAGGAAGGCTGATAAAGTATAATGTTATGGAAGAAGAAGATATTGAAGATGATGAAGATCAAGATGATGGTGATGACGATGATGGTGATGGTGATGATGATGATGATGATGATGATGATGGTGATGATAGTGATGATGATGATGATGATGGAAATGGTGATGATGGCAATGATAATGGTGATGATGGCGATGATGATGGCGATGATGATGGCAATGATGATGGCAATGATGATGGTGATGATGGCGATGATGATGATGATGATGATGAAGATAATCAATGACTACAAACGGCGTCACCCCTTCTGTTGATGATCTTGCATTCCATATATAAGGTAAAAATTTTCATGTTTACGATGTTTCATATTTTTCATGTTGTCTTCTAAGTTATTTGTAGCATACACGTATCATGTAATTTTTAGCTAACTTAAGATAAATGATTAACATATGTAGGAAATTTGATTACATATTTATTGTGTTCATTTCTAATGATTACAACATATGTTATTTATAGTTACCAATGTTTATGTTGTGTCTAATTATGACCCTTTTTGCAAACAGTCAATTGACTACAAGTACATCGTCACCCCTTCTATTGATGATCTTGCATTCCATATATAAGGGAAATTTGTTCATGTTTGCGATGTTGCATATTGTTCATGTTGTCTTCTAAGTTATTTGTAGCAAACGTGTATCATGTAATTTTTAGCTAACTTAAGATAAATGATTAACATATTAAGGAAATTTGATTACATATTTATTGTGTTCATTTCTAATGATTACAACATATGTTATTAATAATTACCAATGTTTATATTGTGTCTAATTGTCACCCTTTTTGCAAACAGTCAATTGACTACAAGAAATTTGACCCGTTTGGCATGGATTGTGCACAATGACATGGATCAGCAAGTATAAGTCAATAAATAGACATAATTTTCTTATATTCTTCTCGTTTATCATTGAGCATGTATGTTATAAATAGACATATTATATAATCATATAATGTATATATAGACAAAGAAGGTCCATATAGAAATATAATTGTATAATCACTTTCAACTTACTACATTTTATATTTGTCACTTTCACTTTCCATTTGATGGATTGCATGACCCACCAAATAGGTACTTGTCACATCTATCTACATTGAATGAGGGAAATGAGGAACTAGTAGATGAAAGCTCTACATGTAGTACGGATAAAATGGGGAGATCAACTAGAGGTCAAAAGAATAGAAAAAAAATTGATAAACACATGCAATTTTTCCTTGCTAATGGGGGGTCATGTTCTTATGATGATGAGACCAAAGGCAACATCAAGGTGCCCTTTCGGTACTCACACATTGAGAAAGAATTGGCACCCAATGAGCTACCTCCAATTAACATAGATTTTTGTGTTAATTAGAGGATATATTGCATTTCTCCATCCTCATTACATGGTTTGGGCCTATTTTCCATGGATGGGATAAAGGTATGTTACAACAAAATTGTCCAATTGTTCAAGTATGTCGGTCCATTAAAAAAAGTATGCGTAGGTATGGGGTATCAGCTAATTATATACAATGAAAAGAAAATGATCAAAGTAAAAGATTTTCTATGTACATTGATGAGAGACCAAAAGCAATAGGTAATATTGCAGGTTTTATAAATAGTATGCGACCTTCTTCAACTAGTAAGCAACCCAATTGCATATTTGAGGCACGTGAGGGGAATGAAGTTTTTGTTTGTGCAATAAAATCAATAAGTGTAGGGGAAGAACTTCTAATCGATTACCATTTAAATTACATAGATATAAACAAAGTTACTATCATGAGGGCTGTAAGTACTATTTACCATTTTGTTAATAAGTTTTTTTTTTGCTATCTATTGCTTTCAGTTAGCTGAATTTTTTATGTTTAATCTTTGTGACAGGACGATATGGATCTAATAGATGATAGAGGTCACCAGGATGCTACTCCTACCCCTTCTTCAACGAGGGTAAACCTTTTTGAAATTGTACAAATTAGATAGTTGAAAAATGTTATATTATTACGTTATTTTATTTATAGTGTAAGTACTATTTATCATTTTGTTAATAAGTTTTTTTTTGCTATCTATTGCTTTCAGTTAGCTGAATTTTTTATGTTTAATCTTTGTGACAGGACGATATGGATCCGACAGATGATAGAGGTCACCAGGATGCTACTCCCACCCCTTCTTCAGCGAGGGTAAACCTTTTTGAAATTGTACAAATTAGATAGTTGAAAAATGTTATATTATTACTTTATTTTATTTAAGGTTTTTTGGTTTTTATGATAGTTTTACTGATATTCCTCTCATAATTTGATGTTCATGATAAGGGTAAAGCAGCATCAATAAGTACCGAGCCACTAGCTACGCCTTCTAATGAGGATATTGCTGAAACTCCAAATTTCATAAAAATGTTGAAGAAATTTTTTTTTTAAATTAATTTAGAAGCAATGAAAATTTTGGATGAGGCAAATATGGAATCCAAGGAGATGATGAAGAGGCTATCAAATTTGAGAGTGCAAGCTCGTCGTTATGAAATAAGCTCCAATGAATATTTAGTTATAACAAAAGTTCAATAAAGATTTATATTTTATAATCTTTTATGTTGTGAAGTAAAATATGTAATATGTGCAAAAATTCTTTATTGATGCAATTTTTTTAAAGAGTTGTAAGAAACTTTAACTACTAAATTCCTGTTATACAGGAATTTTTGGCAACTAATCCACAACTTGGTCAAGGACAACGTGGTGAGGCCGGTAGTAGTAGACCTCCGACTGCCACTAGTAAAATAATCTTTTAGTTGACAAGTTAGAAGGAATTTTTTATTTTGAACATTCAAAACTTCTTAACTCTTACTTTTATTATTTCAAAATGTCTTTGCTAACAATGTATTGTTCAAGTCATCCAGTGCAAGAGACTCCTACGAGGTTGACAGACGCCCGTATGAGATTGCCAACTACAATGTCGGCAGCAAGGGGATGTCTAGCTGGTAAATCCTTGTTTTGCTATATTTGATTTTGTGTTAATTATGAATTGATAATATGTACTTTAATCTTGGGTGCATCACATAGTGTTTTTTTTTTTTGTGGTAGGAGATGTACCTCTGGTACACCACCAAATGCAGATCATAGTGCATGTATTGGTGATGATTCACCATCATTTCCTGGAGCTACCCGTATTTCTAGCACGGGAGCTATGCAGACATCGTTGTTGATTGACGATAATGAATCAATGCCTTTGAAATGTCCTAAGATTCCAGGTACTTTAAATAATTATTTTTATATTGTAATAAAGATTTTCTTGCAAGACGTAAACATGATAGAAAGTGGTGAATGTAAGGGCTTTTGATGTGGAGTGATGCCTCATGACCTTCTTTAGTATGTCGTATTGTGCAAGTTGTTTAATTATTCTGGAATTCCTTTTTATTAGGGGTTTGGTAGGATCATCTAAATTATCAATGACCTTTTGTCTATACCAATAATTCTCTAGTTTAGTACTTTGGTACATTGCAATTTCATGCTTTCAGTAGAAGATACTAACTTCTTTTTTGGTCAATTTTGGTCAAGTTGATCCTCCAACCCTGAAATAGATCAATAAAAAGATGAAATGTATCTCATTTTATGTATTTGTTATTCACTATGAAAAGTATTCTTCGCATGATTCATTTTAATAGTTATTACTATTAATTATCCCATGACATTTTACAGGAAACGATACATTTTATAGGAGGCTTTATGACCTCACGCTACGAAGATTTGGGCCCACCATACGTAAAAGGTGGAACAACATAACTGAACTAATTTTATCCCACTATTTTTTTTCATATCATTAATTAGTGCAACATTTTTCCTTTCATTTGGGTCTTTTCTTATACTAGCTATATCTAACAATTTTGTGTTTTTTCTTAAAAGGTGGAACTACCAAGATCAAAAATTAAAAGATGAGCTCATCAAAGATATAGAGCATTAGTTTGGTAGTAATATTTTTTATCATAAGAAATTGTTAGAAAAAGCTTCCAAACATCTTAAGGTTGTGAGGGACACATATAGAAAGAGCCTCGTCCTAAACCCAAAGTACGAGCGTCCTCCCTTTGTTTCAGTGAGGGATTGGAATGAGTTCATTTTGGATGCAAAGGAGAAAGGGGAACATCCAAAAGAAAGTACACCAGCAAATTTGAAAAGGTATGCAATAGTATTAACTACTAGTACATTAATGAGCAAATTTAGGGTTCAACTTCAGTATCAACAATTTCAACTAGCTCAATTTAATCTATCTATTGATGAAAGGTGTGTAATTCATATGCTGACACAATTGCTTATAAATCTCAATCTCAATCTGGGCATAAATCCTACATAAGATATAACTAACACAATTGCTTGTAAATGCTAAATTCATATGCTGACACAATTACTTATAAATCTCAATCTCAATGCTGACACAACTATATATATCTCAATTTGGGCATAAATCCTACATAAGATATAAATAGTGCACTTATAACTTCACATATAGCTATATTATGTCTTGAAAATATAGTAATGATCAACTACATGTACCATAGTTTTATGTGTTCGCAGTATAGGTGATAAATGATATTCAGTAATTGTAATGACAAGTACAATTTTTTTGAAAAACTTTGCAAGAATTTTACTAATGATCAATCTCCTAAAAGTAATAAGCATCATGTTCAATGCCAGAAACACAAGTTAATGACAACACTCACGTTCCTATCTTTGAGGACTGACAACAACCCTTGTAGATTTATATTTATTGGTATTGTGGAGAGATGATCCAGCCTACACTAGGTAAGACAAACTATTTGAGACTTCATTTGGATGACATGATGTATATTACCTATAGACCATGGCTAGGCATAGAGCCATAAGATGATGTCTTCTCCTAGCTAGGATTCATTTTGGTATCTTAGCCTCTAAATGGCCATTCTTCATTGAAGATAGAGAGATTTTCGCTAACCCATGTCTAGAGATAGTTCGACTATCAATATAGTATTTCACAGGAGTATTGTCGTTACACCTACTTTACCAAGGAGGTAAATATAGGTTGTTCTCCTAGATTGGACCCAATTAGATGTATGGAAGATGTTAGTGGCCTTACCATTTATAGGTGGGACTACTTTCTAGATGTAGTGAATGATGGTGTCACTCCCTAGTACATAGAGCATTTGGCCACACATTCATTTCCTCATATAACTGATCCTATAGGGGTAGTTAGTCAGGCACCACACCTTGATGTTCAAAAACCACAAGAACATCCTTTGAGGGAGGAGAGACCATTATAATGGCCATTAGTAGTTCTTGTTACAATTCCTTCTCATACTGTTAGATTGGATCTTAGATCAAGCAATAATGAATAGGCACATAGGCCTACTCATGTGAGAACTCACAGAGAGATGAGCACCATGTGTGTTGTAGGAGGTGATGCCAAGAGACATAGGGTAGAGGAGCCACCACAATAGGATGTGGGTGGAGGAGGGGATGATGACATGCCAAATTAGCCTCCACAGGTTTCACCCATAGGAGATGTATTAGCACAAACTCGAGATTCTCTATGACATGTGAGGGAGAGATTGAGGACTACTCAGAGGTAGGTGGACAAGTTACAAGTGCAAGTTATAGTTAGAGATGCATGACTAGCTAGAAGAGGGGAACTATGAGATAGTAGATCTATGGTCTAAGATCATAGAGCTAAAGAGATAGATAGAGTTAGAGCAAGATGAGACTTGTCATCACACCTCTTGGCCTGATCATTATTATGTAGTATATAAAAATGCAGTACCTCTAGCTCAACATGTCTCAAGGTTCTTTGATTATGCTTGAGCTTATGATGGTGTAGTGCCTCTTGCATGTGCAGATGTTACTCCTCCTCCTCCTCCTAGTGATGAGGGTGAAGGTTGTAGTTAGGTCCATGCTATCTTTTGTTCCTTTTTGTATCTTTATATTGATCATGAGATTTATTGTATATTTGATGTATCATTTTGAGACTTGAGATATTGATAGTGCTCTGATTAGCACTTAGTTTTGATCTTTTGATTGTATCACCCCTCCGACATGTCAATGATATATAAATGACACTGGATGTGAATTGTCCACTCTTAGAAAGCATTAGAATTATTGATTGCAGTTTTTGCAGTAAGATAATGGTGAGCTTCTATTTACCTAAATGTCTCTATTTGGAAACTGACAATCAACTTATGGAACATTTTGCAAAAGTGAAATCGATCAAGAAAATCACTTGTTCTAATGATGAAGATTTTGCTAATGTCAAAGTTCTACAATGCTTTCCTTATTTGGAGGAGTTGTGCATGCATTCTCCATTATTGGTTGTGTCCCCTACAAGTGTAAGCATTTATGTTATTTTAATCTGCATGAAAGCATTTGTTTGCAAGCATTTAAAGTTATGAATTTTTTTTTGGAAAACTCTAACCCAAATTTCATTCTTATAAATAATGCTTATAATTTTTGCTATTTCTTTCCACTTTATGAAATTTACTGTTTCTTAAACTCTTATACCTTATTTATAGGATCAAAATTATGTGGCATTATTAAAGCGAATGGTTTAACCATGATCACATACTAATCTTCATAATTTCTACAGTAAAAGTGTTAAAGTTGACTTTTTTATTTTTTTACTATCCTTAATTCTTCTTTTACTGTGTGACTTTTAAGAATAGTGGAAGCTTATCTAAACAGTTTTCTATCCAACTGTCAGCTTTGAAATCATTTTTTGTGGATGTAGACTATATAAAACATCCTCCAAACTATGAGGTAACGTTTCAGATCTTCTCAAACATTCTGAATGGTGCTCCACTGTTAGAAGCAATCAAAATAAACATATATTAAGACAAGTCTTAAGTCATGAGTCTTCTACTGGAACAATGCTAGGTAGTTCTTGTTAGTTGCTAGTTATCTTAGCAAATCAGTGAGGATTTTGTTTCAGTTACAACCACCATTTATAAAATCAATTCCATGTAGTGTGGAAGCTAAAGAAGCACTTGATGCACAAAGGTGATGTCTTTTAAATTGAGAACAAAAAAAATACTTACTTTTCAGCTACGGGTAAAAAGGAATGCTACTAAAAAAATCTGAAATCTGACATTCGCCCTCAAGTTTATACATGTTGCAACCTTGGGGATAAAAACACTTTGAGTGTGGAACCTATGGATGCTCTGTAGGACATCAAGAACTAGTAGGTAATGATACCAAGGTAATGCTACCAGACTCATGCATTTCCACTAAGCGTATAGACTCTAAACTGCAGTTTGAACCAGTGGTTCCTCCATGAAGCCCCCCCCCCTAGTTTACCAAATATGTTCACATCCCATTCAACTAAATTGACTTATCTTTGATGGAAGAAAAATTAATCTATAAAATCTACTAGCTGTTTGAACTTTTAGCTTATCATTTACTTTGTGTGACAATGGATAATATAGACTTTCGAAATTGATGTGTAATTTTATGGAGACACATGTCAAAATATGGATAAATAGCATGAACTCCATGGATAAATAGCATGATTACACATGTCAATTAAAGGTATGATGCTATAATTTCTTCCCTTTTTCATATTTTTGGTGGAACATGCTACTTTATGCTAAAACCTTCATACCAATATATAATAATCCACTATTTAGTACTGATCTTTATATCTATATCATCTAACATATTTCAAACTTTTCATAGGTTGCAAGACACATCAAAGGCAACAAAGGTGAGGCTAGAAAAGGTTGGGCAGCACAGACTTGGCTCTGGGGGATATTCGAAAATCAAAGCACACGTTGTAAGTAGCAATAAATGAATTGTAAAGAAAAATTATTTATAAAATGCAAATAATTTTGTTAATTAATAAAAAAATGCAGGGCGCTGATTTTCATCTGAAGGCTACAGAAGAACACAAAAAAATTGCCTTCAAGCAAGGCTATGTAGTGGTGGTTGAATGCCTATGGCAAAGTTCCATTGCCCCAATCGAATAGTCTCCTGCATCATGTGCACAGGTAAATATGCCAAAATATATATTAGAAATTGAATACTTGAACAACAATTTATTTGATAATAATGTGCATGACATTGCAATGCAGCCTGTTAATCGTGACATAGATCATACATAGCATCATGAAGCCCCTAATGTGCATTGTACTATCGATGGAGGTGCTCATTTGTTATTTAAAACTAATTATATAATTATTAATACAATTTAACATATTTAATTGAACTTGGTGTAACCTTTTTTTGCTAAGGATATAGAATCATGCCGTGCTAAATGAGTGCCAGAGGATGTTCAAACTAATCAACAGGTAGATCATGTCACACATTCAGGTAAAGAAAATCTATGTTTTGTTCTTTTAAAATAATTTTTTGATTTATAGTTCTTTTACTTAAATAAAAACTCATAATTCACTAATATAAAATGGTGCGAATTTAACTCATGAAGTACTTGTTATTGTAGCGGACCCACCTTTGGTGCAACGACCTCATGATTTTCCTAAACGGATGAGGAGGAGACATGTGTTAGAACTAGTAGAGGAGGGGGATGACGAGGAAATTGATATTCCTCTTAGAAATTTTATGAAAAAAAGAAATGGCAAGAAAGCAAAAAGATATGATTATTCATGAATGACTTACTCTTGAATGTTGCGTGTTAATGAATTTTGTGTTAATGAATTATTCACGAATGTTGTGGGTTTATGAATTTTATGTGTTAATGAACGTTATCATGTGATTATAATGATTGAATATTATATTTCAAAAATGGATGAATTGAATGTTATTAAATGTTAATGGGGATGATGAGGACATTGATATTGCTCTTAGAAATTTTATGAAAAAAAGAAACGACAAGAAAGCAAAAAAGATATGATTATTCATGAATGACTTACTCTTGAATATTGTTAATGAATATTGTGTTAATGAATATTATTCATGAATGTTGTGTGTTTATGAATTTTATATGTTAATGAATGTTATCATGTGATTATAATGATTGAATGTAATATTTCAAAAATGGATGAATTGAATGTTATTAAATGTTAATGGGGAATTTAGAGTGATGTTAGGGGCAGGGCGGGAGGGGTGGGGGGAGGGGCCAAATGAGCTTCCACCTTCACGTGGTTGGCCCTATTAAGTAGAGAATATTTAACTATTCTTGAAACCAAGTGAAGCTCAAACTTTAAGATAAGCTTATAGTTAATAGTGACAACCAATTAGCAAGTCGAAATTAAGTTCTTCGTTACAGGTACCTTTTTAGTTTTTAAAGAATGATATCATGTTTTAATATTGTATAGTTTTTTTTTCTTAAGTTAAAGTATTCTTTTATTATAACAACATAATTTATGACCATTTTAGTAACTATTCTAACATTGCTTTATGAAAAATCCTATTTTGGCAAAGATGGTGATACGTGGTGTTGTCTATTCCTTGGGAGATTGGATTTCATAGGTCTGTATCTCAACATCAACATGGCAAATGGTGTGAAATTTCACTTTCCTTAGTTGTGGTTGCATATCTACTACACTCTTTCATTTGAAAAATGAATAGAAATACCATATCTAGTAGCTTCTCTATGTTGTATTCATTTATTGGTAATGATTCAATGTTATGCCATTTGATGGTAGCTTCTAGAGTTTCATTTAGTTGTAAGGTGTGTCTTATCTTTTCAAGTTTGTATACTCCATTTGGTAGTTTGGTACTAATTGATGATGTCTGGGATCTTCTACCTTCACTGTAGTCTTCATCATCATCCAACTTCTTGTTTGGTATTTTCTATGTTATCCTCTATTTACATGGTCTTCAACATGGTTGTGTATTTTATCTATCTAGTTCAAAGACTCTATGTGCCTAAGGTGGAAGCCATTTAGAACTAACAGTTGGAGAGATCATGTTTCCCCCTGTAAAACTAGAAAATGTCACGAGTTTAAGGTCAAGAAGGAAGAAGTCATAACATTTTGAGTAGCAAAATATGCTTAAAATTACATATTTAGTTGATTCTTTGGTGAAGTTTCTTATTTCAATTCAGTTGATTTTGGTTGTCAACCAAATTCCTAACTCCAATGTATATTGTATTTCAGTGCTACATTTTCATAGGGATCTAAGTAAAATGACAGTTGACTATTATTTATATTTGAGAATTTGTGTTGTGCCTTACTATGATCCTCTGATAATAGAGGAGAAATCAATCTGAATTTGTTTCTCATGTCCCATGTTGGATGCTTCTTGTGTAACTAACCACTTTTGATGTGGGTTATGAACTCTAATGCTAGTATGCTATTACACTACCATTTATTATAAAGTAGATATAATAAGTATCTCTAAATATACTATAAGGATCTCTAAAAATGAGTAAAGGAGTATTACATAACGTAGATCTAAACTCAAAATTCATGATGTTTTCCACTCTGGAAAAAGAGGGGAACTTAATATACTCATAACACACCCCATCAGAAGAGATCCATTGGATGGTTTTTGTTGGGGTTTGACTCTCTTGGTGTAGCGCTAAGCTAGGCTTCTAGGTGCTAGGATATTTTCTCTTGTTGGTGGTTCTAGACCCATTGAATGCTCTAGATAATTGTCTGTTAAATTATGGTTGAAGGAGCTATGCTTGGGCTGTCAAGTCTTATGCAAAGTTTGTCCTATTTTTTGGTGATAACATGGACTTTTATCAGTGCAGAAGTATGGTCTATAAATTCTTAGAGTCTCTAGTGCCTCTAAGATTTACGCCATTGGGTGACTAATTCTTTGAAGTCCCTAATGTTTGGTGACATTGAGCTATACCTATGTGAGTTATGTTTGGGTTTTCCTTCCTCATCTTCATTTCACTTTTGTGAGTTGTTTTGCCCGAGGCCATTGGAAATTCCCTTTGCTAGTTCCTAAAATTGGATGGATCTAGTACAATTTTGGGCTATTCTATGTTTGTATTCTAGTTGAAATAGAGATCTCTCCACTTCAATCATGGTTGATGAGAGGCCATGGGTGAAGCATTGAATATGAGGGTTTTCCATTTTGTTGTAGAGATTGCATCTCTATAGGATACATGTCTAATGATTGCCATTTTTTGTTGGATAGGTGTTATCACTTGATGGAGGGTCGTGAAAAATGACCATTTGACAATTAGAGCTTTTGATTCTGTTTTAGATTTTCCTTTTGAGGACTTGTTTTCTAATGAAGAAGAATTTTTTTTTTATTATATTGATGCTTCTCATGCTGTTGGTCTGAGCTAGACTTCTATCACTTCCATTCTTGTCACAATTTTGGATGTTAGACCGTATTTTAGGTGCGATGCCCACTAGCCTTGTGGCCTATGTTGTTGAAGTTACTGCTCCCACTTTTGTTTTGAACAAAATTCTACTGATAATGTTGACTCTTAAATAATCACTCTTGGGCCTTGTTGATAGGCTATAGTGGGGTTTCCTTTGTTGCAATCCTAACAATAGTGTTGCGTAGACTTTTGTCCAAGTGCATAGGAAGAGGTGTTTTTTGTTGTGTTGTTGATGCACTATGTATATGCTTTCATCCCTTGTTTGTGTAAAGGTTAACAACCCCTTGTTTTGGCTATTATAGAAAAACAACATATCAATATCATCCTTTCAGATTGAACAATACTAGACGAGTAATGATACTATCTTGAAAAATACAAGAAGCCAAGACTACAATATACACTCGTTTGATGAAGCAAATAAAATCCTTCCAACAATAATTAGTCAGAACTATCAAAGTGAATTTTTAGGATTGTATAAACACAATTGGAAAATGGATCAAGAAGATTTCATGTCTTTCTCATGGAAAATTTGGTTATTATGTGTAAAATTGGCCTCATTCTTTTAACAATTATTTTCATGTTATCCGTAGAATTTTTTTTATCATTTAAGTTTCTTGTTCTTGCAAGATGAACTACAAGATGTAGTGTTACTAGTGTTTGTAAATAAGTAGGATATTCCCAATGCAATGAATGTTGCAGAGATCATGATAAACTTGGGTTGCATTCTCTTAGGCAGCAACGCTTATGAGTATTACATTCTTTATAATTTTTAGTATTAAAAATTGTAGATACTAATCATCTATTATGCTGCACTATTTCTACTTTGCATATAATTTATCATCACTCTAGTAAATGAGAAAAAAACTCGAATGTTAAGTGTTGCTTGTGAAACAGCTTGTATCATGTCCTAAGGTATATACAAAGCATCTGTGATAGTTTGTTAGAAATTAATCCTTTTATTTTAGTTCTTATGACTTTTTTTTAAATTTTGTAGGTTTGATAGATTACAGTGGAATAGGGTTCAAGAATTTTGTATTACAAAAATGTCTAATTTCTTTATTGATACAGATAGATTGAGGAGGTAAAAATTCATTCTTGATGAATACTCATATGTAGGATGCAAACTTATTTTGATGTGACATTATGTGTGTTCTCTTTCACATTTTACTATCAATTTTCTATCCAATTTAATGACCCAAAACTATTGAGAAAAATTGTGAAGGTCACAATTGCTATTAAAATCTTGTACTACCTCTTTATGTTTATTGCTTACATATCTGCAACTCCACAATCGATATTGATAGTCTCTTGCCCTCACCGTGCAACTAAACTACTTTAGTTTCATTGATGTAGCTGAACTACGAGTGCCTTTTGTGTTCTTGACAAATCGTAAGCTTTCAAATTTTGTGAAGCCATTACGGATGCAAATGAACAACTGGTGAGGTGTCAATTTTAAGGCAATTTTTTTTTTCTATAATGTACAGTTCAATTGCTAGAAATATTTCATCTAGATTGTTAATTGATAGACTATTAACTTTTCATGTCATTTTCTACTTTGGTTGGGTAGTTCTCCTTGCATTTATAAATCGTAAATCTTATCGCAGTCTTTAGCCTAATGACAGTTTGGTATTACATCCAGGGCGATAACGTAGTTGACTTAAAACTTTGCATTAAAGAAAACATCAAAGGATAATATTTGAATTGTGGATATTTGTAAATTATGTTGGTTTTAGACATAGTTATAGTTATAGTTATATATGTGCTCTTATGATGATGTGATTGGGACTATACATTTTTTTGTCATGTTTATCTGTTTGAAAAATAGATGAAATTATTAGCGTTCATTCCTAATAAATAATTCTTTCCTAATTTTATTCTTTTCCTGCAAGAACCAAAATTTAGATGCATTGTGCCAATTATTGCAAAGGCTTTACTCTCATAGGAGCCTTTTAAACTGCACAAAATTTGAGTTGTAAAGCATAATTGCTCGATGGAGACTCAGGATATCGTGCACATTTCTTCCTCCTTCCCATTGTTTTGTATGAAATAAATCATATGACGAACGAAACAATGGTGTGGAGGTAGAAATGTGCACAATACCCTGACTCTCATGCACTAAGAAATTACACTTTAGAATCAAGTTTTTTGCAGTTTAGAAGGCTCCTATGAGAGCAAAGCTTTTACAATAACTGGGATAGCTTGTCAGAATTTCTACATATCTTGGTCTCAATTTCGACACAAATGCAAATAAGAATTGGTATTTTGGTCGCAATTTTGACACCAAACTGGTCGCCTTTGACGTCATTTGTATGGCATCGGCGTAGAAAAGTAAGGTATTTTCATCGCAATTTTGACACCAAATTGGTGTAGGTTTACGTCAAAATTTTGACCAACGGCACCTGCAAATGTGGAAATAACAGTTCAGCTTAGATTAGGGAAATCGACGAAATTCGTGTCAATAAGTCCACCTTTATGAAGTCAAAATTTTGACGTAAAATGTATGTGGCAAAAAATTGACCAAAAAAGATCGACAGCAAGCTTGGTCACCTTATTGACCTACTCTTGTCAAAATTTTGACCTTTTCGCGTCGAAATTTAGGCCTAAATTTACTAGTGTATCTTGTAGTCCCTAATACCTAACTCCTCATCCCCGCGACCAAACATCTGGTGTATTATAGCCAACCCTGTCGTGAGTTCATATACTCCTAACTCCCCATGGATTAGAATCCAAAGGATGTGTCATACATCCTCTAGGGTCACGGTGGCCTCCCCTATCGATAAATGGAAGGAACTGGTCTCTGAATGCCACCTCTATGTCAATGTTGTCAGCAACCCTCTGTTACCTCTAATCTTTAGCATGTACATGATATGGTAAAGACCAATTCTCGCCAAGATCTCTCTCTTATTAGAAATCATCCTATGACGTAGGGATAGGCTTTGGGGTCTATGTCCCCTTGGTTGCAATAGGGGAAGGTCTTCCTACATAACCATACACTACATGTCAGTCTCCAATGGTTTTCTACCAAGTCCTACTAAGTTTGACCTAAATCTGACCTAAGTTTGACCAATATTGACTATCTCTAACCATTTTTTATTAGGTTGGCCTATGTTTTGAGACCTTTCTAGGGTTTTGAATATGCATACCAAATTTTGGGCCATTTTGAGCTTATTTGCCTTGTTTTTGACACTCTCCATATGTATATGTCAACTTTCTACCACATCTAACATAGGTTTGACTAAGTTTGACTACATTTTATCATGTTTTGATTGGTTGACTTATGCTCTAACCTAATCCTAGGATTTTAGGCATATGCACAAAGTTTTGGGTTATTTCGGTTCCATTTTCACCATTTTCAAGCTCTCAATGCATCCTGGAGTATAGTTGGGGCCCCCAACAGCACTCAAATTGCACTTGGTCAAGCTAAGTGCACTCAGTGTGCACTTGGGTGCATTTTGAGTGCACTTTGGGTAGTAGGACACCTTAAAATGCCCCTAGGTCTCGATTAGGCCCCGTTTGATCCCTACCTATCCTAGAAATGTGTAAAATGCATAAAATACATAGATTGGCCTCGATGTACTCATCGATGAACCTGTACCTCCTAGTCACCAATAGGTACACACTCATTCTCTGTGATGTTTTTCCCTATGTAGTTTGTCCATCTTCCTTTCTCTAGAGCTCTTTTCTTCTGAATGAGAGAGTGAAAATGACCTCCAAATTGCTCGCCAAGCCCTTTTATAGCCTTGATTCTACCTAGATGGACATGCAAGAGGCATTTTCTATATTGGTCATGATGCTTTTAGCACTTCAAACACCATAACTTTTGCATTTGAGCTATGATTTTTGATCTGTCAATTATGGATTTTTCTTCTCATTTTTGACAAATTGACCTATCATTTTTATTTTTTGGTCAAATTCTCTAGGAGGCACCCATATATCACCCCTACTGGGGAATTCTTTTATGTCTTTTTCATCAATATTCTTTGACACAATGCTCTAAACCACATTGTATCAAAGAGGGGCAAAATGTAAACAATCAAAAATGATTCATGTCTACTGTTTAATCACATTTTCATACTAACCCATCCCATTTTAGCATTTCACTAATTTTGATCTTTTGGCTAACTTGATTATCATTCAAGCATATTTTGAAAATATTCTTCATCACTCATATCCCCTTTCAAAAAAATTGCAGATCATTTTAGAATTGGTTCCCATTTTATCTAAACTTTTTGGAATCAACTTTGAATCATTTCAACATCACCAAAATCTCATTTGATCAACCCAAAAACTTTTCAAGATCATTGAAACCCTTTCTAATCAACCCAAAATCATCCTAAATCAACTCAAAAGCATCCTAAGTTAACTATAATCAACCCAAAACATGTCAAATATCTCAAATCAATCATCATCTATCTAACCCTAGGCATTTTTATGTCCCTCAATGCCTTGGAAATCTATCAAACCCATCAAACCTATCAAATCTGGCCTTATCACTATCATATCCCTTAGCACTAGGTCAAATCTATTATTTTTATCGTCCGATCATTGACAGTAATGAGTCCCTCAATGTTGGATCGTAGCATTATCCAATCAATTTAATAACACTGACAATGTATATCGATATTATTATGATCAATTTTGTCAATCAATTTCAATCTTGTGGCATTTACAAAGTCTATTAAATGTCACATGTTCTAAATCCATATCATGTGTCCTTGGTATGCTATCAATCCTAGTCACCCAATCAATTTGATCATGGCTTTGATCTACTTACCATTGTCCTAATTGCTCTACATAATCACCACATTTCATCAAAGGATAATCCTGCATTTATTTCATCAAATTGGCCAAACATTTACTAATTTACCCTATAGGACTAGATAACCTATAATCTATTCCTATGTCATTCCAATCATTTCCATCCCATATTACTAATTATTCTTGCTAACCAATATTCTCAATCGATTGATATTTATTATTTAATTGATTCACCTTTGCAAACTATGGGAATTCTCAATTTCCTAAGTCCTAGTTTCCACTTCTAATTTCCATTTTACTAATTTTCATTTGTGTGGAATTATCAGCTTCTAATTCAAATATTTTGTCTAGTATTAACACATGGAGACCATATGCCATAGATCCTCTCTTTACACTTGGTTAATGTGTGTCATATTTGACATAGATTATTCCTTACACATGACTGTAATAAGCCACCTTTGTCATAGATTCTTGTGTAAAGTGGCTTTGAGGTGTCATATGCACATCATTGATTCTCCTCCACATTTAGCCATGTCAACTTTTCTACGTCATATTATCCTATATGTGGCATAATGTATCATATTTGTCATCAATAATCTAAGGAATGTCATGCCAAGTTGCACATTCGAATTGACAAGTTTCCATCCTCTAATTCATGTCTCACCTCTTGTATTTTGGCTATAAATTAAGCCCTCTTGCACTAATTTTTGATCCTTATAATATCCTTAGAATCCCTATTCTCACATTACACCCAAGCCATACTTCTAGTATTCTCAATAACATCATCATATCATTGTCATGTTCTTTCAATTTTGTGCACTATAGGAAATTGGAGCTACATAAAAATGGAGAAGAAAGGAGGACATGGGAACTACAATTGAAGAGGGGGTTTTACTTTTATTTTCTTCCTTAATTATTTTGATTTTTGTTTATGGTAGATTAGAAGGGTTTAGTATATGTTAATTGAGTTTTGTGGTTGCTCATAGTATGCTAGGTTTTAACCAATTTTCTATTCCTACACTTACTATTTTAAGATTTTCAAAATCTCAAACTCTATAACCAAATTCATTAATGTCATATCCATCAAATACACATCTTTGACTTAGCTTCTTGCTTGGTTCTATTTTTCAGATTCTATATGTGCAAATGATTCACAACTAAAGGTTTTGAGAAAAGAATAATTCACCTTCTTACCAGTTCATGCTTCCTCTAGAATACCAAAGCCCAAAGGAGTAGAGGGACATTTATTAATCAAATATACACTAGTATTGATAGTATTTTCCCACATGTTTAAGGGCAGCCCAACATGCAACCTCATGCTCCTTGCATGCTCCATTATTTTCATGTTCATGCATTCAACCACTCTATTTTCTTGTGGATCCCTTGGAATTGTTTTCTGTCTACGAATACCATTTGTGTAGAAATAATCTTCAAATTATTTTTTGCAATACTCACCACCATTATCAAATCTGAAACATTTTAATCTTTTACCAATCTCATTTTCAACCAAGCATCTCCATTTCTTAAAATTTTGAAATACATTTGATTTATGTCCAAGGAAATAAACTCATACTTTTCTAGTTGCATCTGTTGACCTTATGGTCAGACTATTTGTCAATCATTGCCAAAATACTTAATCATTTGGTTGGTTACATTGTTATTGAGTACCACAAGTTAACCTTGTAAATAGTTTCAACCAAGCCAACATGAAGTGTTAACTAAGAAAGAGCAGAAGATAGTGTCAACTGAGATAGTTGTGTTAACCAAGCAAAAGGAATAGTAGTGTTAATTGAGCTTCAATTCTAGTCGAGTTGTTGTAGTGTCATCTGAGCTCTACAATTTTTGTCAAGTCATCAATGTTAACCGAGTTGACACCTAGCCCTAAGTGATCAATGAGGGTCGTGCACTAGTATCAACTGAGTGCCAGAGTTTTTTGAGTTCACTATGTTGTCGAGTGTCATAATATCACCCAAGTGGACTTCTGAACCTAAGTTTTAGCATTAGGTCAACTTATTGAAGATTGTTTAATATAATGTTGTAGCTGACTTTAGAAGGTAATTATTTGGATTGGTATATATGGGAGATATCTTATCATATCCAAATGAGTTTGCTAAATGAAGAACATGTGAGTTTAAAGGCTACAAGAAGTATATGAAAAAGAAGAGTCTCATCCATCACATGAAGGTGGTCTTTCTACATCAAAGGAATCTCATTCAACAAACCAAGTTGCAGAGTAGAGATCAGCTACTAGTTCAACCTAACAGGTGCATTATTCAAATCCCCTAACAAGGTGAACTTAATAGTTTTATGTGTAATCTCCTAACGGAGTACATACTTCATTGTATAAATCCTTTCACAAGGTGGACCTAATAGTCCTTATTGCTCCTAACAAGGCTGATCATTAGAAGTGATCATATGTAAGCCTTAATAGGCCAACTTTATATTGTAGTACTAAAGCTTGTGGGTATCATACCCACCCTAGTTTTACTTTCTAACTGGGAAGGTTTATAGATTACCAATTATTGTGTCAACTATTATGAATGTTTTATTGCTTTCAGTCTTTCATGCATGCAATTAGATAGTATTAGTTTATGAAGGATTAATTGGTGGATTGAAGTTAAACTTTTATTGGTTCTTGATTCAAACCCCCCCCCCCCCCCCCAACCGCCAATCAGTCACCTAGCCCTCTCTACATTTCCAACAATTGGTATCAAAGCAATTGGTTCTCATATCATAATTTTAGTACCTTGAGAAAAGATTAGAGACAATGGAAGTGTACAAATTAGAGAAAGCCATTGAGAATAAAAAGCTAGATCTCCAGATGGCCATGGATCAATTCAAGAAACTAATGGAGCAACTCTCTGAATCCATGCAAATAAGGAAAGAACTAGCAACACAAATGAATGACAATATCTACATAGAAGAAAGAATTTAAGATATTTGACAAGACAAAAATTTAAATGAAGTTGATGCAATAATTAAAGATCTACTTGAAAAGAATGTCACTCTACATGAAGAAGTAAGAAAGCTAAAAAGAGAACAAGAAATCCAGTCAGTTAGAATGTGTGAAGATATGGAACAAAAGGACATCGAAAAAGAAGAGAAAATATTGCTAACTAAAAAGATAGAAGAAAAGGATAATAAAATTCAACACCTATCTCTCCAGCAAGCAATTTGATAATCAACTCAATTGTGCAAATCATGAGATTATCAACTTAAGGACAAATAATGCAAGATTACATAATGATCTCAACATAGAAAAGTAAACCAATGAAAGGATGATGAAATCTCAAGAAAACATGAATCAATTGGACAAGATAAATCAATTCAAACACAAAGGCAAAGATGGATTAGGCTATACAGATGAAGGTGAATCATCACAATAAGTAACTCAAAAGACCAAAAGACCTACATGTAATCATTGTGGAAAGACAAGGCATACATCAAACAAGTGTTGGAGAAATGGTAAATCAAAATTTAGTGGAAAATGTTATAGTTGTAAAAAAAAAGGTCATAGAGAAAGTGAATGCAAATAGAAAACCAAGTTTGAAGGAAAATGTTTCAATTACAACAAACAAGGGCACAAATCTTCAGAATGCAAATCCAAGAAAT
The DNA here is from genome assembly GCA_028749045.1 of Cupressus sempervirens. Taxonomy (NCBI): domain Eukaryota; kingdom Viridiplantae; phylum Streptophyta; class Pinopsida; order Cupressales; family Cupressaceae; genus Cupressus; species Cupressus sempervirens. The sequence goes on from CM053790.1 coordinate 510,644,302, forward strand.
GGAACCTAATAGAAAAAATTGTGAAAGCTATTTTTGGTTGGGATTATAACACATGGTGTAGATGTCACTTATGTGGTAAGCATGGTCACATTTGAGAAAATTACATGAGAACTCACATGAGCAAAAGAGACCCTATAAAGAGATGTTTTGTATGCAAAGAACTTGGTCATCTATCCAAGAACTTTATCAATCGAGCTATAGTTGAAGATGAAAATAAAGCAAAGGCTGACAATATCAAAAGTCAAATGAGGCAGCAATGGATAAAGAAATCTCTAGAGAATGAAAGTCAAAGTCATGAAAGTGTTGGTATCCAAGTCGATGAATTGGGCGATTCAACTATTTCAAACTAATTATCCATGGAGATCACTAGAATTGTGATTCAAAGAAACATCTTACATCAATTCCTATAAGCAAGAAAGAAGATCCAAATTAGCATTTTAGATGCATTGGGGATCACCGAGTTTGAATCAATATCTTAGACCTTATCAAGCAAAGTCAGGTTGCATGACCTTAACGAGTGAAGTCAAGCAAAGCTATTTCTTACCTAGATTCACCAAATTTAGACACCTAACCAAGCATGGATGTAAATGGAGTCTACCAAGTTGAAGATCTGAGTTGAATACAAAGGTAATAGTTGAGCTTCTCATGCATGTTGAGTTAATAGGATGTCGCTAAGATGTCTATAGTATGATGCATTTATGGCAACTTAAAGACAAATTTTGATCAAAAGGGTGGAATTAAACATTTTAGTTTTTACCATTATTTTCAAAGCGAATAGAATAGAGTGAATTTGTTGAAGATTATTCATTCACCATAGAGAATAATGGCATCCTCATCAAGCAGAAAAGTCAAGAAGGGATCTGAGATGTTAGGAAGGAATGTTGCACCTGTAGACCCATAGTTCAAGCTCAGTCCTACGATTGTGGAGGAATTGGACCCAGTCGATCTGCACTCACAAATTCCACCAAAGGTTTTGTTAATACATGATATTAGATCCTTCTATCATTGTTCAATTAAGGAATTGGGAACTTTAGAGATGAATCAAGCATATAAAGCATTTTGTGTGGATGAAAACCTTAAACTCGAGCATAAACACCTGGAAGTGAAGGGTTTGACCCATTTATTTCACATGTCGAGGAACTTCCAAACTAAGTGGATTAGTTTTATCCTGATTCATGTTCATGATATGCAATTCTGGCTTGATTGACCCATCAAGATCACAAAGAAAATAATTCACAGGGTTATTGGGTTTCCCATGCTTGATAAAGCCAAGATGACCAAAACCCTAGGTCGAGTTGAGCTGGAAAAGAAGACTCTCACCAAGTAGGATGACAATAGAATGAAGCTGAATGGTGTCATAGACATGGAAATTAAGCTTGGTATTCATGTGATTACACACAAGATATTAAATTCTAGCTAACCAAACAATGTTGCATTTGAAGATGTGGACTTGGTCTTCAAGGTAGTAAAGAACAATCATCCATTTGACCTCACCGAGTTGCATATGAACTAGTTGAGAAAGAACATGGAAAGAATCTGGGTATCAAAGACCAATCCATGTAAGTTTGGTTCACTTTTAGTCTTCTTATTCTTTTATGTTCAGAATTTTTTTCTTTCCAAGGGAAGTATAGTATGGAAGTAGGACATACCCATTGTATATCAGATTAAAGAATTCATAACTAAAATGGGAGACAATTTTGAGGTCATCATGGATGCATATTTTGAAACCTTTAAGGAAAATGCCAAAGTAGATTTAGAATCCCTAAGCAACTAGTGGATGACTATGAATAAGACATTTACATGTTTCCTTGTAGACTATGATAAGGTATACATTCAGGCAGTCAAGCCTAGAGTTGCATGGGTAAGACCTCTTGGATATGAGATAAACATTGATGATACTAAGGACATCGTAGAGGCTCTTGTTAATGAGCACAAGGACCTGAAAGAACCTTATTTTGAAAGTTTTGAAGAAGCAAAAGCTAGGATCTCACTTGAGATCAAGATTCCTCCAATTATCAAAAGAGGAAGGAAGGTAGAAAATATCAAGAAGAAGAATGTCAAATATGGTTCCCCTCTTTTGCTTGAATAGAAGGTAAGGGTGATGACATTGTAGAGGAGGAAGAAGAAGAATTAGAAGAAGAACCACCCAAGAAGAAGGGTAAATCTATAACAATGAGAGCTATAAGGTCAACTCTTGCCTTTACCACCAGCAAACCTACTAGAACAAGAAAGAAACTCAAACTTACAGGTGAAGATGAAGAAGAAGAGAAAAAGATATCATTGAAAAGGCCTACCCTAACCTTTCAAGATAGACTAAAGTGACTCAAAGAAGGAGGTATGGAAAATTTTAGTTTTCTCAAGTCTAAAACTAGAAATAAAGAGGAACATAAGCAAATAGAAGAAGCCTTAGTTGAAAAGATGGAAAAGTGGAAATACTCTCTGAGTGAACTAGGCAGTCAAGTTCCTAATATTCTACTTAAGGCAATATCACATCTTTGGAAAAATGCAGTAATGGATGCTAGAGACATCCATAATCAAACCTTGAGAAAGGTAATGCCAGACCTATCAAACAAAGAAGTGAAGGAGGCATTGAAAAGGTATGAACAAGTGTTAACCCCTATGTTCAATACACTCCTAATTTTATCAAATAATATTGAAACTAAGGTATGTAATCGAAACTAATTTTCATGTTGACTGATTTCGCAATATATATTCAACATTTTGTTATTATGATAGGAAATGGATGTGATCCAAAATTTTAAATTGATTATGATGACTAATGATTATATGTGATGTGCAGATTTTGATATTTGAACGTTATGAATGTCTTATTTGAAAAGAATTAAGTAAAGGGATTCCATTGAATTATGTTAATATGGATTTCATGACATTTAAATTCATATGCATTTATGATATGTATTTTATATGACCTCCTTGGACTACTGATGCTCGATTTTAGTGTGTAGGAAGTGGAACCATGGAAATATTTGGGGGGAAACAACGTGCAAACCTATGTGAACACAGTTTAGCCAAGGCGAATCTTTGGAAGATTCAGAAGCCTTGTTGTGATGTATTTTATTTCGTAAATGTAAGCTTGTATGTGCGTGAATTTTTTAATCTCAAAGATGCATTAGGGACATGTCATGATGATGTGGGATGTGCTTTTATGTGTCACTTGACACTTGTGAATTTTGTGTGTTAATGACATGTCATCTAGGGCTTGGTCATGGTAGCATGTTACCCTAAAACTAATTACCTAGATAGTGATTAAATAAACCCACTTGACAAGGGGTAGGATGGGTCACCATCACAAGGAAATTCGAATTTAGACTTGACCAAGGGTTTGAAGGGTCATTAGGTGGTCCCAAAGTTCCCCTTGTGTGCAAATAAGCTACCCATATGATAGTATAACATGTTAGAGGCCTAATTTTGACCATATTAATGCCTAGATAGCCTAGGGGGGCCTTTTACCAATGCATTCTTCCACCAATTCGAAAATGGAGTTGTCACATGAGCTCTTTCCCATGTTTCCACTAAGTCAAAAATAGAAAACTTAGGGGGAGACAAGTTTGTAAGAGGAAGTGGCTTGGTGTTTTTGCTAAAATAGTTAGCAGGACTTTTTAGAGAGTCTTGGACAAACTAGTGGGTTTTCCACCCACTCTCTAAGTTTGAAGATAGTTAGGGCTTTGGAGGGAGGCTAAGGGAGCTCTTCATCAATTGTCATTACCATTAGCTTGGACCAAGGTAGGTTCTCAAACCATGACCATTTTGTTTTAGCATTGCATAATGAATCTGCAAGTATGGAATATTGTTTTGGAATCATGCACTTGTTATGGTAATATTTTTGTTGTGATGTGATTATGCAATGAGTTTCATGCATTTTCTTGGTTTTTTTCCTTGATCTATTTGTTTTATTTTGAATTTTGAATTTGTTCATGGGTGTGAAGGCTTCACTCACCCTTGGGAGGGAAGAGAAGCCTTGGGTGAAGGGGTTAGTTGGGATCAACATTGAAGTTGAGAGATTTTCCTCTGGGAGAGGGTTTTGTTGTTCATGGAGTATGGGCTCCATTGAAGCCATATGCCTTGTTTGATAGCCTTGAAGAGGCATTTGTATTATAGGAGGTATAAGTTTATTGATGTAATGAGGAGGATGTATTTGATAGCCTTGAAGAGGTATTATGCAATTACAAATGTATATGTGTATATGGATATGGCATTCTCCTCTTTGGAGAGCCCACCTTCACCCATTGTTTCATGATTCTAATGGTGAATCAATATGCAAACCTTGGAAGGGATTGTTGTGTGTTGTGTTGTATTTTTTCATGCATTATCAAATGTTGTATGTGTGAATCCCGTTTGGACTTGTTTCTCCTTCTCTGTGGGTGGCTTCATAGAAGCCTAGGATGGGAGGTGAGGCTCCATGGTTCTTGAGTAAATGTGTTTGCAAGTTTTATGCTCTCTAGATTTGAGGAAGAAGTGTGGTGTCTTTCCATGTGTTGATGAATAGTAAAGGGGTCATACCAATTGAAAGAATGGGATCCTTCTTTATGTTATTATTGCCTTGGAAGAATAAGTTCTTCTATGCCTTGGTGCATTGCATTGTAAAAGTGGACTCTTCATTGTGTGAACTTTGTTGTGGAACATGAAGTTAATATTCTTTCCTATGTACCTTGTAAGATTTAATAGTACGCTTAGTTGCATTGAAATATAACATTGAAGTATCATAACTAATGTAATACAAAGAGTTTAATCCATTTAGATACTCTATCACTCTTAAATTTCATAAAAAGGATTAGATATTGATTTCCATCATGTTCATTTTAAAATTTATGAATTGGTACATGTAGATGTAGTTCAATGCAATGGATCATATTATAAAAAAAGAAAGAGAAAAAGCTCATTATGTATTTAGATCAATATGGAAGTTCATGTAAAAATCCCATCATTGATGAGAGAGAAATATAATGGATTCATATTTGATTTTGATACAATGCATATCATGTTTTAAACTATGATTGAAGTGCTCTTGGAATAGATTGAAAGTTATATTCATGTGTAGCGAAGTGCTAAATAATATTCAACTTAACACCAAACAAATCATTTTAATATCATAATGGAAACAGAAGAAAATAAACAAAATATATGGTGTAGTCCAAACTTCATAAGAAAACATATGTTGTAGATGCACATTCCACTTCTTTGGATTTTGTATGAGAAAGTGTAAAAATTCTTCCTCCTATGAAAACCAAATAATACAGATCATTAAATTATTCAAAAATATATATATACCTTAGAATCCCCACATAAAATATTGATATATAAGATACCTAACCAAGAGACAAGACTTAAGAAAAGATCCTAAACAAACCCCTAGGAGGTTAAGACATGCATGATAAACCAAGAAAATGTACAATGATAAATCACGTGCCTAGAGGAAGAGATGGTCCTTCAGACAAATACAGAAAAATAGAAGCCCTTTTAGCACCTTCCTAGAGATGAATCTGACTCATAAATACTCTCGTAACAAAGTCTTATGTTAACAAGTCACTTCAATGAATATATTTGTATTCAATTTACAAGGTGATGAGTGGACCTGCCTTCCTAAGCGCTCCTCCCCATTTGGTGCCTCCAAATGCTCAAGCGCCTATCCCAAGGGACGTACGACCAACATGCTACCCACCTCCACAATGGGTTTAGAGGGAACTTTGAGTAGCATGAAGTGTGGATTAGAAGGGGGCGGCTTGGGATGTCCACTTGGCCTAAGGTAATGGGAAAAGTAGGAGTCACATCATGGGGTTGGCCATTGAGGGTGAAAGTTTTGGGATGTGGAATAATTAATTTGAGAACATTAAAAAAAGTTAGGAGCTAGATTAGTAGGCAATGACTATCTAGGCAGTTCGTTCGACTGCTCGGATGCCCACATGCTCATGGCACCCCACATCGACATGGATACCATCAACACATCAACTCAACCCTTCTACTATGTCGTACTCCAAACTCCCTAACATATCTGAGTTTTCACACCATTTATATTATATTTTATATTTCCATTGAATGTATGAGATGCATACAATCTTAATCAAGCATGACTTATAGTTAAAAGTATTATGTTTTTTGATTTTAATTTGTATTACATTATAAATATTTAGTTTTTAAAATATTTTTATCATATTATTGTTGTTTAAAAAATCGTTTAAATGAAAAAGATTTTTAAAAAAAATAATATTCAAATAAGTAAGTAAATATGATTGATAAATATACTATCATTTACATACATATTTTATGATTTAAAAATATCTCAAAAAAGTTTTCTTATAGAGTTTGATTATCATGACAACTCATTTGTATCTAGGGTCAATTGTTTACTTTTTGGGGTTTATGGCTTTAGCCTAACTTTTTTATAATAATTGAATAATTTTCTTTCTTTTTCAATCAAAAAATTTATTGTATCTTGTCTAAAATGTCATTTTTTGATAAACACAACACAAGCTTGTTTAAATTTAGAACAAGTGCCACATAGTGGCTTGTATTTGTCGTAATTGTAGTTAATTAGGTAGAATAGTACATTATTTTTGAAGATAAAAAATTAATAAGTATAAGAAAGTTAAAATGGTTGTAATCATAATTTAATTAATATTATAATTTGTTATTATATTTTAGATGAAACTTTTGAAATATTTTATTTAAGTTAAGAAATTATTTAAATCAATTGATTTCTTCACTTTAACATTAAACTAAATAAACAAGGCTACAAAGCCACTAAGTTCTTGTCAAAATAGTGGTAGGGTAGAATTAGTTTTAAAGTTTGTATTTACTTTTGTATAATGAAGATAAATTAAATTATTAAAAGATACTATATATTTGGATCTATTATGCAAAATAATTATTAAAAAATTAATCTAACTCCTATCTACCTCATATATAGTAGCAAATATAGATCAACTAGGCTTTAAAAATATTTAAATTTATGATGAACCATTTTTACACTATTTTGTATAATCAAAATGATTTTAAAAATATAATTATCTAAAATATCATAAAATCAAATAATAAAAAATATATAATAGGTTAGGTTATTTTTAAAATAGAAATGCATATTTCTAACGCATTAAAATATTTTAATTATTATGTAACCTTTCATGGGTTTGATTGCTTAATTTAAAAAGTAAAACATTATTAAACTTATAAATCTATATGGATAAATTATTTATAAATAGATGGATTAAAAAATAAATAAACTATTTAAGTTGATATTTCATTTGTGAAAGAAATTCTAAATCTTTGGTACCTGTTTAAAAATGTAAGTCTCGTCTTTATAAAATTTTAGTTTATTTTGAAATTTTAAATTATAATGAATGGAAAAGAAATAAAATAAGAGTGAAATTGTAAACATAATAAAATGTATGGTTTACTATATAAAACGAAGAAAATAATGCACTTTCGAAAAAAAGAGGCTATTATCACCTCAAATGTTTTGACCAATGAAATTTGAGAAAATAATTTTTTGAAATATGTTTTGTTAAAAAATGAGCAACTTTACTTTTAGTTAAAAGAATTTATTAGAAATATATATTAAAAACTTTATTTAATTGGTTCAAATATTTTTTCTTAATAATTGGTTAAGTTTGAGCCAACGTCTATAGTTCTTAGTCTATGACATGAACTAAAAATAATCCTTGAAAATACTAACTATAATATTTTGAAGAAAAAAATAAAGTTAATTAAAATAAATTAAAAAAATTGTAAACAAACTAATTAAACTAATTGTAGTTTGAGTATAAAGAATAATTTACCTTAATTTTTCAAATATTTTGTTTCTTTGAGTTCAACAAAATTGATTCTAAATGATTTCTTCACTTTTTAACATTCAATCAAATAAAATATCAACTATAACATTTTAAAAAAATAAAATTTATACTCTGATTAAAATAGATTGTAATGCTTATAAACAAAGCAATGCAAATTGAATATAATTAAAGAATAAGTCATGTGAACCTTAATTTTTATTTTTCAAACTGATTGAGTAATTTGCCTAATATTTTTGGCATCCAAAAATATTGCCTACTTGTACGGCCATGTGTTTTTAGTAAACTAAGTATAATTTCATAAATAAACTAATGATTAAATGCATCTTTTACTTAGTTTTTATAATATTATTCCCTTGTTAATTCAAATGTTTAACTATTTCAATCCTCATGGAGTTGAATGTAATTTCTCTACTCTAACCTTCCTCCCTAAGTGACAAACTTTCAAAAGTATTATGCAAGAGCATCTCAAAGTCAGTAAGGTTTTTGAGAAGAAGTGAATAGTCTCTATTGGCAACTAAGATATTTAATATAAAAAGCTAGAACATGACTAAAATGATTGATAAGACTATCAAAGACTATAAAATGACACTACTATAGTAAAACCATACTCCTCATTGACCTATTTTTAGAGAGCACCAAACACTTTTGAGCCAAAGCAATGAATTAGTGAGGTCACAAACATGGGACCTTGACCCAAAACAACCATTCAGCAATTTAACCTAATTAAATTTTGAAATATCGTGATAATAACACTACAACTTAACCACCATACGATATCAATATCAACCTCTTATTGATAATTTTGATCAATAACAACAATTTTAGTTTTACTTTAAAAACTAAATAAATTCTATTGACAATTATTAGACAAGTTCTATTTTAATTTTCAAAATTGATATTTTAATTTAAATAATAAGAATAATTTCATTAAAATTTATTAAGTTTAAAATATAATAACTAATCATTTTTTATAAGGCTAAAGTTTTCAAATTCATTAAATAAAGTTTCAATATTTTTATTCGTAAAAAATTATAATTATAATTATATATATACTCTCACTACATAAATAAAATTATATAAATAAATTATTAATATATTATCATTTTTTTTCAAATGGTCTTTTAAATACTAAAATATAAATATTTTATAATTTAAATATTCAGAATAATTTTGAAAAATCATTATGTTATATAAAATCATTTAAAATCTAATATCATTATAAAATATTCTTAAATCATAGTTTAAAAACTAAATATTTATAATGTAATACAAATTAAAATCAAAGAATATAATACTTTGAACTATAAGTCATGTTTGATTAAGATTGTATATATCTCATACATTCAATGTAAATATAAAATATAATATAAATGGTGTGAAAATCAGTATATGTCAGGGAGTTTGGAGTATGACACATCAGAAGGGTTGAGTCAATTGGTGTGTTGATGGTATCCATGTTGATGTGGGGTGCCATGAGCATGGGGGCATCTAGGCAGTCGAACGAACTACCTAGATAGTTGTTGCTAGATTAGTGTAGGGGTATAGATGGTAAATAGGAATGTTGGTGTATTTTGGATTTAGGTAGCAAATTAAAATTATTTGTTAAAAGGGTGGGGTGCAGATTGATATAATGGGTGGCGATAGTAGACTTATTAGAGTAAGGGGTTATGAAATAGGTAAGATGCACCACATGTGAAGTACGCATATGAGGATTGTGGGTAAGTTTAGTGTGTTGGCAAGAATAAGCATATAATTAATATATTGATTAAATGATGAGAAACATATATGTAACTACATATAATATATTTTAGTGAGTTATCACATATGGAATTTGCCTATATTAAAAAGACATTAGAAATATGTTTGAAGGTATTAACCCAAAATATGTTAAGTATAACCACATTATAGATTTATTATCTAACTTTAAACGAATATTATATAACACAATATGAGTATAAAACATTACAAAAAGTTTCGTAATTATGTCATTAATGATAGAGGGCTTAGGGGGAATTACACTTGTGGCATAAAGGATGTATTAGCAGATAAGCATATAAGAAAACCTATCTAGTGAAAGTGGAAGTTAGAGTTGGCTTCAACATGAATAATCCTATTTAATTCTTTTGGAAGAAAATTTCAATATGGGAGTTTGTGCAATCACAATATCTACTTATAATCAAATTAAGAGTATTGGTACAATATAATGAGTCATGACATCATGTTTTACAAAGGCTCTAGTACATCAAAAACCACATCCTTATTCCATGATTAGTTAGAGGTAATTGGAGTGGATAAAATGATACATAGATATGTGAAACCCTTGATGTTACCCTTTAAAAAAATTGTTATTTGTGTTTTGCCTTGTAATTTTGGGCATGACAGTAAGGAAATCATTCCTTCACCTCTTCCAAATGAAAAAGTAAAAGAGACAAAAGTTTTCATTGATGAAGTTGATCTAGAGGAAGACATAGCAATTCCAGATTGGGATCTCTCCAGTCTTACTCCTGATTAGATGGACACTCTTGGAGAACTTTGGAAGAAAAGGGCCACACAACATAACCTGAGAGTAGAAAAGAAGGAAAGAAATCAAGTGCTTGAAGATATCAAAGGTATATTTATTAATACATTAAGTATTGAATTTGATGAGAAGAAATCTATCTTAGACCAACTTGTTGGCATGGTTCACAAGTTTAATGAAGATTTAAATGGTCAAGAGAAATTACTGCAGAGGGCAAAGAGAAAATTTGAGAATAATTATTTGGATAATGTGGCACAAAAGATTGCCATATACCAAGTGGAACTATCCACAATTCTTAATTCTTTTGAGAGCACTTTAAATAATGTTGTTTCTTTATTTGTAAAGTTAAGTGATACTACAAACTTTACTAAGGAAATTAGAGACAAGTTTTCAAAGATTGTTACTGATATGAAGGCAAGTGAAAACTAGTTGTCACTTGACCCAAGTAATAGCTTAGCACTTTTTGTTAAGATTAGGTATCTGACCGACTTGCAGGCAGGCAAAGATATTGAGAGAAGAAGAAAGAATTGGAGCTACACTATCAAAAATTTGGAGTATGATAATTCCTAATATGGATGTAATAAAGAAACATATTATTCATGCAAAGACATTAATCCATGATAACATCTTTTCTATTGTTGATCATATGATGGAACTATCAACTGAAGTTTAGATAGATTTGCATACTTCAAAAGTTTTGCAAGAAAATTGGGACAAACCCATGTCTCTAATTTTTAAGGTATGTAGCACTTTTCTCTCACATTTTGGTATTACCTTGTAGATATGCATTTTTTTTGGAATTTGTGTCAAAAACAAGGGGGAAATATAGTATATCATATACATATGTATAAAGGGGGAAATATAGCATGTGAGGAACCAAAGGGGGAAATATGGTTATTTAGTTGAAATCTATGTATACAACGAAGCTACAAAAACAATTTTGAAAAATAAAAATAGAGTCTGTATCATTCGAGTATCAGTACAATAGTCAAAATCAAGCTACAAACCCAACTATATTGATAGGCAGAGTTTTGCCTCATCATTTTGAGTATTCATATTTTTCGTATAATAAGTGTTCTTGTCACTCATGCCAAAGGGGGAGATTGTTGACCTTATGGTCAGACTATTTGTCAATTAGTGCTAAAACACTTAATCATTTGGTTGGTTACATTGTTATCAAACACCATAGAGTTAACCTTGCAAACAATGTCAACTGAGCTAACATGAAGTATTAACTGATAAAGAGCAAAAGACAGTGTTAGTTGAGCTAACCATGTTAACCAAGCAAAAGGAAAAGTAGAGTTGACCAAGCTTCAATTCTAGTTGAGTTGTTGCAATGTCAACCAAGCTCTACAATATTTTCTGAGTCATCAGTATTAACCAAGTTCATACATACTCCTGAGTGATCAATGTGGACCATGCACTAGTGTCAACCAAGTATCAGAGTTTGTTGAGTGTCAGAATATCACCCGAGTGGACTTCTGAACCCGAGTTTCAACACTAAGCTAACTCAGTGAAGTTTTTTAATACAATATTTTAGCCGAATTCAAAAGGTAATTATTTGGATTGATATATATATATAAGAGATATCTTGTCATATCCAAATGAGTATGATGTATGAAGAAAATTCAAGTTTAAAGGCTACAAGCAATATAAGGCAAAGAAGAGTCTCATCCATCACATCAAGGTGATCTTTCTACATCAAAGGAATCTCATTCAGAAAACCAAGTTGTAGAGAAGAGATCAGCTACTAGTTCATCCTAACAAGTGCATCAGTTGAATCCTCTAGCAAGGTCAATTTAACAGTCTTATGCAAAATCTCCTAATTGATTACATACTTCATTGTATTGTATAAATCCTTTCACAAGGTGGACCTAACAGTCCCTATTGCTCCTAATAGAGAAGAACATCAAAAGTGATCATTTCTAAGCCCTAATAGGCCAACTTTATACTGCAATACTAAATCTTGTGGGTATCATCCCCACACCAATTTCACTTTCTATTTTGGAAGTTTTCTAGGTTACCAATTATTGTGTCAACCGTTATGAATATTTTATATTGCTTTAATCTTTCATGCATGCAATTAGATAATATTAGTTTATGAAGGATTAATTGGTGAACCGAAGTTAAAGTTTTATTGGTTTCTGATTCACCCCCGCCCCCTCTCAGTCACCTAGCCCTCTCTACATTTCCAACACCATCATCAATAAATGTAACATATTAATGAGAGCCACCAAGAGAAGATACTTGAGTTGGTCCCCATACATCTATATGCATAAGCTCTAATTTCTTATTTTTCTTTTCCTTCCCACTCTTCACAAAACTCACTCTCTTTTATTTTCCATATACACAACTTTCACAGAAATCCATATTGACACATTTTAGACCTAGTAAAAATTTATTTGAATGAATTAGTTTCATACCTTTCTCACTCATGTGCCCAAGTTTTTTGTTTCATAGAATTGTATAAGAATCTACAACAAGTATTTGTCCATCCTACTCAATTGCAGCAATTGTTCCTAAACATTCATTTTTCTTTGAAACAATTAAAAGTGAACGAACAATATGATATGTACAAAGATATAAAGGTGCCTAATTTCACACCTTTTTCTACAATAAGGGAGCCTTTTGAAACCTTCCAATTCTTATCATTAAAAGTAACTACACAACCCTCATCACATGATTTCCTTGCTAAAATTAGATCCCTAGTCAGCCTTGGAACATGTCTTACCTCATGTAGTAGCCAATGATTCTCATTCTATAACTTAATCTTAACTTTTTCCTTTCCAAAAATTTGAAAGGGTTTATTATCCCCCAAATAAATAAGCCCAAAATCTCCTTGGACTTTATAAATAAAAAAACCACTATGAGGTGTATCATGAAATGAAACCCTAGAATCTAAAACCTAAGAATCATCAAGACTTTCTAAAGAAAGAAGGGAAGCATCTTGTTCAGATTGTTTACTTACCACATTTGCCTCCTTATTTCCTTCTAATTTATCTCCTCCATTGTTCTTTTGATTCCAACAATCTTTCTTCTTATGCCCTGGTTTCCCACAATACCAACAATCTCTTGATCCTCTAGATTGAGACCTCTTTCCCTTTGACTTTCCTCTTGATTTTCCATGATTTCCAAAATTACTTTCTATCTTAGTCATTTTCTTCTTCTTTGTGCATTCAAAGAACTTCTTGATGTAGATACACCTAAGGTTTTACTACAAGTTTCCTCACTTAGAATAACACCAATCACATCATTAATTTTAGAGTATTAGATCCAAAAGAAAAACTACTCACAGTCATTACCAAGCCATTCCAACTTTTCGATAAAGAACACAAAATCAAGAGAGCTCTAATTTCTTCATCAAAATTGACTATCAAAGAAGATAACTAAATAGTAATAGTATTAAACTCATTTAGATGATCTACAACAAATCCACCTTCTATCATCTTCATATTAAATAAATGCTTCGTGAGAAATATCTTATTTAAAGCGGAGGGCTTTTCATACAACTTTTCTAGGGTTTGCTTCAACTCTTCCACTATCTTCGCTTTTGTAATTTTAAATGTCACTGATGGTACTAGGTATAATCAAATTCTTTCAAGTGCCTTTCTGTCTAAAATCTCCCAATCCTCTTCTATCATACTTCCCTATTTTTTGGTTTTTCCTTCCAATGGATTCCATAAATCCTTCTGATAAAGATAGTCCCCCATTTCAATTTTCCATAACTAAAATTTATGCCCATTAAAATTCTCAACCTTCATCTTACCCTCCTATGTCAATTCTCCCATTCAACCATGAGACCTTCCTACAAAGATAGCTAAAAATAGTGACGAGGGTCTAGGCTAAAAAAATAAAATGACAACAGTCTGGCTCTGATACCACTTGTTAGGATTAACCTTAGATAGTTGTAATAGTTACATGCAAATATAACCAATATCAAAAATAATAAAATCACATAGAAGAGAACACAAGACACAAGGATTTAAGATGGTTTATCCAATCCTTGGACTATGTCCACCAATGACAATTCCAATGATTATAATCTGCAATCCCTTACAACTCAATACAGTCACAAGAAGCTAAAATATCACTATGCATTATGGAATCCATAACCCTAACCTATTTTATACAAGCTTTTACCACTTACAAAATTAGGGCTAGAATAAATCATCAAATAGGAAAATAGCAACTAATGCCTTTTACAATATAAGGTAATTTTTGGCTTCAGGGGCTCTACCCCCGAAAACCCCATAGGGACATTTCCCCTTGACCCCACCATGTACTGTGATAGGGGGTGCACTTGGGGTGCTTCCCCAAGACCTCACAAGGGCACTACCCCTTGACCCCATCTTGGGGGCACTGCCCCCAAACCCCCATATAAATAATCTAGGTAGAAACTATGTTGAATAAACCTCTGAGTTTGATTAGGCTCCACATCACAACAAAATTATCTTCTATAGGGTTCTCCCTCTGATTCTCAGTATTATAATCATCTTCTATGATGAACTCCCTCTAATTCTTAATTTCCTCATCTTATTTGTTTAAGGATGTTTTGAAAGTGATATCTTCGTCAAACTTAACATCCCTACTAATTTCTATAGATTTTTGTCTTGGAATATATACTTTGTATCCCTTAGTTTTTTCATTGTAGCCAATGAATATGCCTTCCTTTCTGTAAGGTTCTAGTTTAGACCTTTTCTCTTTTGAAATGTGAATGTAGATTGGACAACCAAAAATTCTTAGATGACTAGGATCTGGTTTGTTCCCTGTGAATGCTTCTTCGTGAGTTACATTTTCTAATGTTACATGAGGACTTCTATTTTGAATGTATATTGTTGTACTTGTTGCTTTGGCCCAAAAAAATAGGGAGATTTTGGTCATGAATCATGGTTTTTGTTTCTTTTGTAATAGTTCTATTTTTTCTTCCTGTAGCCCCATTTTATTTAGGATTATAAGGTATTGTAGTCTCCCACTTAATCCCTACAAAAATATAGAATTATTTGAAGATGTCAGATGTGTATTCACCTCCATTATATGATCTTAATATTTTTATTTTCTTTCTAGTTTGATTTTCCATAAGGGCTTTAAATTCTTTGAATTGTTGTAAAACTTCATTAGATTCTTTAAATTTTAGAAAGTATATCCACATTTTTCAAGAGTAATCATCAATGAAAGTCACATAGTACAACAATCCCCCTAGTGAGGGTGTTGACATTGGTCCACACAAATCAATGTGGACAAGTTCTAGTATAATGTTAGACTTGTGTTTACTTATAGGAAAATTTTATTTTTTATTTTTTCCTAGGACACACCCTTTACAAATACTAGTGTGGTCATATTTGAGATTAGGTCTTCCTATAGTGATTTTCCCTATAGTAGGAAGGGCACTAAAGCCAAGGGTCTTGTTGGCCATTTTTGTCCCCCATTCAGCCCATCATTGATGGCCAATCAAAGAGATCTTCAATGGGTTGGATTCATTGTAGTGGGTTAACACACTAAAATTTGGTGGCTAACATTTTGTGTATCTGCTTCCTTCTTTTATTGAGTTGTCTTGGGTTCTCCATTAATCAAGTTAGCTTAGTTCACTCTTCACCCAAGTGACTCAATTTTGGATCAGTTCATTCTTTAACCAAGTGAACTCATTTTTTTCCTTTATTGAGCTAGCTCATTTTATTCTTTGACCGAGTTGCAGGTTAACATGCATTTGTTGTTGGGGTTAACATTTTGTGTTAACCATTTTTTCTATTTCAGAGAGGCACTTTCATGCTCTTTTCAAAATAGTGAATTTCACTATCTTGAAAGGCTAATCTTCTTGCCTTTTTGAAATAGCAAAATTTGCTATTTGAGAAAGTGACTTTTCTTTCCTTTACAACATAGTGAATTTCGCTATTATGGAGAGCTTTATTCCTTGCTTCCGTGAAGTAGCGACATCAATATTGTGGTGAATGGGTTTATGCCATGTGGAAGTGGGAAAACTTGTGTGTTATCCCCATTTTTTCCATTTCACAAGGGTTATTTTTTGTGGTCCACGAATTTGCAAAATTGATGATGCCTCCTCCACCATGCATTGCGAAATGTGCCAACTATCAGATTTGTGACATGTGGTGATTTCTTCTCTTGCTAGGTTGCCTTGAATTTGATGGTTCTCCTATTTTCACATCATTTCCTTTGGCTCTTGTGAATATGTGATGGTTGTTAGATTTTGAATGCATCTTGTGGGGATTTCTTGAGTGCATCTTAGTCATCTGTTTGATATGAAGTTGGTTTCGATCTGCGATTGTGTTATAATCTTTTATTGGGGGATTTCTTATAGTATTTAAGTCATTCATTCCAAAGAAAATATCTACACTGATAGTTCACATATTTTTTGGGAAAATTAGATTTATTCAATGTGGGCCAACTCTGTAGCTTCGCGATGGGATAACATTGTGCATTATCCCACCTCACATTTTTTGACAATAGTCAAATTCATTTGTTGCAGCCATGACACATTACAAGGATGGTTTCTTTATTACAAAGTGACATTTTGGGCCTTACTCCATGACACCAATACATCTCCATGGCTCTTCAATGCTTGTAGTGATCAAATCTTTGGATTGGATCTATCTTATGACTGGGTGCATTTATTTGGGTTTCTTCCTATTACTTCATGGACAGATTGTGTTTCATGATCAAATTTCCTTCTAGTATTCATTGATGGCTTCTCTACAACTTGACTCCATCTTGTGGGTTCGAAATCAATATAAACATCTAAGTTATGCCTGGTCTATAAAGGCAATTGTAAATATATTTCAAAGGGTTCTTCTCTATTCTTTGTCGGTTCATGACAATAGCCTTATGCTTTGTTATTGTAACTTTCATTTGCCTTATATGAATAGAAATTTTAGTTTACCTCTTCTCATATTTAGTTGTATGTGCATATTTATTGCCTTATGTTGAATGCCTTCTTCTTGTCTTTCTATTTTACATGTGTCAATTTTCTTATGAATGCTACATTGTGAAAGTCATTTTCCTTATATCAACTCATTAGTTTTGTCCTGTGTGCGAGTTTTGGGAGATAAATAGAGTTGAGATCTATGTATTTGGGCTTTGTATTAATGTTTTGTAAATGTAAGGGAAGAGTTATAACCATAACCTATCTTTGTGCATCACCCCCTTTCCCTTTCAACATTTAATTTTTGTGATCTCTCTACCTTTTCCTTCCCAGCAATAGTTTGGGTGCATCCTGATAGTAAGGAAGTTGGCCTTCTCTAGAGATTTAGCCTTAAAGCGCAAGTCCCACACTTGAAGGTTGTTTCCATATTACACGAGGTTGTTTTAGGGTCATACCTTAAGCAAGGGTGCATACCTTTGTGTCAACAATTTTTGGCACTCTTGGTGGGACTATCATTTCCAGCTACACAAGTCCACTGGAAGCCAACCCAATCTTATGCATTGAGAATTTTGGTGTTATACTTAGTGAAATCAACCTTTGTAGGCATTTATCTAACACCATAGCTATTCTATGCATCTACCAGTTTCAACAGACCAAGTGCTGGTATATTTTTGATTTTCTATGTTTCCTCAAGATTTCTATGGAGGTTCTTGTTTAAATGCTTCATCATGGATCCCCTTCATGGAGATGCTTCCCAATTTCCCCCATATTATGAAGAGGCTATTCCTTACCCCCTCCATCCCCTATCTCAGCCACAACCTCATTATGACTAGCATGATTACCCAAATCACCATGAAGTTATAGAAATAAATAAATAAATAAATGTGCTCATGCACTTCTTGGAATGTTGAAAAATCATACTCTAATATGTACAAATATCTACAATGCAAAAAATTGAACAAAGTCATTGAATGGCTTGTTGAAGTAGCTTCCCTTCCTCACAAGTTGATTTTTTCTTCCATGCACTTGGCTAGTTGAAAATAGCAGTGGGCATGAGAGACATACTGTTGCACTTTGAAACACCTTCCCAATGCTGAGAAAAAAGAAGCTCTCCTACACTCAGATACCTTGATCTTGAGAAGGGTAGACTTGCTTCTCCTTGTGATCTTCACCCTCATACTCTAATATTCGCATGACTAGGGGCAACATGCATTGTTACAGAGCTATATGCCTTATGGTACATCCTCTTGATGGTGTTGGATTTAGGACATCAGTCTTGACCATGTTGTGCTCTACAACCTTCAAATCCTTATGGCCAGTAGGGGCTAGCTTTGATGGTGTGCCTAGTGGTGTCTGTGTTTCTTCATGTTACAATTGCAACATATGTTCCTCCCCAAGCTCATGTGAATCCTTGCAAACTAGAGGTTGCACCTCTTGCACTTGTGTAGGCTCTTCTAATGTGAAAGAAAGATTTGGATGTGCCTTCTTTTATGTCTCTACTATAGAAGATAGCATACTCATTGGCTTCACTTGTAGTTCTTTCTGATATCTTTCTTTTTGTGTAGCCAACTACTTGCAAGAACTACCTCGTGCTCTTGTTTTTGGGCTTCCAACTACTTTACAAGCTCTATCTCAAACAACCTTCATTGTGCTTCTAGCTATTGTAACAATATTACTCCCTTTGGAGTATGTGTTGGCTCATGAGAAGAAACCTATACCTCATGTACTTGGGGAAACCTAGACAATATTTCTTGCTCCACCATATCATGGGAAAATTATTGCTACAACACTTGGTCTAGATTTTCTTCCTTTTGCAGCAGGACCTCAGGTTCCATCTTAGGCTCAAAAACCAAATTTTATTCCTCAAGAACATGAACAACCTCATTTCCCTTTTCCTCCTTGAACCCCTATTGCAACACATGTTCTTCAATTGGTAGTTTCTACTGTGGTGTCTTTGATGTGGGAAAAGATATATCCACTTCTTCATTAACAAAAAAAAAGGGACAATAGTCATTTGTGTGCTCATCATCATCAACATTTGGAGGCATGTAGAGTGTAGGCTGAGGTTTAGGACAGCTTGAAGTAGAAATATGGGGAGGGCTTCTTTGTCTAAAGATAGAAAACTTCCTCCTTGGAGGCCCTTGCACTTCAACTCTCTGTATTTGGGCAAGCTTGAGCCTTGCCTCCTCAATTTTCTTCTATTTTAAATCTTCCTCCTACTGCACCTTTTCAAGGGCCTGGTGAGCTTCATTGAAAATTTCAAATGCTTTAGAAACTATGCCACAAACATAAGGATCATTCTCCCACATATCCTTGTCATCCTACAACTCCTTAATCCAAGAATTCATAAGGAGCATAACATAGGAAAATTTTCCCACAATTTCTATCTAGGTATGGATCTTCAACATAGTTTAAAAACTTGGACAGGTAAGAAAACCCAGATCCCAAATTATTTGAATTCTCCTAAAGCTCAAAAAGATTTGAATTGAGGTCTAACTCAATCCTCTTCTCTTGTTGCTCCTAGAACTCTTCAATTTTGATGAACTTGGAGGGGAGAAATTTTCACATATTCATGGCCATAGATGACATGATGTGTTGGATTAAAATTAACCTCATGGTGATTTGGGTAATCGTGCTAGTCATAATGAGGTTGTGGCTGAGATAGGGGATGGAGGGGGTAAGGAATAGCCTCATTTTGGACTAGTTATAGAATTTTGTGAAGTTGCAGGTTGGACAACACATCATTTCTTCTTGGTAAGACCATGCTCAATGGATTTATTAAGGCCATTGATCTATGCTTAGAAGGAAAGCATCCCCACTAAGTTTCCAAGAATGTTGGCCATTTTTGTCCCTCATTTAGCCCATCACTGATAGCTAGTTATAGAGATCTTCAATGAGTTGGATTCATTACAGTGGGTTAACACGCTAAAAGTTGGCAGCTAACATTTTGTGTTATTTGGTTCCTTCTTTTACTAAATTGGCTTAGATTCTTCATTAACCAAGTTATCTCAATTTACTCTTTGCCCAAATGACTCAGTTTGGGCTTCGTTTGTTCTTTAACCAAGTGAACTTAGTTTCTTCCTTTGTTGAGTTGGCTCATTTTCTATTTGACTAAGCTGTGACTTAACATGTGTTTGTTAAGGAGGTTAAAATTTCATGTTAACCATTTTTTCTATTTCAGAGAGGCACTCTCATGCTCTTCCCAAAATAGAAAAAAATTTTATTTCGGAAGGCTTATCTTCTTGTATTTCCAACATAGAGAAATTCTCTATTTCAAAAAGTGAATTTTCTTGCCTTTGTGAAATAGAAAATTTTGTTATTTTAGAGAGCTTCATTCCTTGCTTCAGCAAAGTAGCAACATTAGTATTGTGGTGAATTGGTTTGTGCCATGTGGGGGTGGTAAAACTTGCGTGTTATCCCCATATTTTCCATTTTGCAAGGGTTATTTTTGGTGGCCCGCGAATTCACAAAATTGATGTTGTCTCGTCCACTGTGTGTTGGAAAATGTGCCAACTATCAAATTTATGCCACATGGCAATTTCTTCTCTAGATAGGTTGTTGTGAATCTAACAGTTCCCATATTTTCCCATTGCTACCTTTTTCTCTTTTGAAGATGTGATGGCCATTAGATTTTGAATGCATCTTGTGGGGATTTCATGAGTGCATCTCGGCCATTCATTTGATATGAAGTTGATCTCGATCTACAATTGTGTTATAATATTTTTTGGGGGGATTTCTTGCTGCATATGGATCATTCATTGCAAAGTGAAAATCTACATCGACAGTTCACATATTTTCTGTGAAATTTAGATTTATTCCATGGTTCACATTATGTGTTATCCCACCTCATTTATTTTTTATAGTGTTATGAATTCATTTGTTGTGGCCATGACATGTTACAAGGATAGTTTCTTTATTGTAGAACAACATTTTGGGCCTTGTTCTATGACATCAATGCATCTTCATGCCTCTTCAATGCTTGTACTGATAAAATCTTTGGATTGGATCTATCTTACAGCTGGGTGCATTAATTTGGGTTTCTTCCTGTCACTTCATGGGAAGATTGTGTTCCATGATCAGATTTCCTTCTGATATTCATTTATGGCTTCTCTGTAACTTGACTCCATCTTGTGGGGTTCAAAATCAATGTAAACATTTGAGTTATACCTGATCTATAAAGGAAGTTGTAAATATCTTTCAAAGGGTTCTTCTTTGTTCTTCTCTAGTTCATGACAACAACATTATGCTTTGTTATTTTAACTTTCATTTTCTTTATATGAATAGAAATGTCAGTTTACCTCTTCTCACATTTAGCTATATCTACATATTTCTTGCCTTATGTTGAATTCCTTCTTCATGTCTTCCTAGTTTACATGTTGTGTCAATTTTCTCATGAATGATACATTGTAAAAGTCATTTTCCTTGTATCAACTCATTAGTTTTGACCTGTGTGTGAGTTTGGGAGATAAATAGAGTTGAGATGTGTGTATTTGGGCTTTGTATTCATATTTTTTGCATGTAAGGACAAATTTGTAACCACAATCTATCTTGGTGCATGATCGGCCCCTTTCCCTTTTTGCATTTAATTTATGCTCTCTCTCTCTCTCTCTCTCTCTCTCTCTCTCTCTCTCTCTCTCTCTCTCTTCCTAGTAGCAGTTTAGGTGCATCTTGGTAGTAAGGAAGCTAGCCTTCTCTAGAGATTCAACCTTAGAGTGCAAGTCCCACACTTGGAGACTATTTCCATGTTACACAAGGTCACTTGAGTGTCATACCTCAAGTAAGGGTGCAAAATTTTGGGTCAACAATTCCCTAATCTTCTATGGAAAAGTTCATTTGATTTATGGACTTCATGATTCAGAGATTGTTTTTTTTCTATAATATTTAATTTGTACAGGCTTCCATCTCTTGATCCTATACTAATGGCATTCTTTATGTTGGAGATTTTAGGTGATAGTAACAATTTACCCTCATTGAAGGTGACATGATATCCTTGATTAGCTAGACCTAAAATGGATATTAGGTTTCTTTTTATTCCTAGTACAAATAGCACATCTTTTAATTGAAGAGTTTATCATGTTTTTATTTGTAAGCTAGAGTAGGTCCAAATTCCTTTTATTTGATAAGTAGAATTATCTACAACTATGACTTCTTCTATGCAATACTCTCTAAATGTTTCAAACTGATTTCTAACCCCAATTATATGTCTTGAAGCTTTGCTATCAATTATCCAATTATTATTACTTGTATATAATTAACTTGACAAGGATAAATAGAATGGAGGATTTTCCACTTCATGAGATTTAGCTAGGGTAGCTTGATTTTCCTTCCTTTTTGGACAAAATCTTTGAATGTGACCAAGCTTATCACATCGATAGCACTGTACTTTGGATAGATCTCTTTCCTTATGATTTTGAGAATTATTTCCTCTCTTTGGTTTGAACTTTATCTTCTTTCCTTTGTTTTTGGAGTTTGTATGTAGTCCTTGGATCTCTCCATCCCTATGTGTGTAGATTCCTCTTGATATTATTTATGACTGCTCTTGAGTGAACTCATTCTTTAGTTGATCAAATTTTGGAAGTGAAGGAAAACTTACACATTGGATGAATGATTCCCATGATATAGGTAGTCCTCTTAGAGAATTTAGTGAAATTTTTGAATCATTTACATTGTTTCCAATGGTGGCAAGTTGATCCTTTATTTCAAAAATTCTTAAGATATAAGTCATTATTGCCTCTTCTTTTTTAATTTTCATATTCATGAGTTATTGCTTTAATGTAAGTATTTCCTTGCATTGTTTATTTCAAATGTATCTTTTATAGTTTTAAATACTTCATAATTTATTTTCAATCTTTCTATTGAAGGGAGAATATGGTCTCTAATAACATCGATTATAATCTTTTTGCTTTTTTGTTTCATCTATTCCAAGTTGTCCTTTTAGGTTCTTCTTTAGGAATATTTAGATCTTTTTCTATGAAGGATTCAAGCTCAAGTTCTTCAAGTAAGGCTATAATCCATATTTTCCATAAAGATAAGTTTACAAACCCTTCCAATCTATCTTCCACTTTGATCTCATTCACCATCTTAGTCTTAATTTACTCTAACTAATATGATAAGAGAAAATCTTATTTCAGTTTGTTTCTAATTATTTCCCTCTAAAGATGCTTTGATACCATATTAAGGAAACTTGTATCTTTATAGAGGAAATTAATACTCTTATGTATCAAATTTGGTGATTGTTATATACATGTGTTAGATATTTTAATGTATATATTTCAAAGACTGAATATATATGTAATGACTGAATTTGTGTGAACTAATTAAAGTTGATATAACTTGAATTAGGTGACTATTGGTAATCAAAATGCCCTGATATTGATTTATCTTACTTGGCAGTCACTGAAGGCACTCATAATATATAATGTAAATTCAATGTCCACAGAGGGATATGAGACTATCGTGGCATATGTCATGGAGAGTCATGGTCCTTTACGGGCTTGACTCCATTGAAACAACTAATCACCAAGAGATGAATATTTGATAATCTCTCAATAGATATAACTAGTGATCACCATGTTTAGCAATTTTAATTCAATTCATGTGTGTGTGTGTTTATATTATTTCATAAGTACATATATATAATATATAATATTCTTGAAATAGTTTGAACCTTCAATATGAATGAGACTATAATCTTAACACATGTGACATGCACTTATGGCCTCTACAATGACAAGGCTCATCCACAAGCAAAGGACAAGCAACCTGAATGAGGCTCTAAGTTAATGCACTAATAGTGCCTAGTGTTTCTGCCTCTACATGTTCCTTCATAATAGAATGAAAAACAATATACTCCACCTACTTGATGCCATGAGGTGTGTTTGGTGCATTGGGGTCACATAGTTCTTCTTCCTTTTAAAATTATGACCCCCCACCTCTACCCTAAGATGCACACATATCAAAATAATTGGGGATCTCCCCAAGGATAAACTTGTAATACAATTTATTTAAAAATACCTTGGGATTTCATGATTATTTCAAGGAGGGGCATCAAACGCCATCCACCATCTATCCCAAAAGTTATTTTTTATATCCTTATTTATGCATCAGTGGATGGGGAACCTCTTAGCAATAGTTCTTATGGTGTCTTCTTCTCTTGGCCTTTTAAACAAAGTACATATGTCATCTTTTGTAATTCCTCTCTTTTTAACATCATGATATGATAATTTATTAGCATAATATAACTTTTATTCTTCTCTTTTGTTCTTCTGTATATTTAACTGACCACTAACAGAAGAAATTTGGGTCACAATAGTCTCAAGGGATGTTGCCAATTATGCCCTACCAGGATGAACTAGATCCTTTAACCTCCTAATAATTGATTCCAATTTTATTTTTCCTCTTTCTATTTCATTAAATAAATTATCTTGAGTCCCTACAAGAGGTCTTTGAATTGGTGGATGTAGTTGTTCTAGTTGATTTTGTGGAGGTTTTGGTTGTTGGATAGGTGGATCATTTGCAGGTGGATTTGGTGGAGCATTTTGAACATTACCTGACATATAAACAATAGTATTTTAATAAACTATACTAACTTAAATCAAAAATGGAAAAATAAAATTTAAAACATATAATTTAACAAAAACAAGGGTTCAAATCCATACCTCTTCTCCAACCTTGCAAATTTTGACAATGGGGAGGCATTGCTAGCATATGGAGGGGACGTTATTAGAAAATAATAGCACATATGCACTAGTTGGGGCAGCAGAAAATAGAGAAATGGCAAAGAAATTAAGTTGAATGAGAGAACAAGTCACGGGTTTGTGATTTATTAAAAATTTGATTAGCACAATTGCACTGCATTGACCTTTTTGAATTGTCCAAGCCTATGGCTTGATTCATATAGAAAGTAGTGTGATTGCACTATGATTTTCATAAGAATAAAGAAAAATGTGTCACCTTTTTGGTACCACGGCTTGATGCATATGCCCAATAGTAAAGATGAAATTGAATCTGAAACTGAAGATGGTATGGATGATATTGAACAATTTCTTGAAAAGAGATTATCAAGAGGAAAAGGTAAATTTGAATTTAAACTATCCCTAGTCTATTTTAAGTGCAACAAAGTTGGTCATTTTGCATATAAGTGTCCTAAAAGAAGTAAGAATGACAAAAATGCTAAGAAAGATAACAAGTATAGGAAGAACAAGGACTACAAAAACAAAGGAAAGAAATCATGCTACATTACTAGAGAAGAGCACACCAAGTCTAGTATTGATGATGAGAAAGAAGTAGTTGAAATGGTCCATCTTGTCATTAAGGAAGATCCTAATGAAGAAAGGTATAAGAATGAAAAATTCCTTATTTCACATGTTAGAAAGAATGATACATGCATCATGGATACTGGATGCTTACATCACATGATTGTCGACATAAGAAAGTTTGACAAAATTGAATAAATTTATGATGGTGTAATAGTTAAGTTAGGTAATGATACTCCATGTCCAATGAAAGGTAGAGGATCATTAAAGCTGAATGATAAAATCATATGTGATGATGCATATTGGGTACAAGGACTAAAGTATAATCTTTTGAGTTTTTCTTAGTTGACTAGAGTTTCATAACATAAAATTCAAAATCTATGATGATGAAGGAAATATGATTGTAATAGGATTGCAAACAAAAGGTAATGTATTTTATCTTGATCATATTGGTGATACATGTTTGTTTCCTTAGGTTGAGGATGTATGGTTGTGACATAAGAGGTTGCGCCAAAAAAATTTTGAGAATATGGTGAAGGTTAGTAGAAAGAAAAGATTTAGATTCTTAGCAAATATGCATAAACCTGAGAATGCTATATGCAAAGAATTCAGCTCGGTAAGATGACAAAGTCAAGTTTTTCAAGAAAGACACATTCTTCTAATGATATTTTGAAATTAGTACATACTTATTTATGTGAACCAATAAGAGTGGAAAGTTATTATGATGACAAATACTTCATATTATTTAGTGATGACTATACTAGGATGATGATTTAATGTTTATGAGGGTAAAATCACATGCTTTTGATATTCTCAAACAATATAAGGCTAGAATTGAGAAAGAAACTAATAAACAATTGAAATTTCCGATGTCTAATAGAGGTGGTGAATTTATGTATGTTGAATTCACTAGCTTTTGTGTTGAGCATGGTATTAAAATACAATTATCTACACTGAAGACACCATAGTAAAATATGATTGCTAAGAGAAGAAATATAGTTATTGTGGACTATGCAAGGATATTTCTGATTGAAAAATTTGTTGCAAAAATGTTCTATAGAGAGACCATCAATATTGCAATTTATCTACTCTCAACCAAGTTCAGTTGAAGAAAGGAACAAACAAGACACCCTATGAACTCTTGTATGCTCATAAACCTTATTTGATTTATTTCAAGATATTTGGAATTAGATGTTATATTCACAAGGATGAAAGGAATGGTAAATTTGATTCAAAAGGAGATGAGGGTATTTTCCTTAGCTATTCATCTAAGATAAAATGATATAATTTTTGAACAAAACTACTAACACAATGATTGAAAGTGCAAATGTGAGGATTGATGAGTTTGTAGACAAGAGCAATGTGGAAATAAAGAAGGAATCTAAATATTATCATAGGTTTTTATATGTGTATCAATATGTAATTGACACACTACACAAGTTACAACAAAGATCTATGAAGCAAACAACATGTTTTACTTGAGCAGCATACTCTATAACCTAAGCAGGAAGTTGAAACTCAATCAAGTGAGAATAATATTGAGAATCAAATATATAAAGTTGTGTTAGAAAAAGATGTTACAAAGAATCGTTCACCTAAAAAAATTATTGGAGACAGAAGTGCAAGATTGATAATAAGAAGTAACTTGAAAGATAGTACCTGTTTAATTTTTGTGGATGATATTATATTTGGAAGAAATGATTTTCTATGTAAATCATTTTATGATCAAATGAGAAAATAATTTGAGATGTCAATGTTTAGTGAGATTAAATTTTTCATTGGGTTATAAGTTCATCAAAAAAAGAATGGTATATATGTGACTCAATCTAAGTATGTAAAGGAAATCTTGAAAACATTTGGAATGGATGAGTGGAGACTAGTCAGTACACCTATGGTTACTAGAGCAAAATTATCAAAAGAACATACTACTACTATGGTAAATAAAATGAAATATAGATCAATGATTGATACATTATAATATGTTGTGCATAGTAGGCTAGATATTGCACATGTTGTTGGATTTTGTTACATTTTTTTTAATGTAATCCTAAGCAAATGCATATGACTTCTATCAAGAGGATATTCAGATATCTTAAAGGTACTGAAGATTTTAAATTATGGTATAAACAAGATGGTGACTTTACTATTATGATATAAATAAGATGGTGATTGTAAATCTCTAGATGTTTATACTATATGGTAAAAACTTGCTATGATGATGAACTTAAAAACTTGCAAGGAATGAAATTATTGGACCAGTTGATCTGAAAGTATAAATGAATTTAATAACATTTTACAATAGGAAATCACATCTTTTACTGATTAACACAAAGTTGGGAAAGATTTGATAAGATCAAAATTAACCCACTCAAACTAGACAAGGAATTACATTGTTACGTTGAGAACAAGAAGGAATAGAAGTTGTACATATCCACAATCTTAGGGTGAGAAGATAGAATTAAAAACATCTTAAGATTAACTCTAGTCATTTTTTTGTTTTAGAACAAAATAAAAACAAAGATGCAGGTCTAGCTAATATGACACGAGATTATTAGTCTTGCCTATTATAGGCGGAGACTATAGTTTTTGATCCACTATTTGGCATTAATCCTCATTTTGATAATTGTGTAGTTTGTAAAAATTTATGTTTATGCTATGGTCTGAATAAAATCTCTCATTAAAATGAAATTTGTGAATTTAATTTTCTGTTATTCGATTAGTTGTGTCCATTTTTCCTGGTAGACTTTTTTATTTATCGGTTAAGAAAATTTAAGTGAAAATATGTTTCAAGAATGAAGTTGTGGCATTTTGCAAATGTATTTTATAAAGATAACATACATGTCATTTTGGAAGATTTTTATGACATTATGGTACATGCTTGATGACATATGGCACTATCCTAAGCTTAATACACCTCCTCCCCCACCATTTTTGACAAAATAGCAAAATCGGCTATGGATCTAGAGACTAGAAACTTGGTAGAGGGAGAAGTAGTGCATGATACATAAAAAATGGAGGTGCAGCCAAATATACTAGTACTAGTTCCTACTAAAGACATATTTCCCTTTATGTGTTTCTATGGAGGTGGGGTTTGTGTTTCTCTATGCTTTGTTATAAAAATGTTTCCATTCCAACATAATGACAATTTTAGTATATAATTGTTATTCATGCACATTTTGAACTCTAAAGTTATATGTTTCCCCAAATTACTATTTAAACCAATCTCTTTGATAATTCATTCCTTTTTTTCCTTCATTCAACTTGAGGAGGGGGCGTCGCCATTGAGAGGTATTAATAAATCTATTTCTTCTTCTGGTTTATTTGTTTCAAGACATCTTCATATGGGTTGGGTTTTTGAAATATCAAATTCCTTTTGAAAAATCCTTAGGTCTGAGAATTTCCAATTGGTTGTTGGGAAAAATCATTGAATTCATCAGTCATCTAATATATGCATTCAATTTCAAAGCACCCAATTTGTAGGGATTTATGTTTTATTTGTTCCCAGGTTCTGAGAATTTGAAATCCTTCTTTGCTGAATTTATTCTTTCCCATCAGAGTCCATATCTATTTCTTGGCATATGTTTAAATTTATATCCTTTTTCAAAATTATTATGGAGCAATTCATATTTGATTTTAGGTCATTAAGAAATTATATTAAGCTAGGGGGGGGGAAAAGGCCAACAATACAAGATTGGATAAGATTGAGCAAACCATGTATAAAACCTTCTACAGTGCTTCGAATTCAAAATTAATTCATATATATTTGATCTATGCTTTGTTGACTAGTTTTTTTTAACATTATTTTTTTGGCATTGGTAATTTGTAGGGATTGCCTTGTGTTACAAGGTTTTTATATTTTGGGAACTCTCTTTGTTTTAATAAATTTTAGGCATTGGTTGGTATTTCTCGATTCTACATGTTGGAGAGTTCTCTTGCATGAAAATTATTATGGGGTGGCCTATTTTACTGAACATGAATATGTTTGGGTTAGCAATAGTTAGGATCTAATCAAATTTAGTTTTCTCATGACAATGATAAGTTCAATTTAGTCTTATTAGAATTTTTTAAGGTGTTCTACATCTTGGGTAAGTCTATACTTCCCCTTTAAAATACTGCGGGGATAACCTTGGAGAATTACAGTCATAATTGTTATACCATAGCATTGTCATAGAGTTATGGATTACCCTATTGTAATGTGGGGATTAGAACCTATGTCACATACTCTCACTGATGTTGTTAATTCCCTTTACACAATAGATTTGTTGTGCAAGATGAAACATTTCTGCATGCATGTCTCTTGGCAAAGATATACAACCACTACGAGAAAATAAATAAAATAAATAGTACCATTTATTTTCTATAGCCAGTCCAACTATACATAAATAATTCTCACTCTCTTTCTTTACAGTAAAGTGTAGATTTGTTTATTATTTCAATTATTTATTTACCCTCAACGATGAAAAGAAAATAATATACAATAGTACTAAAATAAATAAAATGATAGACAGGTAGAGAGCAGCATATGGAGATTTTGCAACCCCAAATGCGTAAAATGAAGAAATAAAACAACGAAGAAAAATAAAGTTTACAAACATATAATAAAGAAGTGCTTAACCCATATTGGCCAATATATAAATGATAGACGAAAGATTGTTTGTATAAATGGGATGTATTGATTGTGGCAAAAATATGAGCAAGTTTTAATAACATATAATAAAAAAAACAATACCAACACTAGTACAGAGCATGCTTCTGCAGCATAACTAAATTTGAAGCCAAACTAGAACAAGGTTGTAAAGTAGGAAAGTTCCTGCTAATATTTTGTGATGGATCTTACATAGAATTTTGTAATTTTTAATAAATTTTAAATTTTTAAAAAAAAATTATTTATTACTAAGCAATGGTTAATCTCAAATTAAAATGTAAGAATGTTATTGTACTTTACTTAACTAAAAGAGGGGTTAAAATTTTATTGAATGCCAAAGAGATCAGAACAACACAAGAAACAAAGGAAACTATAGAGCTTTATACTAGTCCACAAGTTGAACTAGCATCTGAGATAAATCAAGGGGAAGCATTCTATGATCAATAATATTCCAAGTCAACCCTTGCTCAGAGGCCCATTTAGCCAGACAATCAGCCACACCGCTCTACTCATGAGGAATATGCATAAAAGACACAAAATCTAGAGAATTGCATAATTGAATTATCTACTAAATAACCAGAGCCAAATGCCAATCCACATGCACAAGGTTTCTTCTATTCAATAAATTCACAACCACTTGCGATTCAATCTCACAAATAATTCTATTCCAGCCATGTTGACAATATTGTTCCATTGCAACCAAAATAGCTAGGGCTTCCATGAGGTTATTAATATGGTAACCCTTGTATATAGAAAATAGAAACTAAATATCACCAAAACTATCATGTCCAACTCCTCTAATACCAACCGGACCAGGATTTTCCTAAGAAGAACCATCAGTGTTGATTTTAAGAATGCCTGCCTCAGGAGGAGACCAATGTTCCTCATGATTAACATGCTAAGAGTGTTGCTTGGCTCTATTCCCAAAGTAGGTGTGGGGGACCAAACAAGAGGCAAGAGTAAATACCAGCATCTCTAAGATCCAAACCTCCACCAATATCACATTTAGCTAGGAGTGTTTCATGAAGAGAATTAACAATTTTCCCCCATAGGTTCTTGATCTCAAATTGTAGATCATGAAAGATCCTCCTATTCATCTCAAGCCAAACATGCCATAAAATAAGGGAAGGGCCAAGAGTCCAAGCAACTTAAAGAAAAGAAGTCTTGGAAGGGGAATGGCCCAAACGGTCCCAAAATTCAAATAGAGAGGAAACATGCCAACACGTACATCCCCACACACTCCACCAGAAGTGCCAAATCTGTTTGGCAAAGGGGCACTGGAAAAAAAGGTGAGATATAGTCTCTTCACTATTGCGGCAGAAAACATAGATGGAAGGCCCCTGGAAGACTTGCTTGCAGAGATTATCCCAAGTAAGACACCAATTGTAAACTAGAATCCAGAGGAAAAAGTTACACTTAGGCCATGAAAAACTATTCCAAACTTTCTTCCACCAAAAGACCTCCACCTCACCAAAAAGTTACTTTGTTAGCGCAAGGTACCTAGAAGAAATAGAATACTTGTCAGAAGAAGCACCTCCCCGAGCCAAAACATTAGGTTCCTATAGTGAACTACACTCCCTAGAAGCCAATATCTGAGATAGTTCCCACCGATCACCCAGAGAGCCACCCAGCAACCAACCAGAAGAATTCTCCCATCTATAACCCACAACAAGGCCCAAGTTAAAAGCCTCCTTATAATGAGCCACCTTATTCCATCCAACAGAAAGGAAAGCATCACAAAGAGACTGCAAGTGAGGATGAGAGGATAAGAGAGGAGGATGCCCATTCTAAGAATCACTCCAAAATAGAACCTTAGTGCCTCTATTACAGATCCAAAATAAACTTTTTTTCACCAGGTGAGCACCAATCTTGAGGGTATTCCATACCATAGAGCCTCTTCCCTCAAGAGAAAACTTGAAAATATCTAAAGGATCAACACCAGGGAAATACTTGTGTGACAATATACGAGCCCATAACTAAGACTAACTAGTACACTAGTGCCAATAGAGTTTGGCAACAAGAGCTTGATTGCACAAGATAGAAGAACAAAGGTCGAGGCCTCCTTCCTTTTTTGGCCTGCAAACAGTATCCCAATTGATGAGGGTCCATTTATTATATTGCAAATTGCCACTCCAAAGAAATTGGTGAGAAAGGGCATCAAATTCCTTAAGAAAATACACCGAGGCAGCCTGAAACATGCTTCTGTATATGGGAAGGGCCTGAATCACAGATTAAAGGAGTGTCACCCTGCCAGCAGTAGAGAGCCACCTAAGAGTCTAATGATTGACTCTTTGATGAAGTTTGTCAAGAAAGCTTTTCTAGAAAAGCTTAGGTTGTCTACCCACCACAATAGGGACCCCCAAATAAGTCAAAGGGAGAGACGTAATCTAAAATCTTAAAAATATTAGCAATCCTTCGCTCGATCGGCTTAGGAGTGTTGAAGAAAAAAATAGAGGACTTGTGGTCATTAAATTTTTGCCCAAAGATGGCCAAATAAGTATCCAAGGTGAGTTGAAAGGCTTTAGCTTCTTGAATCTGAGCTCTCCCAGCAAGGGTCATATCATCAACAAACTAGAGGTGGGAAAGAGTGGGCAAACCATTTCCCCATTGTCATCCTTGAATCAAATTTAGAGATACATGAAACTTGATAAGTTGACCAAGTCCCTCAACCATAATGATAAGAAAATAAGGAAAGAGCGGATCGCCCTAGTGAAGACCTCTAGATGCCCCAAAAAGCTCCATTGGTTCACCATTAAGAAGGACCGAGAAGGAAGCAGTAGTAACACAACTAAGAACCCATCTGACCCATTCCTGACTGAAGCCAAAAGCTAGAAGAACTTTTTGCAAGAAATCCCAATTGACTCTGTCATAAGCCTTAGTCATATCAAGCTTAATGAACATAGCATGTTCCCTAGAAGTACACATAGAGTGAATAGCTTAGGAAGCAATAACCACCCCTGCCACAAAACCCCCTTGTTCCTTAGAGATAACCATGGGAAGCCAAACTTTAAGCCTCTTTGCTAGGAGCTTAGTAATGATTTTATAGACCACATTACAAAGAGCAATGGGCCTAAAAAATTCCAACCGATTAGCCTCTTCCTTTTTTAGAATAAGGACTAAGAAAGTAACATTTAAGGCCCGGAATAGGACTCCTAAACCACATCCAAAAGGTCCTGATTGATAATATCCCAAAATTCCTAAAAGAATTCAACAGGGAAGCCATCAGGCCCCAGAGCTTTGCCCTTCCGCAAGTTGAAGACCACCCCCTCCAAGTCAGACATACTAATTGGCCTCATAAGAGAATCATTCATCTCCCTGGTCACAATAGAGGGAATACATGACAAGATAGTATTCTCCTCAATTGCCACTGGAGGTAAATCATCTAAAAAGAGAGCAGAGTAAAACTGAATAGGTTCCCTAGAAACAACTTGAGAGGAGGTTAGACGCATCCCATCAGAAGTAACAAGAGAAGAAATGTAACTCTTGTTACGTCAAGAGTGCACAGATTTATGGATAAATGTGGTGTTCTTGTCCCCTTCCTGTAGCTAGTCAACTTGAGTCTTTTGTTTCCAATAAATTAGTTCTCTTTGATCCCACTCAGCTAAATCAATAGAAGCTCAGGATTCTGCTATGCTAAGAGCTTTAGAAAAACCCAGATCTCAAATCTGCCTAGTAATAATATCAAGACAATCCTAAGCCCTCTTCTTCATAATATGGAGATTACCAAAATAATTTTTTTTCCAATGCTTCAACTTCCTTTTAACATATTGAAGTTTTTTAGAGAAGGAGAACATAGCAGTGCCATAGGCAATGCCTCCCTATCTCCACCAGTAAGCCATTAAGTCATGAAGAGAAGAGTCTCAAAGCCACATCAACTGGAACTTAAAGGGAGGCTTCTTGGGGACAACAACATAGCTAGCTATGAGCTTATTAGGCTAGTGGTTAGAACCTCTCCAATCAAGAATTTTAGAAGAGAGTGAAAGAGAGCCACAATTCCAAAAGCAAGAAATAAGGAACCTGTCCAAGCATTCTGAAATGGCATCATTTCCAACCCTTCGATTGTTCCAAGTAAAGAGCCCATTGAGAGGTTTGACATTAGAGAGATGTAAAAGATCAATATTTTGGCAAAAAAGCTCAGGAGAAGGACCCAAGCAAGCCAGCCCACCCCTCTTCTCCTTAAGACTGAGAACAGAGTTGAAGTCTCCAGCCACAATCCAAGGCAAGAAAGGATGACAACTTCTGACATGCCTAATATGATCCCAGAGCTTAAGCTTGCCAGGAAGATTAGTAGGAGCATACTAAATAATTTATTTTTTGAGATGTATAGTTTTGAAAGAAGATTCAATACTCTAATAACATTAAAAATATACTATTTTAATATTTTAATATAGAGATGTAAAGTTATAAATACAAAATTTAAATATAAAAATATATATGATAAATAAGTAAACTCATTAAATATTATTTTTGTTATTCGATTGGTTGTGTCCATTTTTTCCAACAATCTTTTTATTTATCGGTTAAGAAAGTTTATGTGAAAATATGTTGCAAGAATGAAATCGTGGCATTTTGAAAACGTATTTTATAAAGACAATATACAGGTCATTTTGGAAGGTTTTTATACATTATGGTACATGCTTGATGACATATGGCACTATCCTAAGCTTAATACACCTCCTCCCCCACCATTTTTGACAAAATAGCAAAATCGGCTATGGATCTGGAGACTAGAAACTTGGTAGAGGGAGAAGCAGTGTAGGATACATAAAAAATGGAGGTCCAGCCAAATATAACTGGTACCAGTTCCTACTAAAGACATATTTCCCTTTATTTGTTTCTGTGGAGGTGGGGTTTTTGTTCCTCTATGCTTTGTTAGAAAAATGTTTCCATTCCAGCATAATGACATTTTCGATATATAATTGTTGTTTACACACATTTTGAACTTTAAAGTTCTATGTTTCCCCAAATTACTATTTAAACCAATCTCTTTTAATTCATTCCTTTGTTTTCCTCAAGACTTGAGGAGGGGTGTCGCCATTGAAAGGTATTAATAAATCTATTTCTTCTTCTAGTTTTTTTTTGTTTTGAGATGTCTTCATATGGGTTGGGTTTTTGAAATATCAGATTCCTTTTAAAAAATCTTTGCTTAACACTTAGGATTGAGAATTTCCAATTGGTTGTTGGGAAAAATCATTGAACTCATCAGTCATCTAATATATACATTCAATTTCAAAGCACCCAGTTTGTAAGGGATTTATTTTTTCATTTGTTCCCAAGTTATGAGAATTTGAATCCCTTATTTGCTAAATTTGTTCTTTCCCATCAGAGGCTATCTCTTGGCATATGTTTAAATTTATACCCTATTTCAAAATTATTATGGAGCAATTCAGATTTGATTTTAGGTCATTAAGAAATTATATTAAGCTATGGCAAAAAAATAAGGCTGATAATACAAGATTGGATAAGGTTGAGCAAACCATGTATAAAACCTTCTACATTGCTTCCGATTCAGTGTTACAACTTTATATGCAGGCCCAAAATTAACAAATGCTTTCTTTTCAAGATGGAGAGTGGCATGGGCTGGTAAGTATTCAAATTTATAGATATTTGATTTATGCTTTGTTGACTAGTATTTTTTAACATTATTTTTTTGGCGTGGGTAATTTGTAGAAATTGCCTTGTGTTACAAGGTTTTTATATTTTGGAAACTCTCTTTGTTTTAATAAATTGTTCAGCATTGGTTGGTATTTTCAAATTCTACATGTTGGAGAGTTTTCTTGCATGAAAATTATTTTGGGGTGGCATGTTTTACTGAACATGAGTATGTTTGGGTTAGTAGTAGTTAGGATCTAATCAAATTTAGTTTTCTCATGACAATGATAAGTTCAATTTGGACTTATTAGTTTTTTTTTTTTTTACGGTATTCTACATCTTGGGTAAGCCTATACTTCCCCTTTAAAACACTTAAAATACTGCGGGGATAATCTTGGAGAATTGCAGTCATAATTGTTATACCATAGCATTGTCATAGAGTTATGGATTACCCTGCTGTCATACGGGGATTGGAACCTGTGTCACATACTCACATACTATATATTTCCAATCATTAAAGTTTTCATGCTACTCATTTATATACTAGTATTCTCTATTGGTTTTAATAGCACAAAATCTGGCGATAAACTTACATCACTTGACTAGCACATATCAAGAGTGAAGAAGGACCAGAAGGATATTTACTACATTTCTGGCACTAACAAGGAGCACCTAGAGAACTCTCCATTCCCTAAGAAGCTGAGGAAGAAAAACTATGAGATGTGTGATTTATCTTGTAGCTTTTTTAGAACTTGTTAAGAGATTAGAGCATTTATTGCTTTACATATTAGTGGTTTGATTTTTTTAAGTTGTCAGTTTTCAAATGACTTTGTTGTATAGAGTGCAGAGCACTGAGATGGTCCATTTGCGATCTAGTTGATAAGTACTTAATCCAGTATTTGATGGACTACAAAGACAAGAAATTCTAGAATGTTTCTAAAGAAGGACTCAAGCTTGGAAAAGACTCTAAGGATAAGGAAATTAAGGAGTCATTCAAGGATCTAACAAAGTGGTGGAAAGATGCTCTTTCCAGTGAAAACGTTGATTTAGTGAAAATACGTAACAGGTTAGCTGACACCCCTGGAGTTGTTGTCACTTCAAAATATGGATGGAGCACAAACATGGAGAGAATTATGTGATCTCAAACTTTATCGGATGCCAACAAGAAAAGTTGCATGGGTGGGAAGAGAGTCATGGAGATCAATCCAAGGCACACCATTATTAAAGAGCTCTGAGAAAAAGTTATTCTTGATCTAGAGGTATTTTCTAAAAGCTATGTCTTAAATTGAATGCTTATAAAAATCACCATGTTTAGCTTGCCTTTTCAAATTTATCTGGTTTCAGAATTCATTCAATTCAATCTCATTATCTCTAATCATTTGTGCCTGCTCCCATACGTTTTCTTTGGCATATATTTGTTTTAGTTCGTGTTAATTAATAAACATTAATTTTAGTGCTCATATCTCTTGGTTACTTTGGGTGTTCCAATTTCTTCACGTCAATACTTTTTCTGAAAGTGCAAAGTGATTTTTCTGGTATATTACTTAGAACTCAGAGCTCTGTATTCTGTGTTTGTATTTTATAAAAATTAATTAAAATTGTGAATTTTGAAAAATATATTTTAATTAATGTGTGTTCACTGTTGTGGATTTTCTTGCAATCCGAAAGTGTAAAGCAAACAACAAAACTAATTTACCAAACTTGAAATTCGTGGAAAGTGGGTTCTGTCTTAATGGCCCAAAGGAGTTTGCTGCTAATATTTATTCTTCAATTAAGACAACTCTCAATGTGATTCCTGGTGCAACAGTTGATGAAGAGGATGATGTGGAAGAAGAAATCGAGATTGAAACGACAAAAGACACTGAAAACATAACTATTTAGGTTTGAAGGTATATGTGTAATTGTAAGAAAAAATCATTGCCTTTATTGTAATTTTTTGTGCCTCCCTTTGCAGGAACAAAAAAATGAAGATTCCTTGGAAGGAAGCCCTACTAAAGAGGATATCATCAAGGATGTAGTTGAGGAGGAATCAAATGAGGACCATGACGAATTGTACATAACATAGTATAAGGGTAAGGCCAGTGGCTAAGGCATTTTGGATATCTATGAGATAAAGATGTAATTTTTGAAAGTCTTGAAAAGTTTACTGAGATAAATACCCTACTGTCTGGATTACTTAGAATTTTTTTGCCACTAATGTTGGCAGCATCGCATGGAAGCCTAATCAACTTTGATGGAGAACGGATTTAATTGTCTCTCTCATTCTTATTTACAACATACAAGGATTTTTCATTTACAAGTACTTCCATTATGGTAGATCAACTTTGATGGAGAAAGGATTGAATTGTCTCTCATTCTTATCTGCAACATATAAGGAATTTTCATTTACAAGTACTTCCATTAGGGCACTTTTAGTAGAAAGCTAAAATCCTGCTATAAATATTTTGAACTGCCTAAATATTCTGAAGTCTATGCCACCCCTTTTCTAGATGTCAAAATTCACCAAATTTTCAACTTTAAGGAACTCCATAAGTTAAATATCAATGTGATCTTTGCACATGGCTTGTATTTTTTCACTTTCATTAGATGTACTCTCTTTTCTATCATCTACAATTTGATTTATTATACTTATTATACTTATCATTTCTTTCAAAGGTGGGACTCTAAATCTACGAAGCTCTTGTTAGATATGGAAAGAGAGTGTGTGTGATTGATATCCAACTACAATCTAGTCCAATTAAAACATAGATGTAAATGTTGAACTATAAAGGTATATAGATTTTATAGACTAATCATAGAACAAGTTAAGGAAATAAGACATTGCTATTGATTGTAGAGCTAACTAATAGGAAACTCAAACACAAAAATTTCTTTGGTAATTATAAACAAGAATGTAAACTAGAGCTCAGTTGAATTCAACAGGATTTGGCAAGTCATAGAATCAATTAACCAAGGAAAAATTATACGATAAATAACTTATCCCAATTTTCAAGAAACTCGTTGAACTCTTGTTTATTCATGCAAAATCCAAGTGTAGTATTACATGCCTAAAAAAAAATTTAAATTCTAGAGCTATTAGTTAGTCTTGTCAAATCTATGAATATTGTGAGCTTCCCAGTGTAGTTGTTCTTGCAGCACTTCTTTTGTAGGGAACAAATTTTTAGAGGGCCCACTCTCCTCTTACAAGCATGCTGAAAATTTGGAGTGTGGTCCATTCAAAAGACCCACTATCCTTTTTCCTTAAAACTATTTCTTGATTCCTGGCCTTATTTTTATTGATTACATTCTTTATGAGGTGAATTTTGTTACCATATGTAGTAGAGAACTTTCAATTTATTTATTCTTAATTATCTCACTCCTCTTAATTTCTCATATGATTTTTTTTCTTTTAAGTGATCAAACGTATTAACAAATTATATATTTTTTATATTTTTAACTTAGTAGACAATAGGAATTCAAGTTAAAGTTGGAGAAAAAAATACATTAGGCTAAATAATCTACCAAAACATTTTCAAGGAAATTATTTAATACTATTTCTTCATAAGTTTTAATATATGAGAACGATACATGAACACACCATGTTAATCATTTCACCTCATCCATAAGTATTTTCCTCCATCCTAATTGGTGCCCATAAATGTATTTTTGATGTAGTGAAAAATAAAACACTTTAATATAGTGGCCTAACATTATTCGTATCTAGACAAATTGAGGTTAGGTTTAGAAACAAAACACAATATATCCATCATAAAATTTAACTATGTGAGTGTCCATTTGAAACTAGATGATCAAGATCCACCATTGTCAAGAAGTTATCCTTCTCTACCTCAAACACACTCTCACCTTTAAGGTTTGCAACCACTTAGTCACACTTAGAGCCATAAAAATAGGTCAATACCCATCAGTAGTCATCATCAATGAAATCATATAAAATTAGATCCTCATAACAACAATTGTATGTAACATTGTCAAGTTACTCTCACAACATATAATCATCAGTATGCATAAATCCATGGAGTGATTAACATCATAATGCATCATTACTTGTATAACATCATTAGGTATGAATTGACATATGAAGGAAAAGAATAAACATATTTGCATAAGCAAGTAACATGTTGACTAAAGACTAAGTTGAACAACATATTGACTAGAAGTCCAACTCAAGATGGAAAAACTCATAGTTTCCAGTCAAGGTCCACTAACCAAATTGATTGAGTCAAAAATGTCAATGTCCTACAATGTAGGAGTCAAACAACGTGGGTCATGACATGGATTAATTACCATGTCAGACACACTTTCTAGACCATTCAATTCATCTTCGATGGGTTGACTAGCAAGCCACACACACTTGCTAGACCATTCAATGCCATATTTTATTGCAACACACCTTCATATTTTCATGTAGTTCACAATAAGGAACACAAAACTTATTTGATGAGTTGGATACACTTCTTTCTTTTTTAATAGTGGCATCTCTCTTTTTCTGAGTTTGGACATGATGAAGACTCAAGTCTCTTGGGGGATTGATAGTCTCTTTGTCTCCTTAGTCATGATAAGATCATCTTTTTCTTTTGATCTATTTTACCATGAGTTTGATGAAACTCATACTCCCGCTAAAGTCAAGGTTGAGTGCACCTTCTTAAAATATAAGCACCCATTATTTGAGGCATTTAACTTCTGTCCTTTAGTGACTTAAAGGACCATGGATGGATTTATGCTCAATTAGCTCTTTTGCCTATTTTGTCCTACTTCTTGCATTTTTTTATGCATAGTTTCTAATACCTTAGTGTTAGTTCCTTATGGGTCAACTCTAGAAAAAGTCAACTCAAGTTGGCCTATTCTTTCCCAAGGACTTTAGGTCCCAAGTCCAATTTAGTCTTAGGATTGAAAATTCAAAAATTGGGTGACCCAGTCGACTTGCTTTATTTTCATGCCTGAAAAATATTATATAAGGAAGCCTAGGAACCTCATTTTCAAAATTCAAGAGACATCAAGAGATATCCAAGCAATCACAAGGACCAAATTCAAGTAGTCTAGCACTCAAGCAAGAAGAATTTAATAAAGAATTCAAGGCATCAAAGATTCAAAGATCCTTTGTAGGCATTTCCTCTTCAAAATCTAGAACATTTTGACCATCAAGGGAGGAGATCTACATTGAGGCATTCATAATCTTATCCATTGATGCACATTTACATTCATGGCTTTTTGATGTCATTATGGTAGATCCATTGCATTTGTGGAGATTTTCTATATCCCTCATTGTAAATTCAACATAACAAGAAAGCATTGCAAAATCCTTATTAAAAAGGGTTCCTTTAAGAAGGGTAAATATTTACATTGATATTGCTTCCTTTCATATTTTGAATCTAAATTTAAAATCTTATTCCTTAATCTAGGGCTTGACCAAGGCAAGCCCTCATCAAACCAAAAAAAGAGTAAGTTTTATTGTATGCAAGAGAACTGTATCAATAATGCTACCACAGATTTGGAAATGATTGGATGATTTTTTTTCAAAGAAGTTGGGTTGAATTTTTTACTGCACCCCAGGAACATGTCCATCCTCCTATAAAGTTTTTGAACAATTTACCACCAAGTTGACCTATTATTGAAAGTCTAAGAAAAAACTGTTTTCTATGTTTTCTTTTGCGATCGCAAATTCATATTCGAAAGTTCAACCATAGGTTCAAAGCCATGGTTTTTAGACTCAAAGGGCATATTCCCTTACACATTTTGATATAAGCACTTTATTGTATATTTCATCTTTTAATCTAAACTTAATTTCATATCTTGAATGGGTTAATTACATATATTTAGCACCTAGATCTATCTTACTCTTCTCATTAAATCAATTGGTTCAATTTTACATTTACATTGAATATATTTAATCAATTTCCATTGCATGAAAGAGGACTTGATGTCATACCTCCTTGATATAGCTTGGGTTTACTATTAGTATCCCTTTATCATACTTGATTTTTTCTAATCCAACTAAGGTCATATTGATATTAATATTTCAAAGCCCCTCCTTTTACTATATCTAATGTTTAATTGGTGAAAAGTCATTGGTTAATGAATTTACCCCACATAGTTTATACCTATAACATTAACCTCCCACTATTAACATTTTTCTTCAAAAGAGGTAGAAAACACAAAAATGGGGGGTTGAATAAGGTAAACCC
Organism: Cupressus sempervirens; assembly: GCA_028749045.1. NCBI lineage: Eukaryota > Viridiplantae > Streptophyta > Pinopsida > Cupressales > Cupressaceae > Cupressus > Cupressus sempervirens. The sequence goes on from CM053790.1 coordinate 510,686,176, forward strand.
CTACATAGCCACCCACACACACCAATTCTATAACAAGCTTGTGTGTTGTCAAAATTATGATCACAATTTTGGAACCTAATCATTGAAACCTTTTCAAAAAAATTGGTTCAACCTTGCTATAATATCCTAGGAACACATAAATCTCCTTGTAAATGTTTTGAACACTTTACCAACAAGTTTCCCAATTCTTGAAAGTCTAAGAAAACTAGGGTTTTCTATCATGATCATAGATCCATGGTCAAAATCACAAGCATAGCTTCATATCCACGATTATTGGAGGGAAAAGTGTGTATATTCCCTTGCACATCTCAAGGTAAGTCATTTATCATTCATTTCACATTTTATAATAGTCCTATTTCCATATTTTAATTGTTTTGATTCCATATATAGAAAATAGATCTATATTACTCTTTCTATTAAATCAATTAGTTTAATTTCACATTTATATTGTTACTTTCAAGACAATTTATGTTACATAAAACTTGCTTGGGTACTTCCTTGATGTAACTTAGGTTTAGTATTTACATCCTTTATCTTACTTGGTTTTTTCTAATCTAACTTAGGTCACATTGAGAGTTACGTTTTAAAGCCCCTCTTTCTCTTACATTGAAAGGCTTAGGGTGAGATTGTTGCTTTTCCTATCTAGGTAATATTGTTTGTCTTATTGATGTCCATTTTCCCCCTAGAAATTTTTTGTGAACCTCATAGGAACCCACCTTTATTTGATCTTGGTAGTTAGATATTTTATTTACATGCATTGCATTTATGTTTTTGTAGTTATATTTCATACACATAAAAAATTTGTTATGTTAGATTTCTATTTCATTTTTATTTCAAAGAATTTTATTTTTTGAAATTGTGTTTCATTGTGAATAGTTTCCTTTAATTTCAAGATGTATGATTTATTTCATGATTACTTTGAAGATACATCCATTAGTGGACCTTGTGAGGAGTCCAGTAGTGAAGTGGTGGATGTAATGAATGAGATATTAAATGCATACATTCCTCCATCATCTTCCTCTACATATTTCTATTCCAACCTTTATGATAGGTTTTATTATGACTTTCTTTGTACGAGATTGTAATAGTGAGCCCATTAAAATATTTCTATTTTCTAAGCCTCTTATAACTCTCAAAGGATTTCAAGTTGAAAAAACACTCATTACTCTTAAGGTTTGTCCTTGTTGAAGCTGATGAAAGATCAAGCCCATAGCTCCCAAGAGTCACCTACATGTAAACACCACTTGCAAAAAGAGAAGCAAAATTTATGGAGGCTAGAATTCCTAGATCCATAGATGAGACATTCTTGATAAAAATATATATATATTTCTACAATCAAAAAGTGAATGAGACAATAAATTCCAAAGAAGGATCAGCCTTATAAAAGAGATCAAAACCCTAAAAGGTAAAAACTAGGTTACATTATAGTAATTAATAAAAGAATTAATTATTATATGCCTAAATTTTAGCTTAAGTAGAATAGAGTTAATTAGAAAATATTTATTTACTCTAACACCCTCCCTTAAGATAAACTTAGTGAGTAGCTAAAAACCTAGAAACTACTACTGAAAGTAGAATTGGGTCCCAGTAACAAGGTCTGATGAGGTACCCAAGCACAACCAAATCTCTATAGAGAGGAGAAACAGAAAAAAATCCTACTCCAAAAAGACATGGAAAAAATGTTGAAAGAACTACTGAAGAAGCCTCCAAACTAGGGAATGTTCCAAAGGATATGAACAAAATGATGATCATGTAGAACACCATTGAAGCGTGTAGAAGTTGTAAACTCTGTTAAAAGTAATTGTTGATCTGAAGAACCTCTGCTGAAATAGAACCTAACTAGGTAGAGAAGACTACAATCTGCATGAGTGCTCTCAAAAGATATTACTCGAATCAAGAAGCACACAAAGGCAAACAACCGAACTCAAAGATACAGATGGCATAAAACACCAAAGCCTAAAGAGTTGATCAATCAAAACATGGAAGGTTGCAACCAAAGTAAGAATGAAAAGGAGAGTATCTATATGGTAAATAATTCATCTCACCGAAATGCATAGGTACTCAACCACTGCATTTTCTTAATCCATAGGAACAAATATTGAATACATATCTCACTCCATCGAACCAAGGAAGCATAAGAACCAACAAAAGAATCCCCCCTAATGCAAACAAGGGTGAGGTGACAAGCAACTGGAAAAGTGAGCCAAAAGAAATGCATGTCAAGAAACCACAATCAAGATGCACAAAAGAATACATATGTATGTATTTAGGAGATCAATCTCAAACAGTACATGAGGCAAACTCACTAGACAAAGGAAGATGGAAAACAAAGGCAAACATCAACCCCCCATGGATTTTTAATCAAAGTAGTGCATATACAGTAAGGCACAAGATATGGTGAATCTCAATAATACAATAATTTTCATGAGTGTCCTCAGATGACACTACTCAAATTAGAAGGCAAAACAAGAAAAAATAACTAAAATAAAAATATTGATGCAATATGGCACTCTATCTCAAGTTGTTTGCAAGAATGTATACAATAGATGTCTACAAAGAACATAAGAGACATAAGGTTTATACAAATGATAGTACAACCCATGAAGAATCATATGTAGTAGCAAAATCATTCCCTAGACCTAAAACAACTAGGATATTCACCAGAACGCAAAAAAACAAAAAGTTGAATATAATGTGCCTAGAAAAAATTATGGAAAAATGACTAGCATCACTAGAAAGAGTTGAAAGGCCTTTCCAATGATATAAAGAATTCCTAAATCAAAGATTGAATGCGCAAGATATGTATCCTAGAGTGAAAAATAGAACTCTTGACTTTGACAAAAGAAAAACTATTGAAAAACATCAAAATAGAAAATTACCTATACCACTGTGACTTAGAACTAGCTTTCTGGCAATATCTTGTTTGTAGAAAACGAAGAGCTTATGCCCTAGGTATGAGCAAAAATATGAAGGTAGGTCCAACCCAAACCATAAGGGGTGACAAGAATGATGATGCAGTGTTGACATTAGCAAGTGATAAGTATAAATTTGACGATCAAATAGTCATTAAGGCAAAAAATTGAAAAAGAATTGTCGCCGGAAAAAGAATACTTTGCTAGAAAAGTGAAGAGCTGGTGAAAAAGCTAAAGAAGGTGAGGCCAATGCCGAGAAAAAATATCAATGGCCTGAAAGCACCTTTACTTCCATAAACTGCCTATCATGCAAAAATAACTCCTACATGAAGATGACATCAGCACATTTCTTGTCCACAAAACATCAACTCCATAGCTCTTTAATGGAGTGTTGATGATGTGGCTTCAATCTTCCAAAAATGTAGTGCATTTCCCAAGGTGTGGGGTCTGATTAAAAGCATGGACCACAGTGCCAGCTTAAAATCATTAGCAATCAAAGGCCCAAACAATCCATGCATATAAACATTAACACAAAAGAACTTGTGTAGGGGTATGCAAAGCTTGTCCAATAGAAAGAGGCCGACTGGAACATGAGCATATGCCCAATAATTTTTGTTTTAAAAAAATTGCCCATTAAAAAAATCCACCAACAGACAAACCACTATAAAAAGGAAAAAATTGTCTTTGGCCCATGGAAAAAATGCTCTTCCCAAAGTCACCCGTAAAACATCAAATCGCATAGATCTAAGAAACCATGTACCCAATCAAATGTCCACATCATTGATGAACCGTAGGTCATGGCTGCGTAGAGGTCAAGATAAGGGGTGTGTTCTCACTTGTGATGCTCTCATGTTTGTTGTTCTCATTACTCAGAATCTCACTTGTATAACATTAATTGATAATAGATTGTGTTTGAATGTGTATTGTTTAGAGATGCTAAAATCTGTTAAGGCCAATATATCCACTATTAAAGCTGATAATATTCCTCTTTGTGGTTTTCATAACATTGCTAAGAAGATATTGGGAATCATAACTTTTCCTATCAATATGGGTGGGGTTATCTTGGTTGATACTCCAATTCATATGATGTCTAGAGCTCTCAATTATAATCTCCTTTTGGGAAGACCTCAGTTGCATAGCATGCATGCTATCCTCTCCACACATCATCATAAATTAGAATTCATTTAAAATAATTTCATGTACACTCTTCATGCGGGTGATAAGCTTAATAGTTGCCTCAACATCGAGTCTACCAAAGCATCAAAACCTAGTGAAGGAAAACAAGAGACTAAGTCTGAAAATAAAACCCAATCAAAAGAAGAACCTTCCTCTTTCACTCTATTTGAGGATGATTGGGGTACTTTACATTTCACTCATACCTTGATTGGAGAATATTGAGTTTTGGACCTTATAAAAGCTCAAGGAGAATAAATAATTGAAATTCTTGCTTCTACTCCTCTTTCATGAGAATTGGGTAACATTTTTTTCATTACTTCATTGAATGAAACCATTAAAACTATTAAACTTGATTCTTATGACATAGTGACTTATGAAGCTCCTTTGACTCTTTCTGATATGGCTTCTCATTGTGGTCCCAGTTACCCTTTTCTCGCTAAACATGATTTTAATGGTCAAAGTTAGACGAAATTTGAACAAGGAATACATGTTCCCCTAAAAAATGATTTTTGTGAACATACTTATGGTTTGAGATTCAAATCCTTATAAGAAACCTACATTCTTTCTGAGTGTTGATCACATTTTAGTAGTCCCCTTAAGCTTGAGAACTTGTGTCATATCACACTAGATCAAAAACCATATTTGGATGTCTTGAGCTTTGATGATGCTACAATAGAATTCTTAAGGATATATGATGATCTTCCTTCTTTTCATCGTAGTAAGAGAAAGCCATTTTTTTTAACATTAATAGATATTTTAGGGAAGAGAGCAATTTCAATTTATGTTTGGATTCTCTCCCACCCATAGAAGACACTTAGAAAAGTTGTCTCTTAATCACTAATACTATGGATGTGCAAGTTGATCCTAACAACCCTAAGAAGTTTATCAAGATTGGTAAGTATTTAGATGAAAATGAACATAGGCAACTCACTAATCTCCTTCTTGAATTCTCATTTATTTTTTCTTGTGTATTTTTGGACATGCTTGGCATTTATCCTAAAATCGCCACTTATAGAATAGTTCTTCCACCTAAAGCTAAACCAATTAAGAAAAATATTCATAAAATAAATCCTACGATTGCTCTTCTTGCTAAGGTTTAAATAAAGAAACTCATGGATGTTTGTATTATATGTCCTATAGATTGTTCCACTTAGATTTCAATATTTTGTCTATCTCAAAGGGTGTAAATAAGATAAGGATGTGCACCAACTTTCAAGATTTAAACAAAGCCTCCTTGAAGGATGATTTCCCCCTCCCTAACATTGATATGATCATAAATTCTATAATGGGTCATGCATTATTATCCAAGTCATGGATGGATTTTTAGGATAAAATCAGGTTTTCATTCCTACATATGATCAATACATGATTGTGTTTATTATCCCTTAGGGAGCCTTTTATTGGATTGTCATGCCTTTTAGGTTAAGGAATGTAATTTCTACTTATCAACAAGCCATGTCATTGATCTTTCATGATTACGTTCATAGGATTCTTAAGGATTGTGTTGCTGACATTCTTGTTAAATCCATGCAACTAAATGAACATGTTTCTACACTTGAAAAAATCTTTGAGAGGATACGTAAATATAAGATTCACTTAAACCCATGAAAGTGTGTCTTTGAGGTTGACAATGGAAGATTCCTTGTGTTCATTGTCTCTAGTATAGGCATCAAGGTCAATACTAAAAATAGTGATGTTATCGTTAATATTCCTCTGCCTCAAAATATCTCACAACTTTGTAGCTTACAAGGGAAGATATTGACTACTCATCAATTTGTTTCACATCTAGCTGATCATACTATTCATTTCACTTCCTTTTTTAAGAGGGATATTACTTTCTTGTGGAATGAAGATTCTAAGCTTTCATTTGAACAATTCAAGACCTATGTCTCTAATCCTCCTATTTTGCAATTGACTCGATTGAATAAGTTGTTCTTCCTCTACACATTATCTTCTTCAAAAGTATTGAGTTATGTCTTGGTTCAACATGATAAATATGGCAAGGAATTTCCTTTGTATTACATAAGTCGTACATTGATTGATTATGATCATGTTACACCATGATCAAGAAACAATGTTTTGCTTTAGTTTTCACCTGGCAAAAACTCAAACGTTGTCTCCTTAATGTAGAGGTTAACATTTATGTGAAGTTTGATCCTTTAAAACACCTATTTTTGAAAACCAATTTATCTTGACATCTTGCTAAATGGGCATGCTCCTAACAAAGTTTGATTTGAAACTCATTTGTAAAAATCCTATTAAAGGGAAAGTCTAAACTTATCATCTAGTTGAAGCTCCTTCATCCGCAATTCCCTGATGATTTTTTTGTATCTATTGAGATAGATGATACTTGGGAATCATATTTTGATGGATCTAGATGTCATATTGGGTTTGGTGCAGGTGTCATATTAATACCCCATCTAAGAAACCTATTCCTTTATCGTACAAGCTCAATTTTTATTTCACTAACAATATATCTGAGTATGAAGTCGTAATTGTGGAATTGAGGAGAACCTTGTGTAAAGAGAAATTTGTTCAGGATCATGCATTGAGGAAAAGCTTATTCAAAACTAGATGTAAAATTGTGGATAAATGTTGCAAAGTGATCATTGGAAGTGGAAGTCCCAAAAATTTGGCATCAGAGCATTTGGTTACTAAATTACAATTGCCTAGAGTGAAGAATCTTAAACCTTATCAGATTGTCTAGATAATATTTGGGTAGATTAAACCGGCATACTATTTGGGCCAATGGAAAAAGACAAGCTTTGCTACTTTTGATAAAAGAGTCCAAGGGTGAGAATTGTACCACTTTTAGAGTTTTTTTTATTGAAGGAAATAAGTTCATAAAGGATTTGATGAAGGAATACATGTGTTATGCTTTGATTCCTAGTAGAATTGAGAAGGGAATTGAAAATGAACAACCATAGAGAAATAGGGTGAAAAACCATACGAAGAAGGATTGTCTTATGTGGTTGAATGACATAATCATAACATTGATATGCATTGATGGATGATGTCAAGGGAATGGAAAAGTTTGGGCATATTACATCTACCTTAAGAGATCAGCCAAATGAAGAATAGTAGAATCAATAAGGCATTCATTGTCTCTACATTATAAGAATAGTATAGCTTTCTAGACATTTTATCCCTTTGCAATTTGTTTAGTTGGAATTGACTAAAATTGTTAAAATGTTTTATATCCATTAAATGAATAGCATAAATCTCATTTGTTGTTTTTCTAGGATCATTTCTACAAATGTAGTAACATTGCCAATGTGATTGATGATTTTCAAATGCAGATTTGGATCTCATATAGTTATGAGAAGAGGAGACATGTCCCTATAGTTTATCATCTTTAGTTAACTATATGTATAACTTACCTTTAAGCATATATGTAATATATTATTTTATTATTATATTATTATATATATATATATATATATAAAATTCTTATCAATAATATAAGACATAAAATAATGTTCATATAATCATGACTACAAATACTCAATGTAATGAGTATATCACTTTGATTGATGATATACTTCAACACTCCCTCTTAGCTAGGGAGAAGTGACAGAGACATTTTATGAGACATCAATATGAAGGATATCTATACACAACATATCATCTAACACTCTAAAATAGCCACTTGTCAAATAACTACAATCATAATGTTATGAGTATTGTCATAACATATATTATGATCTCTAATTGTCCAAAACAATATCTAGAGTAATCATAATGCTTTCATTATCAATGACTTTCAACATATCCAAAACAAAAACTATCATAATAATAGGCCTATCATTTGCAAGATCATCATTTTACAAAGATTACCTTCTGTTTGTTCATTATCACAATGTCCGAAAAAATTCGGCACAAAGAACCATGATAACAAGTCTACCATTTATAAGATCGTCATCTTATAATGGTTACCTTCTATTTATATGTCAATGATAGATCATCACCTTTCATTACATATCATATGTGAAATAGATACCACCATGAACCTAGTCAGAGGATGGTACAAAGGGTTTTCACCTCATACTTCTCTCTCATAGAGGAGAGTGCATTATAAAGAATTTCTTTTAGAACTTCTCCTCAAACAGAAGATATCATCCATAAAGGATTGTATCTCCAAATTTCTCCCTCTGAACATCAATCCTGGGAAGTTAGGTCCTCTAGTTACTTCCTCGAAAACTCTTTTTACCCAAGGATGTTTGTCGAACTAGTCACTCCCTCATGATATACATAGGAGTAGGCCCATAAGCATCATGTAGTCACCCACATGTATTTCTAGACTCCCTCTGAGTATTAATCTTCTAAGCTCTTCCATTGCCTTCGAAGAAGTGTCATACTCCCTCTTAATGTAGAAGAATCTCATAATCTTAATCATCAAAGATGTTTTCTTCAAGAGCCTCACTTTATCCATCTTAATCATCAGGGTCTTTGGAACTACTATCATTAGATTGAGTTTGCACAATATTTGGTAGCATATGTAAAGTACCAACTTTCTTTTCCTGTAAGAATATCCTCAAATATAAAGGAAAAGATCAAAGCAAATAACCCTTATAGTATGTATAGAATTAAAAATAAATGAATAGATAAATGTAAAAGATACAAGTACTTATCTACCCATGATGGTCATGCAATATCTCCTTTTCTAAAGATGGTTCAAGTGGGAATGAAGCATATTGCCTATTATTCCCCCTCGCAATGTAAAATTCCCACTCTTATATCATTGATCACTTTTACATCACATCAAATTTGACAACTTCTTTCTAAGTTCCAACTTGCTCTTTTCATACATTGAAGCTCCAAACATTCATTAAGCTTAATAGTATAAGCTAACACAACCTCATCCACAATACGCCAATATCTTGATTGAGTATGATTGTGCCACTTGAATGACTATACAATTTGAAAAGGCACATAGAAGAGTAGCAGCCATCTCTGTATAAAGGTGTTGGAGGGCTCAAGAAAAATCCACCGAAGCCATCACCACTACAGGTTTCACCAATTATGTCACAGTCAGTATAGGAAGTATGCCAAAACATTCCAAATAGGGCACTTGGAACTTAATTGTTGCAAATTCAAAGGCCTTTTTTTTAACACCTTGTCCATCGCCAACGACATGACCAAATGCAAGGTTGTCCAACGTTCTACAAGAGGAAGTAGGTGCCCATAAAGTCTGACTCATCTTAAGCTTTAATTGTGTTCACACGAGTTCTTCTCCACTTTACATGATCAAAATTAATTATTTTTTCATTTGTGTGACGAAAACTATATAATAATCTACATTTGCAGTTGGCTCTGATACCATGTTGTTTTTCTAGGATCGTTTCCGCAAATGTAGTAACATTGCCAATGTGATTGATGATTACCAAATGCAGATTTGGATCTCATAAATATGAGAAGAGGAGACATGTCTCTTCAAGAGACATGTCCCTGTAGTTAATCATCTTTAGTTAACTACATGTATAACTCACCTTTAAGCATATATGTAATATATTATTATTATTATTATTATTATTATAAGGCAAACCAATGTTCATATAAATCATGAATACAAATACTCAATGTAATGAGTATATCACTTTGACTGATGCTATACTTCAACACCATTTGTGATAACCAACAAATCACTTCGTTATAACTAAGTGGAAGTTCCCGATCAGAAGAAACATTGAAGTTGTCTTATTTGTAACTTAGCCTTGACTTGGCATGTGAGTCACTTCATACACAACACTAAAAAAACTTTCAGAGTTAAACTAAGTTTGTTGAGTACTTGGCAAGCTTTTGAACTATTATTAGAAGTATATTTACCAAGCTCAAGCTTAGCAAAAACTAAACTAACTAATTTTTGACTCAATCTTAGACTCCATGCCAACATGGCACATTTTAAAAAGAATGATATAAAAACATTTAAAAATATAGGAATTTTAGAAGAGAAAAAAAGGCATAGGTTTAGACTAACCAAGTCTCTAAATTAGGTCTATGGGCCTCCTTTAGGTTTCCCAACATGAGACTCATGGGGACTTGGCTGAGAAATTGGTTAGATTACTAATAAGGATTCGAAATATCATTATTTTTTATATGACCAACATATAAAGAAAAAGATATTTTATTTACCATTGAAAGCCATATTTGGAGATTAGTTTCAACTCAAGGAAATACCCACTAGAACCTACTTAATCCTATGTAGAGCATTGCAAGTTTTCCATAATAGTTAACTTTGATACGAGTTCAACATAGTAATAACACTTCAAAAAACAAGAATGATGAGAGAATAATAGGACAAAACATAACCATAAAGTGATACTAGATTTACCTGAAGAAAACCATCATAAGTAAAGCACACAAACTATCAAAAAAATAGTTAATATATTATTGAGACCAAAGATAGCAATAGAACATCAAGTTGCATGCTTCACAATGTCTACACCCTAATCTTGGTTAAAGTTTGGCATTATAATCTTATATAAAATGACAACATGGAATAGCCATCTCAAGCCATGTATAAGGCCAAGGAGATTAAAGGCATGAGCCAAAGTCTGAGTCCTAATGGACCATATTCAACCCAATTGTCCCAATCCAAAGGAGCTCCTTCCAACATAAGTTCACCTCGTAAGCCCTATTCAATTTATGGCAATTATCACCAAAGAAATGAACATGATGAAGAGGGCAAACAATAAAATCTCAAGATTCCATCCAAGAGGGGTACCCTTTTTTATGTGGGTACATTATTGGTTCCTGCCTTTTGGAGGAAACTAATGGAATCATGTGATTCCATATTAGTTACATAAATCTAAAAATTTGAAGATATACTAATGTTTACTAAAGCTATATTAATTTGCATGCTTTTTTGAAATTGAAAGATACAATTTTTAAAAAATTGTATTGGCTCGTGATTAAAAAAAAACAACGAAAAAAATTAATTTTCTTCAACAAAAATACAAATATTTTCTATTAACTCTATTAATGAATGCATTAATTACAACTTTATTTTTACCACATTTCTAACAAATGGATTAACTTTTTATTAAAAAAAAGCATTTTTATCTTCCACCTCACAAATGAATGTCTAATCAATATTAATTATCCCTATCTATTTTCCCTATATTTCTTATTTTAAATATATTTATTATTAGTTTTACATTGATGTTTAGTCTTTGTAATTTGTAATATGTTATTCAAATATAGATATTTTAATCAAATATAGAGTTAAATGTTTTATATTTTTTGTTTTAAATACATTTATTATTTACGATAATTTATGAAGAAGAAGTCATGAATTTATAGAGTTAAATGTTTTTAAAATATTTTAATCAATGAATGTCTAATCAATATTAATTATCACAATTTCAAATATAAAGTTAAATATTTTATATTTCTTATTTTAAATATATTTATTAGTTTTACATTGATGTTTATTTTTGCCAATTGTAAAATGTTATTTCTTTAAATTTACACTATGTTTTACTAGCTACTATTTTACAATCTTGGTCTAATACTACCCCTCAAACTTACTATAGATTTTGGTAGCTTGAATAAATTAATCAACAATTTATTTTTTTAAATTAAATATTTCAACTTATAGTTGAATTGGTAGAAATCGATAGTTCATTCATATAATATAATTTATATTGTTATTTATATCCCTATTTATTTTCCTTACCAAGTTCAAATATAGAGTTAAATGTTTTATATTTCTTATGAATTTATAGAGTTAAATGTTTTACAATTCTTATTTTAAATATATTTATTACTAATTTTACATTGATGTTTATATATATATATATATATATATATATATATATATATATATATTTCTTATTAGTTTTACATTAATGCTTATTTTTTACAATTGTAAAATGTTATTTTTTAAAAGTTTACACTATGTTTTACTAGCTACCATTTTACAATTTTGCTCAATTTTTTTTTATACCATTAATACTACCCCTCAAACTTACGACATATTTTGGTACTTTGATTTAAGTAATCAACAATTATTATTTTTTAACTAAATATTTCAACTTATAATTGAAGTGGCAGAAATAAGTAGTTCATTCATATAATATAATTTTTATTGTTATTTATATATTTCTTAAAATAATAAAATTATTATATTTTTCAAATTCTCTTCAACTCTTTCTATTATTCTACCTTTACTTGTCCTTATAATAACATTTTATTCTCTCTTTTAGCTCTCTCTTCGTATAACATTATATCCCATGGGCCATAAGCATCTTTGATATCAACACTAGCTTAGTTGAATATATACAGAAAAATGTTATGAATGTTTCCATTTTAAAAGACACTTCAACATTTTCCATTAGTTCCTCACTAAACACAAAAAACTAATCTTGAGCCATAAGTTTTTATCAGTAAAACACAGAGGCATTGACAAGATAGAGATCATTCTAAAAACTAATTCAGTCAACCATTAAAACATGAAGGCGGGAACTTTGGCGCATGCTGCGCTTGTTTATATTTGTAACTTTCATACATTGGACACTACCTAACCCTCTAGTCACCAATCTATCACTAATATGCAAAGCAAAAATTATAAAGGATACTCAACATAATGAACAAATACTACGGAGTGATCCTCATGCCATCATACACAATCTGAAGCTATGTTGTTCGTGACCTTGATTAAAATATATAAACCATGCACTAAATAATCCACCTACTCAAACGCAGTCGTCTTATCCTCCACCGTGTCATACACAAAATGATAATGTATTTTGTCGTCTCTATGCCCCTTTCTTAATATTAGACACCAAAGAAAGTCCTCAGAATAGTTCTCATCTTGGGACCCTACTTATGATCCTCTTTATCGGTAAATTTTAATACATTTGTATGAACGCACTATACTTGTTTTACTTTTCATATGAACGAATGTGTTCGTGCGTGTACATTAAGCTGTAGAGATTAGTTAAATCAGGTCGAGCCACACTGAATGTTGGAACCCAGGTGGAAGGTTGAATAGCGAAAGATTGGTCATCAATCACACATTGTTTTGGCACATGCCTCCTTTTTCGTTGTGTTTCGCTAACCTTTGGCTCTTTCTGAACTCTAAACCATTTTCAACCCTCTTCCCTTGAGATTGGTAGCATGGTCGTAGACTAACATTGCACTAAATATAATATAAATTGACCGCCTACCAATATTCCTCTCAACTAAAGATAATACTTAACTAGCAGGTCTCTATTGTTAAGATTTCCCAAGACTCCATTGAGTCTGGGGATCAATGGTGCAAACAAATTTAACGATGCACAAGGAATTTAGAGCTTCCAAGCCCTATTTATAGACCACACAAATTCATATATTCCTCACAAGATAACTCTTCTATGATCACCCCTCAGTCACCTTAGTGAACCCCCTCTGTCAATTAGGCACCCTATGCTGAGCAGATGATTTGAAGACCCAACACATGGATTGGACAATTTCAAAGAATGCAGAGCCCACTGGAGCCGAAGCCCTGGTAGACCCCAAAAAGCCTATTTTCTTAGTGCCTAATTTTGGTAAGATTGCATCTACCTGATCTCCCTTTTCCATTTTGCAAAGGTACAAATTCTTTACACACCTCTTCAGATATTTCAAAAAATCTCGAGGATTTTTGGCACAAATCAATCCAATGTCCAGGGCACAATAAACTTCAACAATTGCTAGAAAGAAACCCCAAGGCCATTAATATATCTCAATTTCCAGATTTCATTCTCTCAAAAGTAATAATAACAAAACAAAAACAGAAAATATGTTAAAAGCAAAGGGTCTCTAGTCCTCTTTTGATAGAAAATATGGCACAACAAAGTACAAATCGAATTAGTATTCGAAAGTTGTATTCAAAACCTGGATAATTATACCAAGAACACCATGAGGCAGTTTTTTAGCACAAGAAATGAGGATAGGACACTCAATTTTCAAGCTATGCAAAAGAGGGCAGTTATCCTACAAATTTGAAGTCCAAATTCATACAATGTGCAATTAGAATGCAGCATAATATGCCAAAGAGAATGGGAAAGAGTTGAATGAATAAGCGATGCTGCAATCAGGTATGACATGACCCCCATCCAAGAGATTAACCGGCAATATCAAAGTGCCCACCACTCGCAGAGAATGAATCTCACTTTAACTGTTAACACCAACTGAAACAAACATAAAGGAGACTTATGACTGGAATGAAGAAAAATATCTGTAGAAAATTTAGAATATTCTTCAATAGCATTAGCTGAGAATTTCAACTCCTTTACACACCCATAATGTTTTGCACCGGATTCCAATTTGGGCACACCTTGTACCAAGAATCAGCACGAAACAGGTCTGATTTGGTAGATAAAAATCTTGCATTCATTGATTTGGTATCAAAGATATTATTAAGGCCTCTTGTCTATCCATCACAGAAATTTGATATATGCTTACAATGAAAGATAAGACATTGAAATCTTTACGATCTTACTAGAAAGGAAATGTCAAAACCAAGATTGCTATGAGTTTAGCATCAATTTGACCTTGCTCTCACCAGGAGGAAGTTTACAAGATTCATTGCCCAGTTATTGCACAATCCTCTCATTTTTCTCCATGTCTGTCAAATCACAAATTTGTATTTACATTATATATGGTTTTCATACTTTCTGAAACCTCTAAATATGTTGCTAGGAGATATTAAACGTAAAATGGGCCAATCTCCAAATTCTATTTATATCTTGAAAATGTTAAACAGAAAGATGAATCAATTTTAAACTTGTGCATCATTATGATCACAGATTAAAAACAGTTTTCTTCATACATATTATGTCCCAACATCTGCAGCTATTACAAAAACTTCAGAATGAAACTTGAACAAAAAGTCAAACAACACACACAAATCATACTTAGAAATATGAGAAATAGTATTTCAACACAGTAACTCGGCTTAAGACACTATTATCAAAACTAGATAAGATTTGGATTGTAACACCATACTTCGAAAACAAGTCCATCAGAGTAGGGGATGTGTATTATCTGATTGCTTGCAGTACAGCTCCAAAAATAAGCCTTTTTAAAGAAAAATAAGTATTCCAATGTACAGTCTAGACTACAAAAATAAAGCACTTACTGCAATTATCAATGAATTAGTATTCAAAAATAACCTGCAACTATCTCTTCTTGAAACCATATTTCTTCCGTTCATAAAATAGGTCTGTTTTTGCACTTCCAAGATTAACAATTTTTGGGCATCCATCCCTATCTTTCTCTTGTTGGGTGCATTCCTTGCAGTAATATGCATCTGAAATGCCTAATCCACCACAAATTACACACCTTCCCTGGTAGGATCCATAGTTGCATTCGTCACAAACTCGAACAAGGGTACAAGGTCGCACATAAGAATCACAAATTACACATTTACCATCACACTTTTCACAAAGTCGACCTATAGCAATTCCCGGCTGCTTTCTGCACATAATAAGATCAGGATGATGCTTGGCCATTGTTAACTGCTAGACTGTTGTATCTTGACCTACCAAACAAGTATCCATTAATATCATCCAACAGAAAACTCAACTAGACGAAGAAAATTGATACTAAGAAAGAACAAGAATAGACAAGATGACTTTGAACTTGGTCAGATATAAATGCTAAACCACATAAATTTAGAGTTCTCATAGTAGCTTCAACAAAACAGGATTAAAATTACAACCAAAAACAAATAAAAGAGAATTTTGATGATTACTAATTTCAGAGTTGCACGGTGACATTACATTTTGTCTAATGTTACAACAAGAATCATAAATGGCTACTTGGAAACTTATTTTCTTAACAGTTTGGCAAATGCTATTTCTGTTGGGAATGAAATCAGGAGGGAGGGAGGGCCCACTGAAAAGTCAACTGCCAATGGCACATGAGACTTGTTACAATGAACAGATTTAGAAATTCCACCTTAACCAAAAAACTAGGAAATTTTGCAAACACGAGTATCAGAATGTGGGGATACTAAAGAATACATCAAGTGCATTGCATAGACTTAAGGAAAAGAAGGAACTAGAAAGAAATCATATCTGAAATGGCAGGGACTTCTGAGAATTGTTGAAAACAGTATTGGAATATTTTTAAAATTTGCGAGGATAATATTAAAAATTAATGAGTTTTAACTGTTTAATTAAAACACTAAATATTTCACGAAAATTCCAGAAACTAAGTCTCAAACACAGCTAAAAACTGCCACAAATGTTTATTACTTTGCTGTTACCATTTCCAGCTCCTCCGAGGAACTTCAAGAAGTTACTGGTTTTCAAATTAGGCAAATTATCAGGAAACCAGAAATAAATTCATAACTTGAGGAATGTATACTTCAGAGCATTTTTGCATTTTTATCATCACCAAGGACAAGGCAGGCGTTTATGCTATTGAGCTCTAGGATGAGGCACTCGAGGGGGCAGAAGGAAGAAAACTCATCCAGTAGAGCAAATGACTTCAGGTTCACCACCAATGGGAGAGGAGATCAAAGGCCATTACGGACTCAACTAGGTCCTCAATTTCAACTTCTGCAAGCAAGAAAGTGTGTGGTGACAATGCAAAATCATTACATTCGATTGCTTAGAATATTGTTACTTCAAGGATCAAAAAATACATCTCCAAGTGTAGGCTTCTGCTAGAGTTATAAGAGACTCTACAGCACCCCTAGGATCAAATAAAGACCAAGATAACTTCCACAAGAGAATGGCAAGACAATTGAATTAAGATGCAAGAATGATATTATTGATAATGGACAAAATGAAAATATACATAATAGGCCTGCTTATATAGGCAAGGCGATAAGAGACTATGACAAGGAGATATATAAGTTATCACCTATACAAGGTGGAATCACATGTCCACCAAAGGTGGATCATCCTCCATTATGTAATGAAGTATGTGCGACATGTGGATGATGTTAATGTGATATGTGCACTAAAGGAACATTTCACACATAAGGTGAAATGAGATAATAACTATCACCACCTAAAGTGGAATTTCTCCTAGACAATGTGCAAAAATAGGTGCAAACAACTAGGTGCCTCATATGCAGCCTACTATGCAATGCCTCCTAACTCAGATTAAATAAAGTGTAATTAGTGGATATTTAATTACACCAATGCCCCCCTTAAGTGCAACTTAGGAGAACACACTCAAAACTCACAATGCAAGATGAGTCCCTACATACTAGGCCATCTTAGGTACCCATGTACAATATGCAAATGCAATGCAAGAAATGCACTCTCATAAAGTGGACGAAGGGAGAAAACTCATGGGACAAAACTCTCCTCCAAAAAAAGGGATAAAACAAACAAGATGCACACATGGAGGACTCTAGAACTGCTACTACATACATCATGTATGTACAAGCAATGATCCCCTCATAGGAAAGAAATAAGGAGACACAATATCCCCCCAAATGATGAAGTTCCAATGGTGTTGAAATGTAAATACAAACAAAAGATAATCCAACACCTACAAGCAACATTTCTCCCCTTAGGAATAAGATATACAAAGTACAAATGCAGGAACACTTCCCATTCCCATTTTGGATAGGAACTAGAAAGTGGAATCCAAATGAAGTATGACAATGATACCACAAACCAATCCATACCCAAATGAAAGGAGAAATGTCTCCAAATATACATCTTTGAGAACTAAGTAGGTATCTCCAAGCTCAAAGAATCCATCACATCATCAACCTGAAGCATTAAATGTGACAAACCAAGTGAAGAAGAGAACCAAGAATACCAATCTCCAAAGGTGGAGCATCTCCAACTCCAACTAGGATGAAATTGTCATCAAAGAGAAGGGAAACCCACTCAAGTATGCCCCCAAAATCTGTAATATAGGATTCCAAAAAAAAACCTACAATGCTTGTCAAGAAGTCATCCGCTGTTACAATATCTGGAGGACAAGTAGATGTCTCTTGTAATGACTTGCTAGAATCACCAACAAGAGATTATTGTGTGAGCCCAATTGAAGAATCAAGAATCTTTGAATCATTTGCAATCTCCTCCAAAGGATTACAACCATGGGTTATATGCTCTAAAGAATAAAGAGGATCATTGGAGTTATAAAGAGCATCAAGAGATGCTGAAGAATCATGGTCTTCATATACCTCTCGAATGTACTCCCAAAGAGCATGAGCATCCCATAGTCATCATCAACATGCTCAAATATCATATCATAAACATTTTCCAAATAACATAATCCCTATCGCAAGGAACTTCATAATACAAATAGGGCAATAGATTATAAGAATTTCCCAATAGATGATACTAAGATAAGTGAGAATGAGTTCACTCCATTGCTTGTAGTTCTCTATCTCCAAAGTGATTAAAAAACTCATGATTTCATCAATGATATATTTCTTAAATTACAAATGAGATCAACGCCACAATCAGGCTATATAATAGACTTGTATTACTATGCAAAATACCATACTAAGGTCTATGCATTATAATTGCAAAACTAGGCCATGTTCTGAAGTACAATTTCTTAGCACAATCACTATAATCTAATAGAAAAATTGAAAAATATAGAAAAAACTACACACTTTGACAAATACTGCACCTGAAAAGAAGTTTGTATGAGCCCAAATAAGGCCTTGGAAGTTGCAAAAAATGGGATTTACAATTTTCAGAAAAAAAAAAAATCAAGAACAAAGACCACAAACAACCTACACCACTATGTAGAACATAAAATTCTAACCAACAAAAAAAAAAAGATTGCTCAAAAAAAGGATTCCAAATGAGTGACGTATCATTGTTTGAAAATTGCCTTCGTAATTATTTTTTCTGAGTTTTTATTAACATCCAAAATTCAAATGGCTCTATATTTGGCCTCCAATGCGCAATTTCAATGAAAAAAAATTGATTTCGGTGTTTTTAGACCTTAATATGATGCCAAATAGACTATGCAATAGTGATGCCCAAATAGCCTTATCCTGTGCCCACAATTGAAACAAGCCAGATTTGCTACTCTTGAGGAGTCTTCACACCTTGAGAGCTCTGATACTATATAAGAGCTTTCAATAACTTTACAACACCACAAGGATCAAATGAAAGACCACGATAACTTTCAGAAGAGAATGGCAAGACAATTGCATTAAGATGCAAGAATGATATTATTGATAATGGACATAATGAAAATATACATAATATGCCTTCTTATGTAGACAATGCGATAAGAGACCATAATAAGGAGAAGATAAGTTATCACCTACACAAGGTGGAACCAAATGCCCACCAAAGGTGGATCATCCTCCATTGTGCAATGAAGTATGTGCAACATGTGGAAGATGATAAGGTGATATGTGCACTAAAGGTGGATCTCCAACATAAAGTGGACTTATAACAACTATCACCACCGAAAGTGGAATTTCTCATACATATGCAAATTTAGATGCAAACTCACGGGTCTTTTATATGCAAACTAATATGCAATGCATTATCATAAGTTAGATTAAGTGTAATTAGTGAATATTTAATTACAACAACAAGCTCAAATAAAGGGAGAGGAATCAACCTCTAAAGAGGGTATATTTATGCTCTTGACCTATACCTAGTGCCTCATATTATCATAATAGAAAAATTGTGGTATTCTTCTTGACAATGTCATTCTTAATCGAGAAAGTATGGAGTGAGCCCACCACTCTCAACAACTACTCCTTTTGAAGAAGGATTTCACCAAGGCCCATAGCAACATTGAATGGCCTTTCATCCTAGCAATGTTGGCCAAACTTGGATTCAACCCTCACTTTATTCTATCTATTAATATGCTTCCTAGAGATGCTTCACTGTACATCACCATTAAAAATTGTCAGTTTCAAGCTTTTGGGCTTCACTACTCCATCCACCAGACTTGTCCTTCCGATATTCCTTTATATGGTCTACTACTAAAGGATTTGGGTATTTGTTTGCATACTCTATTTCCTTTAGGAGAGTTGGAGGAGTTTCTCTATCTGCATCACCCAACCAGTTGTTAAATGGGCATTTTGTTGATGACTCCTTCTCACGCTTGTTGAAGAGGAGCAAAATATCAAAGGGGCTCTTCAATGCCTCCACAACTTTTGTCTAGCTTTTGGTTTTTCCATTTAAGTGTCATAAACTGGATGTTATCATCAATCATTCCTTTGTATTCCACCATGGCTTCTTCATTATGGCTGGAAATGGATTGGACATAGAGAAAAAAAATTGTTTCTAGACATTCCTTTTGCCTTTTAAGCCTTACAAGAGGACCTTCGGAATATTGTCCTTGCAAAAATTGGAAGAAACCTATTGGATTACCAAATCTCTTTTGTTGGCTACCACATTTCAAGTATGCTCTAAAGTTATTGGGGCCATCCATGTTTATTCTTGTTGGACCTCTTTCAAAGCCTCGTATATGAAATTGGAAAAGCTTCTATGAGATTTTTTTGGGGGCCCTTGGAAGACCACAAGCATTCACACCAAGTTGCCTAGGAGTTTTGTTGTCTCCCATGTAACTTTGGCACGTCTATTATCTTGCTCTCTGGGCACTACCCTTGTGACTTTGAGGAGTGAACTCAGTGGTCATATAACTTTTTTGTGGACATGTATATATTTTTTAATAAATAGAAATTGACATATGTATTTTCCAAAAAAATAGCAATACCAATGCAAATTCTCATTTAGTTTTATACCCACCTCGGTTGAGTATCTCAATACAATGAGATGTGGTGTACTCTTGCATCAAGCTTATCTTGCAATTCAATTCCCACCCACATTTCACACATCACTATTTATCTTCCGTGCATGCACCATTTATTCATCCATCACTCGCGATTAACCTAGTTTAGTGCCTAGGCCACAAGAACAAACCTAAATTCGCTTTTTTTTATTCAAATTCTAAAATTTCCACCCTTTTTGTTAGCCATGACCTAATTTAACACACATCTACACAAAACATGTTGCTATGTCATTATATATAAAGACATTTCACAGGCAATTCATTCAAGATGCAAGGAAATGAAAATATTATTTCAGCATGCTCAATTTCTAAGGGTAGTAAAAGAATTTTGCTATGACCTTGACCCAAACCAACAACATTTGTTAGAAAATTGTCTCATGAAAAGTAGATTTCACAATTTGAATTCCTTCACATCCTTGTAAAAGCAATAGTTGCAATTTGTTCAAATGCAAAAACATTGTTACTGAAGCTTCTTGCGTATTGAAGAAGCTTCATTGTTAAGAATTAGATGTCAACTATCGTTGTCTTTATAGTGGATGCACAAATTTTCTTAGCAAGATAAGAGGCATTGACGTCAAATTTGGTAGACTTTCAAGCATTGATAAGATATTTCACCAGGGATGTTGAAAGCCTATCAATATATTTATCAAGGGGCTTAGTGAGATTCTAATGACTAGCCATGGGTTGTTGTAAACTTGCAAACAAATCCTCTAAAGTGTTATCAATATAATCAACAAAGGCATTTATAAGATATCATTTTTTAAATGAATTAAGAGACGCAATTAATAAATCTACTCATTGTAAAGATGAGTATTAAAAAAGGACACGTCATTCCTAATGAACTACTCTTTCCAAAGAGATACACCCTTTCACATGGAAGTATCAAGATATAAATATATAATAAGTTCATTAAAGAGAAAGGCAACATTGGCAAAAATGGGAAGAATAAAAGAAGAGAAATATAAAGACTACTCTTAAGAGTATACATATCTTACCACAAGTAATATTTTATACCGATATTAAATAGAATGTATTTTGGTGCTTACCATTGGAACATCGTGCATTTTATAGACTTAAGCTATAATGAGTGATTATATATGCTTTCACATATATTGTCACAACCAAGATTAGAAAGTCCCCATGGGAGATGTCTAACCCTGCAGCAAGAGAAAGAAAACAGCAGAAATACACAAACTTAAAGCAAAGCACAAAATGCGAAGAATCTCACTGCATTGTCATCAAATTAGCCTACAAATGTTGTTCATTACATCACTATTGTCAACATACAACTGCATACACATTTGCAATTGATCATCCCTCAAAACTATAAACCTAATCTTCCAAATGCTTCCAACTACATTCAGCAATCTATCACTTTCCCCACGTACCTCATTTTATCCTTCTTAGCCACTTAGCACTACTTACCTCCCTAGCACTAGTAAAACTAGAACCCCTACCCTACTTATATACAAGATCGCCAGCCACAAGTATGCTGATCTAATCAACAATCTCCAAGACAATGGAAATTTATTACAAATAGATAGGCCAAGACCCAAATCAATAAGAATAACCCCCATATGAATACATTGTGTCTTGTGAACATACAAGAGGGTTGATAAACGTATTACAAAATAGAACAATACACCAACATGCATCGCAAATCATGAATCTTCATTGCAAGTCACATCTCGCCATCTTGACTATTAGAACAAAAAAGCCAAAATAGGAATGGACCAATCTTAAGATAACTTCATCTAAAAGCATTGAATCATGATGTGAACCTAGACATAGGAAATGCCTAGATCATGCCATAAGGATTGCATAAGGAAACGAGCCAACTAGATCAATTACACACTAAAACTACAGGAAACTACCTCAGTGAACAGTGAAATAGATAAACAAAAGGAAATATTTTTGGGTGATGCAAGATTGTCAACAACCCAAGTATGCTCCTGCATCAGACACCCCAAGTGAATAGAAGATGTTTCATAAAAGGGATTTGTGAACATCTGACAAGGTTTAGAATGTAGATGCCATGAACATTCATTATCCACTTGTCTTCCTTATTCGAAATACCGATATTATTTCAACTCTGCACACGATCACTCCTACAAGTGTTCATCAATTCTCCAACAAAATAAACTCCTCCATGCAATATTCCACCACTAATACTGCTATAACAATCCCTTCTCTAATGAGTCTTACTGATCCATTTATCTCTGAGCCTGCCATCACTACAATTGTCAACCAATATTTGCTTCATCTTCTGATGTTTAACTCCACCTCTAAAATTACGCAACACATCAGACTTCAATCTATTATCAGGATTTTGTTGCTCATTTGATACCAATTGTTGTCTTAAAATAGTTAAAAAAACAAGGAACAACACAGTAAATCCAAAGAGTAGTAAGAAACAAACTAACCAGCCCCTATAAATATCAACAATTACAAAACTGGGGGAGGTGGCCTATAGAATATTAGAGCTATTGACTGCTCGATCTATCATGAATATCTTATAAATTGATTTTTACAGTACAAAAAGATCATAAATCTTTCATATCAGACTGTAGAAATTTAAGATCCTTCGTTCCAGCATCCTTGTGTTGGGAATCTTGCAAAGGCAACATTCTGTATTGCACCACTCAGGCTGTTCATTCCACTGTGATTAACCTTGTCCTGGTGGCTGGATCCACCTCTGTTGTTATATGAATCCAGGTGACACTTTTCCATTAGATTGCTAAGATCATCCATCTCAGCTTGTGTGAGAAAACTTTGATAGTTGTGAATATATCCAGCAGCTTTCAGTTCATCCTTATGGATCAGCATGGATCCATCATATATCAGTGTCATGAACCTTCTTTTAGGAATATCCAAGAAAATAGAAACCCGTGACATTATGTAAAAATGGATTAGTTAAAGATTAAACTCAGTAGGGCATCTTCTAATATGTTGAAATATCTCTTTGTTCCAGTCTTTCCAAAGAAGCCATAGAATTTCACCAGTTAGCACGAACCAAAATCTATTCTGATAGAAATCAAAGGATTCAACATACCCAGCAAGAATCTCACTCCAAGACAGTCCAAGCTTTTTATTCCACTCAACGGGGAGACTAGGAAAAATAGAACAAACTTTCTTAAGCATAGATGCATTCAAAAGACAAATGTTCAAAGTTCTCAAGTTTTTTACACATCACAAATAATAGGTTCAACATTGATGGAGGATAACACAAACCCAACAGCAAGCTTTTTAATTAAAAGAAGCCATCTAAAATTAACTATTTTTTTCTCACAAGGACTTTTCTAGAAGTAATTAGAAAAGAATTGCCAATTTGAAAAGGGACATTCAAACCCCCAACACTGAGACACCCGTGTGAGGACAGGGTGATCATTCTTAGGCAAGGCAAAAATTTGTTTTGTAGAAGCATTTTTAAGAAGAGTACCATCAGCCCATTTTAAAAACCTGTCATATGCCTCACAATTCATGACTTTACCAACTCTCTCTCTGTTAATCACTTTGGATAATAAAGTAAATGTCTTTTTTTGAGAAGCAGGAATACCAAATTCGGAAGAGATCTCATCCCATAACCCTAACTTATTATTGACAAGCAAATCATTAATAACAGAAATGCCTTTCTTGTTCCCTTTTTTTAGCTGAACAACTTTGGGTTAGGGCCAAAGGCTTGTTATTCAAATACACACCCCATCAAATTGATCTGTCAACAACTACATAATTTGGTGGACCACCTGCAGCACCCCTAAAAGAAATAAACTCCCTCACTTGAGACCATGCATTCCAAAAGGAATTGAACACCTTGGAATCAAAGATCTTTAATTTAAAATCTCTCATAATGAAATCCCATAATGGAATATTTGACCATTGTTTCACTTTCTTGACTAAAAGTTTTTCAATATTATTCCTCACAAGAACCTTCCAGGGTTCATTCCCCATAATGAAATCCCATAATGGAATATTTGACCATTGTTTCCCTTTCTTGACTACAAGTTTTTCAATATTATTCCTCACAAGCACCTTCCAGGGTTCATTCCCCTATAGGGCTTTATAAATCCATCTAGAAGCAAGAGCTAACCCATGGGTTTTAATGTCTTTCAACCCATGACTCTCAAGCTCTCTAGGCAAGCAACACCAGTCCCATTTAACACAGTATCTATTCTTAGAACCCATGCCATCTGACCACAAGAAGTCCCTTAAAATAATTTCAAGCATATTATTTTGATACTTGGCAAACAACCAGGTGGAGGCAAAATAAAGGTGGTGAGAGAAGAGCACTTTCTACACAACTTGGACTCTCCCTGCAAGAGAGAGGGAATGAGTTTGCCACTTTATGTGCTTCTTAATCTTACAATATATCCAATCCCACATGTCAGAAATATAAGGCTCAATGGCAAAAGGAATACCAAGATACTTCACAATAGTTCTATGACCAGCCCAATTCCAACCCATATTTTAGAACTTGTGTGGAGATACCTTGGTTCCAGAGGGGAAACAAAAAAATTAAGAATATCAAGGGCCTTAGAAAAACTCTCTTCTGACAGCTCAAAAATCAAAGCAGTGTCATCAGCAAATTGGGCATTAATCAGTTCTTCTAAATTAGGAAGACTAATGCCTTTCATAGGAGTGCCAAACATCTTATATCTGAGAATGTAAAATAAAGCATCAGCAGCAATCACAAACAAGGAAGGGGCAATGGGACACCTTGCCTTATAGATCTTTGCAAAAAAATAGGACCAGACAACTCTCCATTCACATCAATCACTGTAGAAGAATCTTTGAATAGGACTTCAATCCATTTACAAAAGTATGAGGGGAACCCAAAGGCTTCCAACATGCCAATAATAAACGACCATTCAACTCTTTCATATGCCTTTTCAAAGTCAAGCAGAATCACGGTCACATTTTGCCCATCTGCCTTTGCCCGATGCATGCCTTCCCAACTGGTAATTAGATTTTCTAATACATATCTGCCCTTGATGAAACCAGTTTGAGTGACCGAGACAAAATTCTTTATGATGTTTGCAATTCTTCTGGCTAATATTTTAGCAATGATTTTGTATGACAGATTAAGAAGAGTAATAGGTCTCTAGTTTTTGACCAAAGATTTGTCCCCATTTTTGGGAAGCAGCTTGATGACACCTCTATTTACCTTACTGCCTAAAGAACCACATTCAAATGCATCATTATAGAAGCACAACAACTCCTCTCCTATCCACTCAATATGGTCTTTATAAAACTCGGATGTGAGTCCATCCAAGCCTCGTGATTTCTCATTTTCCATAGACTTAATAGCACCAGTGATTTCATCAAGTGAGATGCATCTACTAAACTATCTCTAGATAAGGCAAGATGCTTTTTAGGGATAATGTTCAAATAACCCTTCAAATCCTCTTGTTGTTCCAGTCTAAATCGAGAAGAAAAGAGCTCAAAGTAAAACTTATAAAAGGCCCCTCTAATCAAAATAGGATCATTAGTTTTACCCTCCCTAATCTACACTTCCTCAATCATTTCATTCTTCTACTTAGTCTTTATGATATTAAAAAAATATCTGGACCCTATATCCCCTTCTTTCAACCAATTAATTTTTTCTTGAATTCTTTGGCCTTGAATCTTATATCTTTGAAGAAATCTAAGTTGATGCTTAGTAGAGATTAGCACTTGTTCCAAGACAATATCTTCCCCTCTAGTTTGAAGTTTTAACTCGGTTTCATTAAGCTTGCTTTGTAATTCATTCTCCTCCTTATTCCTTTCACGAGCAAGCTTTTAACCAGTTATTTCATACACTTTCTACCAAGCATCAACTAGTAAGTCCAATTGTTCAACTAGTCTCAAGGACTAGGCACACATCTTGGAAAGATAAGTCGCCATTCTAATGGCACCTTTGGTATCAGAATCTTTAAGAAGAAAGGAATTCAACTTAAAGGTATTGATTTTATAACTGCAATTACTGTCAATACTGCCATGATTGAAAAGAATCAAAGTGTAGATGGGAGAGTGATCAGAAAGGGAGGCAGAGGACACAACTACAGGAGAGTGCCCTTGTTTACTCTGAAAGGAAAAGAAAGAAGAATCACCATACACCCTATAAAGCCTGCAGAAGATTCTATTCCTACCCCCCTGATTATTACACCAAGTATACCAAATGTCCTTAAATTTATTTCTCCTTTGCTCAAGATGATCCAAGATATTAAAACACTTCTTAAATTTAAACCAGAAATACTGCTCATAACCCTTCCAAGTATGTTTTATCCCACCCTGTTTGTCACAACTATATTCCACAGTGTTAATGTCAACAACAAAGATCCAATAAGCTTTGGGAAGACTTGAGGAACGCCAATCCCAGAGTTTAGCTCTTTCCCTACAATCATTTGATGCATAGATATTACAAATTCCAATCAAAACCTATCATTTTTTAGGATCATCCACAAAGCTCTTTGAAATGGAGAGCATCCATGATTCAATATATGATCAATCCATTTGGGGCTAACAACGATGGCAATCCCACCTTTCCCTCTCTCATGATTGGGGTGAAAATCTAAAGCCTTATCCCACAGATATTTCAACATACAAGAGGCCTGGAAGCCTACTACTTTAATATCTTGCAAGCAAATAATATCTTTATCTTTCAATTTTTTACACCAGCTCCTGACTAAATATTTTACGTCAGTCACTCAAGTCCCCTCACATTCCAACTATGCACATGTAACATGGAGAGCATTTTATTTGGGTGGAGGTTTTTGGTTTTTGTAAAACCTATTAAAACAATTAGGGATATCATTCTTGTTTCTATCATTATTGGAAAAAGAATTTCTCCAATAAGCTTTCAGTTTCTTCCTTACCACTTTAGTAAACTGATTTCCAAAATCAGCATTGAATTCCTTTGGGGTCTCAAGTGAGGAAATATATCTCCCTTTAGGGTTCACAATAGCACTTTTAATCTTGGTGGCTTTCTCATTAATAGATCTAAAAGCCAATTGTTGAGCATTCAATCTAGTGGGGACTGTATTAACATAGACTTCAGCATTCTCTACTTGCTTTTCAACAGCAGGAGCCATGGGATGATATCTTATAAAGTTAGGGTTATTATGACCAGCCAAGATCACAACAAAATCCCTCATACAAAGGATTCGAGAGAATGATAAATTCTCATTTATCAATAGTTTCAATTTCAACTAACTGCTCCATTTGGGTGGATTGAACCACACTAGGGTATCTTTGTCCACGGAATTGGGCAAGTTATTCAAATTATCGAGGGCATCCATTTCAGGGTCCGGCCGATGGATGCCAACTTTGGGCTGATCAACAGTCACTTTAGAATTATCAAATTGTGATTTAATCATTTGGCAATCTTTTTTAACATGTCCAATAAGCTTGCACTGAAAGCAAGCATGAAGATTACCTAATAATGTAATCTCCCAAGAGAAATTCTCTCCTTCCAAATCCAACGAAATAATTTATGAAAAGTCAATTTCAAGAGATAATGCTATAAGAACCCTAGAATTTAAGTGTGGCATTGTAACTCTTGATTCTTCAATTTGCAGAATAGAACCAAGAGGGCTTAAGATTTAAGAAATGAAGGGCCATAATTCTACTTGAAGATTCTTTATTTCTACCCAATTAGGAGTAGATCTTTCCACAACTTTATCAAAATTACCTTTTGGAGACCATGAGAATGCACGGAAAAGAGAATGACCCACATTCCAAAAACCTTTTTTGAAAACTCTTTCCTGCATATTGTGACTTTTCAGAATGACAACAAACAAACCCTTTTGGATGCTAACATGAATCCCAATTTTTTTCCCCCAAACTGAATTTAACCAATCATCAAAATATTTTCGAGAGGGTAAAGCATTATGATCTAAGCACACAAAAAAGATAGCTATATTTTTCAAAATGACTTTGTTCTGCCCTAATTGCTTTAATCATGTCCTCATTGGGAGACAGGGTAAAAGCTTTCAAACCGAAAGAAGGTCCTCTATGATCTCCTCCATCTTCGTATTCACCTCCATTTCCCCATCTACCTCCATTGGTTGTGGATACTCTCACTCCTCTTGGGTACCCTACAACAAACTTTCTTTCAAAAATGCCATTGAAACAAGCAAAGATTGGGCAAACAGGAATAGACTCCTCATCCAACACTGCCTTATACGATGGTTTTTCACTATGGCATTATTATTGTTAACAAGGTTGGATTTTCCATCATTACCAGAAACCCTTAAAGCATTCTCTTATCATTACTTGGAAGATCTTGATTGCACTACATATCATCATTGTTAGGTGCTTCAAACTCTCCTTGCGGGACATCGGAATTAAGACACTCATTGCCCATTAACCTTGACTCACACGAGAGAGCCAAAGCTGAGGCCAAATGAACCCTTTCCAAACTGGAAAACAATGGTTAAAACAGTGAAAGACGGATACCAAACAAAGAAAAGCAGAAAAAAAAAACCAAACAAACTCACGCAAAACCACTAAGCACTTCAACCTACACATAAGGCCACCAAAGGAAGCCAACAAGCCCACAAACTCTCCAAGATTTGCAATCATACAAGGTTGCAAAGTGACCAATCTCATTCCATCCTCTCATTTGATACCAATTTGCCTCTCGTACCCTATTGTAACATCATTTTTCGGTCATTGCCAGTTTCCAAGCTGGCTGATTCGTGTCTTCTCATCAATACCTTCAGTCACTGCTCAACCTTAGAAATCCTTTCAGCCACTTGTTGTAGATCCATCACCTTTTGATCCAAAACAATTTACTCACCTAAGATGCAAGTCTTCGTCATTCTCAAGTTCTTAGCTTTCATTCCTTCATTCTTCAAAGGAAGTATAATAAATCTTTTGCCATTGTTTATGATAGAAACAACATTACTTCGGTAATCATGAATAGCCCCAACATCATATTGCCAAGGTCTACCCAACAAAACATGGCAAGTGCTCATATTAACCACATCACAAAGTACCTCATCTTAGTAAGGTCCAACGTTAGAGTTAGCCCAACCTCATTCTTTTCCTTCTACCATGTGATCATCCTAAAACAAACTTATCCCGTACAAACAAGGATGCTTGAATCTTCTTGGTCCCAATTTTTGTACCATCTGCTCAGATAGAAAGTTATTGTACTTCCATATCTACAATCACTTTACAACATTTGCCACTGGACTTGCAACTAGTTTGAAACAACCTCCTCCTTTGCCAAGGCTTTGGTTCCTTCTTACTTAACTCTTATAAACATCAGATACTCTCCCATTTTCACGTTCAACTTCTCTTACAATCAGTTCATCCTTCTTGGCTTGTTACTCATGTGTCACTAGAATTTATTTTCCTTTGCTAGAACCAGTCGAACATTGGAAAGCCTTGTGACCAACATTCCCACATTTGAAACAAGTGCCCTTGAAATCTCTATTGTTACCTTTACTCTTTCCATGAGTCTTATCATCAGGTTCTTCTTTAGTTACCAATTTTTCCTTACCTTTGTATATCAGCTTATCCCTAACTCTAAGGATAATTAGCTTTCTCTTCAACTTAGCCTCTGCCTTTAAGCCACAATGATAAGCATCTTCAATTGAATCAATCCTCCACATACTTAACTCATCTTGAATGTTAAGTCTCAGACGATTACCATATCTAGCCAACTTCTCCTTGGATGACTCTCGGTGCCCGAACCTAATTGTCATCTTGTAGAACTCCTCAATATAGTCTCTTAATTGAACAATCTTTATGTATCGAATTTTGTAACCTCTTGAACAACTCATGTTCATAATCTTCGAGTATGAACTTAGCCTTAAGTCTAGAAACCATAACCCTCCACCTGGTTATCTTCGGTTCACCATTATCTTCACTATCTTTCTACAATTCTTTCCACCATAAGAAATAATGACCTTCAACTTAGTCTATGCTAGCCTAACTCTCTATGGATCCTTAACATCTTCAAGATCAAACTAACATCTTCAAGATCAAAGTAACCCTCTAGGTCATTAATCCAATCTATTAATTCTTCCAGATGCAAAGAAACAAAATAGCATGCAACATCCATTCTATGACTTACTCATTAGTGCCATAGCCCTAAACAATCTATAATGTCCCCACTCTAGGGCAAGGGCAATAAGATTGAGATCTTGTATTTAGAACCAAACAACTTTTTAGGGTTTCCTTTTTTTGGGGACCTAGTGAAATTTTTTAACTTAGTTTTGGATTCACTGGATGGACTCACTAAGACCCCATCTTCTGACGGAATCAATTTCCAAGTTGTTTTGAGGTAATGAATTTTTATAAAGTTCTTGAATGCAACTATGGTCTTTTTAATAAATTAAAATTAAATGACTTATTAAGTCATTTTAATTATTATAACTTTAAAATAAAGTTCTAAGTTGGTCACCGAAGTGGAAAAAGGAGATTAGGGTGAAAGAGGTCTTTCCAACCCTGATAGATTGGATGCTAGCCCTATTTGAGCCGTTTTTGCCCTTGGAAAGATCATTCTTTGCATGCTTAATATTTTTGCTATCATTCTTTCATCCTTGCTATGGCGACTAGGGTTTGGAGTCATCCAGAGAATGCGTACTCTGCAGGATTATAGTGACTGAGTTTGTGAACGATCAGACGAATTGTTGCAGCTGGGGTTTCTAAAGGGTGAATTTTGCTGTGGTTTCTCATCCAATTTATCGCTGTTATTTTTTTCTACTGTGGTTGGATGTCTCTTTTCCCAACACACCACTGATCATTCCTTGACGTCATCTACCACTATTTGGGCATCTTGCTGTTTAAATAAGAGCAGATCTGAACATTTGTTGTTTGCTGGAATTAAAATCAGATTTATAATTTCCCGCACTTAGATTCATTGCTTCAATAAAATTAGGCTATGGACATCAGGTATTTTGGAAATAAGCCTCAACTGTTTCCAGTGTTCAAGTATTGTATTTGAATCTAAGCTTGTCATTGTTTTGACAACTCTAATTGAAATTCAAAACCCAAAAACCTCATTCTGCAACTTCTGTCTAATTCTGAAAGATGACACAAAATATCAAAAAATAATAAATTAAATTAAAAAGAAGCAAAAGGGTTGAGCCAGTTGGGTTCGTCACAATGGTATCAGAGCCAAAAACCTGCCAGCCTGTAGGGTTTGAAATATGGGTATAATCGTGCACTCTTCAGTGATGATTACAAGAATCTCAGAAAGCGGCTGATTATACTTTTTGTGGAAGGATTGTATGAACCTATGAGAGGTTGGATCAAGGCATTTGATCCCCCTTATTGTGCAAGAGGCCATGAAGAAGACATTAAGCATGGAGTTCACAACTCCACAGAATAAGTTTATTCTGAATGTATCATCCTCATCATTCAACAACTACAAACAGGAACCAAGGAAATCTGATAATGAGGAACAGATGAAAAAATTCCCAGCCTCTCTAGATTGGGAAACTTGAATGACTTGCACAGGAGAAAGCTATGTTTCTACTGAAGAGCACACGATTATACTGAGAGGGGGGTGAATCAGTATAATTGCAAATTTGCCAATTTAAAACTTTTATCCAAACAATTAATTTTAAATGTTGAAATGAACAATTATGCACATGAACATAGTAACACAAGATTTATGTGGAAACCCAATGTGGGAGAAAACCACAACAATAAATGCTTTTATATAAACTTTGTTCTTTTACAATGTATTGTAGGCTTCGACCTACTAGAGGCTCCGACCCCTATGTTTATGAGCACCAACTCACTGGAAGCTCCAACTCCCACACTTCACAAGCTCCGACCTACTAGAAGCACCAACTCCCCATTGTTGTCTTCACGAGCACCAACTCACTGCACACAAACTTCTTTTCCACCTTTCCAATGTTGCTTACTTCACTGATGTTGAACGCTTTATAAATCTCTTCACTGAAGCTGCTATATTTCTTTCACCAATCTGTAAACACAATCTTCTTATAGTCTTTGTCACTCTGTAATATTCTTCCACAATATTCACTAGTTTGATTACAATATTTCCCACAATTGTATCTGATTATATCCTTCTTTGTATCTTCTTTATGGGAGCAGCAATATTCCTTTTCAATGTTTTCCCTGTTACACTTGCATCACTTTTCTTCTATATAAATGTATATGTCTGATATAAAAATCTGAATATATATTTATTATTCTATTATATGCTATAGCTTTTCAACTGCTGACTCTTTATCATTTATTGCTCTCCAAACTCTTCCTTTTCCTTACACTTCAGTCACCACAACCGACTTCTCATTATATCTTCTACTTTTTACATACTTCTATATTTTCTACTTCATACATTTTCTCTTTCCACTATTCTGCTCTTACACCCTTACTTCTCCACTTCTCAATCTTTTTGAGTCATTCTTTTCTCTAGTTATATCTATTAAAATGAAGGTTATGTCTCTTGGTTTAGTAACCCATCATTATAGTTTAATCCCCTTTTTAAATCATTTTTTATTAGAATTGTAACAGCTTCTTAATCTGTTTGTAAAGTTTGTATTAGTTAATTTTCTGCTATCGTGCTTGGTGTATGAAGTACACTTCTTTCCAATCTTTATTAACTTAGTGATTGTTGATTTTCTCCTTGCTGTCTTCTTGGGAACTTCATCAACGCTGAAAAACTCTTATTTCCTTTACACCGAAAACAGACGGCTCCTTATATGTCTTTTATAACAGGTATCTGACTTCAATCTTCTTCTTGCTGACCTTTTGCTATCGCTGCTTGGTTTATGAAATACATTTCTTTCCAATCTTTATTAACTTAGTGATTGTTGATTTTCTCCTTGCCGTCTTCTTGGGAACTTCCTCAACGCTGAAAAACTCTTATTTCCTTTACACCAAAAACAGACGGCTCCTTATATGTCTTTTATAACAGGTATCTGACTTCAATCTTCTTCTTGCTGACCTCAGCTACCATCAAGCTTGTATTATATTTGTTTCCAATACATCTATAAAATTGCCTTTATCCTTATTTCTTCAAACTTTACAAATTTATTAATAATTACAATCGCTGAGTATGCCATAAATTTCCATGGTGCATCTATACGCTGTAGAATATTGTTATCGCTGATGTTTGAGTGATGACTTTTTTCACCTTCCCATCATCGTTGTATAATGTGGAACTTATTCTCCATATTCTATCACTTAATACATGGCTTCCTTAACTCATACACTGACTGGGACAATTGGCTTCTTCAATCAGTGATCATGATTGCCGTAATATACATTGCCATCCATAAACATATTTGGAACTCTGTTATTTGCCCATCATTTTATATCTAAAACTTTGAATGTATTTACTCCAGCTACTGCCCATGTTACCTTTCTGAATATATCATAATCGCTTCATACTTGTTTTTCTTTTTACATTCCATGGTTGACGTGACCCTGATTCCAAATACTTCTCATATGGTATCATCGCATAAGCCATTGACTTCAGAAATTTGTTGCTGAGATTCAACATCATTTTATAGTCTTTATTATATGCTGAAGAATTTCATTTTAAAGGTAATTGCTGTTGCTGGAGACTTTCTTCAATTTTTATCTTAATAGAAGACTCAATCATTATATATATGTGTCAACACTAATATGCTCCATGAAGAAATCAATGTATATACCAAATTTTATATTGCTGACGCTTATTTCTCTGTTTTACTGGCATTGTTGAATCTGATATTCATCGGTTCATGTATCTCTGCATTATATGCCATCCTTTCATTTCACCATCATAAAGCACACTATGACTTCCAACATAAGCAATTACTGTAGACGTTGCTTGCCTTCACATACTTATCGCTGCTTTCAATATAATATTTGTTCATGTGAAACTTGCCTTCAATAATGATGTTGCTGCCCTGATGTTTGTTGCTGTTGTAATATAAATTGACTTCCACTTATTTTGACTGAGATTACTACAAGCCTGTGAGACATATCTGCCTGTGCTGATGTTTATGCATACATATTTCAACCGTTGCCTTCCAGTTTAACTATTCTTTGTTTGTTCAATGCTTCCTTCTGTTATATGTGGTCAATAATACATGATGTTTGATTTCTAATTCTAGTTTAGTGCCGAGTATATGCATTGAAGGATTTTAATGAATCTGGAATTTTCTTTCCCATAAAATAGTTGACTCAACTTGTTTGAAGTTGCTGTCTGAAATCAAACCATACCGGCTGGAGATTCATGATGAGTCAACATGACTTATACTTCCTTCTTATTGCTTCTTTACAAAATCTCACATGGTAATTCTCTTATCTTTTAGATGAAGTTTAAATCTTCAATTTAATCTTTAATGTATTCTATTTATCTCTCTTGTCTATTAGGCTTTTCTTATATAGTAATACTTGTTTTGTCCAATAATCAATTCTTTATATTTGGCTTCGATGACGACTTCTTCTTTATACCTTTGACATCAATACTCATAGTTTTATTTATGTTCATGAAATCCTTTGACATCAATGACAATAGTTCCATCATCTACTACGAAGGTCCCTATGAACTTAATCATGAATGCCCACTCGGACCCAAACAAGCAGATGGGGTGGTTTTATAAAGATCACCTTGCTGTTGTAACAGACCAGCAAGCTGGTCATGACAATTTTGAAGACAAACGTGTAGAAAACATGGTGGAAGACGAAGAAGTTTTGCACCTATAGGAAGTCCACCTATCTAGTATGTTGTAATGCGCCCACAATTAAGGTTAGCTTGGGACAAGTGATACCTACAAACTAAACGTTAGAATTCAAACAATAATAAGTCTAACTATACTATTCTAACCTCTATCCTAACCCCAATCTTAAAGACATCTCCAGATCGGGATCCCTAACCCTCTTCAGGACCTTCAAAGTTCTGAACGATATATCATGAATTCTAGAACCATCCTTGGTTATTTCACCGTCTTCTCTAGAGTGCATCCCCTATGATTTTACCTGGACATGCATCCTCCATCCAAGGCCAATCACATATGCATCTGTTGACATCATCAGAATATTCTAGCACATGAAGATTATATTGATCCGAGTCATCACAGTTGTTAAAGTAACTAAGATCGTTTCTGCAAATGTATAATCATTGCCATTGTAATTGATGATTTCCAAATGCAGATTTGGATCTCATATAAATATGAGAGAAGATGTGTCTCTTCAAGAGTCGTGAAGAGACATGTCTCTATAGTTAATCACCATTTAGTTTATAAATAAATATATGTATAACTCATCTTTAACATATATATAATATTAATATATTAATCATATATGTAATATAATATAATATTATTATATTATTACATAATAATATATAATTCATAATATATATAATACATATTATATTACATATATCATATATATATTATATATATAAGATACTTATCTTAAGAACAATTTATCATCAATGAGGTAGCTTTAATAAAATCAACCAACATAGGCTACAACAAAGTCATGTCCTTAGAGACATGTGATGGTGAAACAATTACATTCAAGAACTTCATAACACAGTAGTCTCTTTTGATCATAAGAGCCCAATTAGTTAAGTAATTTATGAATACACACACACACACACACACACACACTTATCAATAATATGAAATGTAAAACAATATTCATATAAACCATGAATACAAATACTCAATATAATGTGTATATCACTTTGACTGATGCTATACTTCAACACCCCCTCTTAGCAAGGGAGAAGTAGCAAAAACATTTTATGAGACATCAATATCAAGGATATCTATACACAACATCTTATCTGACTTTAACACTCTGAAATAGTGACTAGTCAAATAATTAAAATTACCATGCTATGAACACCATCATAACATATATTATGATCTCTAATTGTCCGAAACAATATCTAGAGTAATCATAATGGATATGTTATCTATGATCTCTAATTGTCTGAAACAATATCTAGAGATGTCCATGATAACATAATAGATTCGTTACCTATGATCTCTAATTGTCTGAAACAATATCTAGAGATGTTCATGGTAACATAATGGATTTGTTACCTATGATCTCTAATTGTCCGAAACAATATCTAGAGATGTCCATGGTAACATAATGGATTCGTTGCCTATGATCTCTAATTGTCCGAAACAATATCTAGAGATGTCCATGGTAACATAATGGATTCGTTATCTCTGATCTCTAATTGTCTACAAGAATATCTAGAGATATCCATGATAACAGGCCTGTCATTTGCAAGATCGTCACCTTACAAACAATTACCTTTTGTTTGTTTGTTATCATGGTGTCTGGCAAAATCCGGCCCAAAGAACCATAATAACAAGATCTACCATTTACAATATCGTCATCTTATAATGGTTACCTTTTGTTTATATATGTCAATGAAAGATCGTCACCTTTCATTACATATCATATGTGAAATAGTAACTACCATGAACCTAGTCATAGGGTGGTACAAAGGGTTTTCACCTTATATTTCTCTCTCATAGAGGAGAGCACGTTATAAAGAATTTCTCTTAGAACTTCTCCTCATAGAGAACATATCATCCACAAAGGATTGCATCTCAAAAATTTCTCCCTCTGAACATTGACCTGGGAAGTCAAGTCCTCTTGTTACTTCCTTAGAAACTCTCTTTACCCAAGGATGCCTGTCAAACTCATCACTCTCTCATGATATATGTAAGAGTAAGCCTATCAACATCATGCAGTCACCCACAAGTATTTCTAGACTCCCTCCGACTATCAATCTTCTAAGCTCCAACATTGCCTTCGAAGAAGTGTCATACTACCTCTTAATGTAGAAGAATCTCATAATCTTAATCATCAAAAATGTTTTCTTCAAGAGCCTTACTTTATCCATCTTAATCATCAAGGTCTTTGGAACTACTATCATTAGATGTAGTCTGCACAATATTTGGTAGCATATGTGAAGTACCAACCTTCTTTCCCTGCAAGAATATCCTCAAACATAAAGGAAAAGATCAAAACGAATAACCCTTATAGTAAGTATAGAATTACAATTAAGAAAGAGACTACAAATTAGATAAATCCAAAAGATAAGAATACTTATCTGCCCATGAGGGTCATGGAATATCTCCTTTTCTAAGGATGGTTTAAGTGGGAGTGAAATATTGCCTATTATTCCCCCCCACAATGTAAAGTTCCCACTCTTATATCATTGTACAATTTAACATTACATCAAATTTGACAACTTCTTTCTAAGTCCCAACTTGCTCTTTTCATCAATTGAAGCTCCAAACATTCATTAAGCTTAATTACACAACTTTCTTATGATGTACACAAAAGGGTAGGCCCTTCACATAGTTGCATGAATTATACTCCTCTTGACTATTATAATTTATTGATTACTAAAGATTCCATCACAACATTGTTTACTCCCTCTGAATCAATATGATCGATATCGTTGACAGTAGACAAAACCATTTCCTCTATCTACTCCCTTTCTTTCAAGGTTGCAGTTGATGAGATGTCAAATGTCCAGCTCCCTCATCTCAATCTCCTCTTTTCTGTAATAACATTCTCAGAGGAAAAGATCAAGGCACATAGCTCTTATAGTACGCATTAAAAATAAGAGAGAGACCTAGATTATATTCAATATAAGATCTTTCCAACAAAATGTAAATAATTAGAAACTAATGTGATACTCTTTTACTTTTAGAATGATCCCTACTATT
Source organism: Cupressus sempervirens (assembly GCA_028749045.1). NCBI lineage: Eukaryota > Viridiplantae > Streptophyta > Pinopsida > Cupressales > Cupressaceae > Cupressus > Cupressus sempervirens. The sequence goes on from CM053790.1 coordinate 510,724,643, forward strand.
CCAATATAGTAAATATCTAATTAATTTTATACATGCATACTATAATCTATATTTCTAGCATATTATTTTCTTATATGATCAATATCTCATTTTATATTCACTTATATCTATAAGAAAATGTATATACCTTATAAAATATATATATATATAATCTTTTTAAAATTTATGCATAAATCTTTACATATTTATATGAACATAAGTATATAAAACTGAAATAGATTCATAAACGTACCTTTTGAATTATTAATAAAGTGAAGAAAGGTTCTATCTGTATTAATTACCTTTTAGCTATGTGTGGTGTCCAATAATCTTCCACCCTTAATACATGTCCCAAAAAGCTGATCCTACGTAGAGTTGACTCAATCTCATCTTCATGAATTATTTTGCACCTGCAATAAGCATGGAGCACCTGTCAATGGATACGATTGGAACATATATTTCTCCCTTCCATATCTGATTTATGTCGTGCGCAAGCTTTTGTGGCACCATTAAGAATTTGTTCTTTATCGAAATCAATATCTGTTCGAACCATATTTGCAAAAAGAGAATCGTTGCTTTCATAAATCAGAGTGATGAGTGGATTCACAGGAGGGTAATCAGACATATTTGCTCCTCCATGGTGATTCTTCATACTTCTCCCTTCCATATCTGATTTGTCTCGTGTGCAAGCTTTTGTGGCACCATTAAGAATTTGTTCTTTATTGCAATCCATATCTGTTCAAACCATATTTGCAAAAAGAAAATTGTTGCTTTCATAAATCAAAGTGATGAGTGGATTCACAGGAGGGTAACCAAACATATTTGCTCCTCCATGGTGATTCTTCATACTTTTTCAATGACTCTTTCTCATTACATATCTGGAACACCATGGATGCAAAAACCTTGACCATCGAGAACACTAATCTCCTCGCACTTATTTGCCAAGTGATATACTAAGGACGTTGCTCACGCTTCAGACTGGATTGTCATAACTTCAATGAAGTCATTTGTTCTAGAATGCATGAGCATTGGGAATTTTGTTATACATATTCACACAATTCCTTGCTTCACGCCATGGATATTCTACATCACTTTCCTCAATCAAAGTTTTCCATTTCTTAATCATTTTTGTTTTGCTTTTAATAGGCACAATAATTGCTTATCACTACCCCATTTTGACTTAATTTCTCCAATCTATCTGGGATTGTTCGGAATTGATTTGTCCAGGTCTGTACAAGAGCATCAACTAGAGAGTTGGATATTCATGAAGAAAATCAGCGTCATCACCATGCCTACGAAGTGGACTAGGCCCATTTGCAGATTGAGGAGCCTGAGGAATATTATGTAGATGTTGTTGCTGATGCTGATGAGGATTATGTTGATGTTGATCATAACCATGATCGACGCTGCCACAATGCCTACAGAGGCACCTTCCAAATATAACTAGATCAGGCGCATAAGCAGATAGTGAAGTCTGATGTTTAAGATAAACAATATCATTAAAAGCGTCTAATCTATTTTTGCTATCAATGATGCCAAGAAGCGGAAAAAAGAATCTCTACCACCACCATAACTACAAACGTCCCATGGAGATAGTGGAGGTCAAGGGCTATGATGATGACCATGTTCCTCATACTCATTACGCAGCAACTCTCTCATTCGCTCGTTCATAAGCCATATCATCTTCTCTTCCATTATATCCTTCCTCCTCATCTCTATCTCAAATTTCTCTCTTCTTCGCAACTCTTCCCTATGCAATTCTCTTCTTCGCAGCTCTTCCCTCACCAACTCCTCTCGCCTCATATCCCCACCTATAAATCCATGCACTCCACTATTGTCAACGCCCAGATTTAACAGTCATGTAGGAGTTTGCTTCCATATCTTTTTTTTTCTCCATCTCCTTAATTTCTTTCTTACATTTGCAGTTGTCCTCTGATATCATGTTAAAGTAACTAAGATCGTTTCTGCAAATGTATAATCATTGCCATTGTAATTGATGATTTCCAAATGCAGATTTGGATCTCATATAAATATGAGAGGAGAAGACATGTCTCTTCAAGAGACATGAAGAGACATGTCTCTATAGTTAATCACCATTTAGTTTATAATAAACATATGTATAACTCATTTTTAACTTATATATAATATTAATATATTAATCATATATGTAATATAATATAGTTATTATTATATAATAATATATAATTCATAATATATATAATACATATTATATTACATATATCATATATATTATATATATAAGACATATAATGCATAATATATATTACATATATTATATATATAAGATACTTATCTTAAGAACAATTTATCATCAATGAGGTAGCTTTAATAAAATCAATCCAACAGAGGCTACAACAAAGTCATATCCTGTAGAGACATGTGATGGTGAAACAATTACATTCAAGAACTTCATAACACAATAGTCTCTTCTGATCATAAGAGCCCAATTAGTTAAGTAATTTATGAATACACACACACACACACACACACACTTATCAATAACATGAGATGTAAAACAATCTTCATATAAACCATAAATACAAATACTCAATGTAATGAGTATATCACTTCGACTGATGCTATACTTCAACATCAGTTAGATGTAGATCATAACAATCTCACATACCAACATCGCAGGGGTTCTATAAATAATAAATATCTATGGTGTCAATCTCACATACTGACACTACAAAGTTGATGGTCAATCTCCTCCCATAAAGAGCTATGTTGACTTCTTTGTAAAGCATAAAACATCTTTGATAAAAATATTCATATTGTTGGAGTTACAATAGTAAAGGTAAACTTGGTGGGGGGTAATTGAAATAACATGTGAATGTAAACATATAAACAATCACACACATGACACTAGATATGATTACCCAGAAACCCTCCAAGTGAGAAGGTAAAACTGGAGTGGGGATGACACCCACAAATCTTCACTACTGCAATAATAAAGCGTATCCAATGAAGGTTACAATGTTTTGACCATGAAACATGATCTACCCTGTGAAAGGTCTGCCCTGTTAAAGGCTTACAAAGACTGTTAGGTCTCACCTTGTTAGAGGATTTCAACACCCTGTTAGAAGTGCCCCTTGCTAAAGGGCTTTAACTCACAATTAAGTAAGCACCCTGTTAAAGGATTTCAATACAGCCTATTAGGACTACTCTGTTAAGAGATTTAGACTGAAATCACCTATTAAAATGTCTCAGCTTTGGTCTTGCGATTAGCACTTGATTGCTTGATAACAAATCACCTCTAAACTGATGTCTTCTTGATCCTTCTTGATCAAATGTCCTTTTGTTGTATCCTTTCTCTTTCCTCTGTTCTACTCTAATTGATTCTTCGATGTAATCTCACTTCATAACTCCTTAGCCACCATGAATGCTCTGTTTGCACATACAAACTTCTTTCTTCACTCCTTCAATACCTTGTACACTCGCTCATAGAAAGTTTAGGGTTTGTCCTCCTTAAGAAGACTTTGGTGACTTAGGATTAGGTATAAATCTACGGCTGAGATTCATCCATTTTGCCGCTTAATCCTTCCCTTATTCTGATTGGCTACATGTAATTGCATAGGGAATCCAACTTGAGATTTGTCCTTATCTCCAAAATCTCGTAATTCATGCTTAAGTCAGCTCAAAAACAATTTACATAGTTGTTTATGCCTTTACAAACAAATATGTCAAAACTGTCTCACTCGGCATCTGAAGTCTCTGATGCTCGGCATGCACTAATTTTTATACTGTGACTCGGCATCTGTATCACTCAGCATCCACTATTTACTCGGCTCCTGTGTTACTCGGCATTCACTGTTTTCTTGGCACTTGAGTGACTCGGCATATGAGTGGCTCAGCACTCACTGTGAACTCGGCATGGTCTAATAATATACATGTTGTGCTCGGCATGTACTACTTGTTCGGCATGAACTAAGTAAAAAACCTAAGTGTGTTGACACTCACTTGTCAAAACCAATTTGAAATCAACAATCTCCCCCTTTGACATGAGTGTCAAAAATACTTGAGTATGCATGTATATCCTTAATCTCACGAGTATGGTCATTGTAACATAATCATACTTGGACAAAATGATTTATTCATCAAGGCTTACATCTCCATATTGGATCACCTCTTCCACCTTTGATGAACTTGGGCTCGGCACTAAGATCTGTAATGGGGTTGCATCTCTGCTTGGCTTCGGAAGAGTATGACTTGATGGAGTGCCAGATACTGGTAAGGTTACCAGGGCTTGGATGGTTGTTTGCTCCTTCAATTGTGGTGTCATCTCACTCTCTTCAAGCTTTCCCTGTTCTGCCACAATCACTTGACTTTCACCTTGATCTTGTGTTGTAGGTGCAGATAAGACTATCTAACCTATTTCATTCTGTGTTCTGTTGTGGCTTGTGTTTCCACTGTACTCTTCTCAACAATATCAACCTTGTCAGATGTAGCTTCAGGTTCTTTGACCAAAGGTTGCATGGTGGTGACTTGAGGAATGACAGAAGGTGGTTCTTGTGGATTCACCTTTTCCCTTTCAGTATCAGTCACTGATTTTTGTAATTCATCCATACTCACCAAAACAGGATTATCACAAAGTTTGCCCTGCAGTGTAGACTGATCTAATATCTTCTTGAGATCTTCCTCAGTAAGGGGATTGATGTTCTGAGCTATGACATCAGAAACATCCTTAACAGTTATTGTTTCAATAGTCTCACTTGTGACATGTTGAGGACTGACACTCAACAATTGTGTGTCTTGCACACTGTTCTTCGTGCTACTCTGGCTCAGCTATTACCTTGTCATCTATGTGCATTTTTGCTCTTCCCTCAACAGTGTTATCTTTGTCATCATCTTCTTCATCGTCCTTTACTTCAATGGGTTATGGTTCTCCTTCCTTCACTGTAGTCAACCCATAAGTAAGTTTCCACATCTATGTGGACTTTTTCACTACATCTTCAATGTTGTTTTGTAATATGCTAAAGGCTTTGTATTTAGGTGTAAACCTAAATGCATATTTCTTCACAACCTTGGCAATATGTGCCTTAGTTAGTTCAGGCATCACTTGTGCTAGTGAAGTTTCTCTAATTTGTCTCTCCAAATTCAGACAATAGTGTCATTTTTGCTCAATTCTATCATATAGACTCTTTGGCATTGAGTTGGCAATCTCTAATGGAGTAGTCTTGAATTTTGCCATCATGGCATATGTGGCCTCCACTTGATTTTTCTCCACTTTACCAAGATTGTCAAAATCAACATGACTAAATCCTGATAAGTCTGCACTATTCTTAACATTTTCACATAAATTTTCTAAATATGAAAGAGGATTATGACTCACCACCTTCAATTGGTTGTTGTCATCTAACTCAGTTTTCTCTTCATTAGACTCGGCTTGTGCTACATACTTCCTCCTTGGCCTTTTCTGCACTTGGCCTCCTTGTTCTATTGGTTTGGTCTTTTCCTTAGCCTTTTGAGCAGTTGCACATGTACTAGCTCTTGTAGTAGGTGCAGTAGGCTTGGCTTGGCTTGGTTTTGCAGTTTTCTTGGCCCTTGCCATAGGTTGTGCCTTGGCCTTCCTCTTCTTTTGTTCAGTGGAAGTAGGTGCTTCCTCGGCTTCTTCTCCCTCAGCACCTTCAATTTCCTCCTCTTCCTGATCTTCTCCCATACCTTGTGTCAAAGCTAGTGGTGCTTGTGCTTGGGTTTCTTCTTCCTCTTCGTCCTCTTCTTCTTCTTCCTCCTGCTCAGCACCCTCTCCAAACTTAGCTTTCAATTTCTTCACTATCTTCTCCTTTTTCTTCATGGCAGAGGTAGTCTTGAGTTCCATAGTGGTTTTGGATTTTACCATTTCATAATTTCCAAATACCTTTGCACTTTTATCTACCTCTTCTGATAGTAAAGTTGTAATGGCTACAAAGGCTTCATCCACATTTATATCATAACCTAAAGGTCTCAACCATCTCACCCTTGGTGTAGCAGCTTGTACAAAAGTGTAGTTGGCATCCACTAGGAAACAAATGTCATCATAGTGTTTCTCTACTAGAGAAATTGGTATTCTCAACCTCTTTTTCATTGATTGTTTAAAGTCTTTAAAATAGCTAGTCATAACAGATTCAAAGTTCTCTCTTAACTACTCAATATACTCACCAATCTGCACTGCTACTAATCTATTGGTTTTCCATGACATTGTTCCAAATGTTGGAAATGTATTTTGTACATAAAAGAATATGCATATCAAAATTGAACCAAATTTGCATTGCGCACTCTTTGTCTTTCTGATGGCTCCAAGGTTCTCAACCAGTTGTTGCAATTGTAGCTCTGCTAGATAATATGTATGATCCTTCTTGACAATCTTATATCCCACATCCACAGCTATACTGGGCACACTGTTTAATCTGCTAGATTGATTAAATTTGTGTGAAATAACCCTAACAGCAAACTCAATCAATGGATCAATGATTGTGTCTATTGTTATACCTCTCTTGTTCCAAACAACTCCAATATTCTTCTCAATTACCTCCTTTGAGTCACTTCTCAGTGTCTTAGGCCGATCTAGGTTTGGGTAACTAGTAACCCTATGAATTATCCGCTTAGTGATTTTGATAGCTCCATTGTCTAGCCACAATGAACTATCATGTATTAGGCTAAGCACTATCCTAATCCATTTTGTCTTGAATATGTTTGGAAAATCTAGGGCTCGTGTTAATCCCTTCTTCTCTACGATTTTGAACTCTTCCTTCTAAACACCATTATCGCAGAGTCTGTTGTGTTAATCCCTTCTTCTCTACGATTTTGAACTCTTCCTTCTAAACACCATTATCGCAGAGTCTGTTGTATGCTTCCATAATCTCCATATCACCAATGCTTCCTATCTTACAGTTGTAGCATTTTCTTACATCTTGCACCATTAACCCATTTGGTGGTATCATCGACAATGCACCAGAAGGGTCTTGCTTGTACACAATATCAATAATGGCCTTGAATACGGGTTGCTTGACCTCATTACTCACTAACTGAACATTCAAAACTTCTTTTCCCTCTACATTCTTCGAACTTGATGCTATAATGTGAAACTAGGGTTTACAAAATTTAAACTGCGTAGCTCCGCTCTTGATAAATACCTTATGAGATTAGACAAAATGATGTACTGCTAAAATCTTCTACAACTACTTTGAGTGGATTTCCAGATTGTCTTTTGCTCTGCTCGCTCTTTCTTGAATTCGAAATGATGTGAAATGAGCTTAAAATCAATAAAATACCCTTTGAAACTCTGCAATTAATGTTGAGTGCTTACACAGCTATAAGCTCGGCATAAACCAATTTCGGGCTCACCCGACATCCATTAACATTTCAATCACTCGGCAACCACTAAGAGCTCGGCATCAACTAGCCAGTCTATTAGCTCGGCATCTTCTAGCATTTCACTCGGCACATATAGGAAACTTTTTATACTCGGCAAAGACATGAAAAACTTAAATATTTATCTTGAATTCCTATTAACATCTTACATCTTTGTTCATACTAATATAATCTTTTCAGTACTAAATTCTTTTGGAACCGATGTATAACATAAACTTTGAATATCAGTCCCACATACCTCTTGATTGCCTAGTTTGATGAGGTGTGATCACGTAACCCATTGGGTGAAGAGATCCCTTCTCCATTTAATGTGTCGCAATCATCTTTCTTCTTCTATGTCCTGTTCATTTCATTTCTGACATTTTCAACATCTGCCTTGCCTTTGCCTTTACTAGATTCACAACTTGGTGCCTTTGACCTTGTTGGACAATATCTACTGATGTGACCAATCTTCAAATAGCTAAAACAGGTGGTTTGACTCAACCACCTCTTGTAGTCACCTCAGAAGTGTGTCCTAATACAATTCTCAGGAACATGTACATATTCTTGAAAATAATGACAGCTATATCTTGTATTATAATCCCAGATATAAGAGTTGCCATTATTCCTTACATTTGTTTGCCTGTTTGATGACCACATGGGTTTGGATCTGCACTCAAAAGCTCTATGTCCATACTTCTGACAGTTGTAGCAATATCCTTCAAATCTCTATGTATGCATGGTCTTGGTTCTACATTCATGTCCCTGATGACCTTGCTTGTTGCACTTATGGCAGTGAACCATGCTCTTAGGCTTAACATTCTGATTTCCAGTCTTGCTCCTGCACACATTAGCAGTATGTCCTTTCTTAGCACAATTAGGACAAGTAGGTTTGGAGTTCTTACTTTTGTTGTTCCTTTCTTTAGCACTTTTGGACGACTCTCCTTCTTCAGTGCTTTTGTATCTCAATCCAGATGTATCATTATTAGATCTAGGGGATCTCAATAATTACTCAAAGTATTTGATGGCTTCATTTGGTTTGTTGAAACTTTCAACAAATTCTTTTTCTCTCTTTAGGTCATTCTGCAATTGCTCATTTTGCAGTTTCAATGTAGTTATCTCAATGTCCTTGACATTCAATTCATAGTTGGCATTCATCATTTGACTTAGAGTATCCAATTGCATGTTGAAGATCTTGGTTCGCTCTATTGACTTCTCTTCCAGTCTGTTGGCCAAAATTCTTTTGTCTTCTTCAATCATTGCTTTGTCTTCCATGGCTTTCTTCTTCTGTTCAATCACCTCACATAGTAGGATGTTTTGTGATTCTTGCTCTAACTTGAGATTTCTGATTTCCTCAGCTTGGGCTCTATTCTTTTCCATTAGATCTGCAACTACTGCATCAAATTCATTGGAGTCTCCATTTGCAAATAGTTTGGTAGTGTCTCTCTCAATATTGTGTGTCATTCTCCGCAATAGCAATTTCATTCCTTCTCTTCAAAGAATTCTTTAGGTCTTGTCTTGCTTGATTCAATTGATGTAGAATGAGATATATTTCAATCTCCTAATTCTCAATAGTCTTTCCCAACTTGTAGACTTCTATTTCAAAATCTTTCCTCAAAACTGCAAAGCTTCTCTTTCAGAGAACTAGAATCTGATACCAATTGTTAAAATTACAATAGGAAAGGTAAACTTTTGAGGGGGGGTGAATCAGCAATTTAAACTTGGACCCATAAAACTTTCACCACACATCCATCTCATAGATCCAATGAGTAAATTGAAATAACATGTGAAGCACATTCATCTAAATCATGTAAACATATAAGCAATCACACACATATGACACCAGATATGATTACCCGGAAACCCTCCAAATGAGAAGGTAAAACTAGGGTGAAGATGACACCCCCAAATCTTCACTACTGTAGTAATAAAGTGTATCCAATGAAGGTTACAATGTTTTGACCATGAGACATGATCTACCCTATGAAAGGTCTGCCCTATGAAAGGCTTACAAACACTGTTAGGTCTCGCCTTGTTAGAAATGTGCCTTGCTAAAGGACTTTAACTCACAATTAAGTAAGCACCCTGTTAAAGGATTTCAATACAACCTGTTAGGACTACTCTGTTAAGAGATTTTGAATGAAATCACTTGTTAAAAAGTCTCATCTTTGATCCTGCGGCTAGCACTTGATTGCTTGATAACATATCACCTCTAAACTGATGTCTTCTTGATCCTTCTTGATCAGATGTCTTTTTATTGTATCCTTTCCCTTTCCTCTGTTCTACTCTAACTGATTCCTCAATGTAATCTCACTTCATAACTCCTTAGCCACCATGAATGCTCTGTTTGCGCATGCAAACTTCTCTCTTCGCTCCTTCCATACCTTGTACACTCGCTCATAGAGAGTTTAGGGTTTGTCCTCCTTAAGAAGACTTTGGTGACTTAGGGTTAGGTATGAATCTACGGCTGAGATTCGTCCATTTTGCCGCTTAATCCTTCCCTTTTTCTGATTGGCTACATGTAATTGCATAGGGAGTCCAACTTGAGATTCGTCCTTATCTCCAATATATCGAAATTCATCCTTAAGTCGGATCAAAATCGGTTTACATAGTTGTTTGTGCCTTTACAAACAAATATGTCAAAACTGTCTCACTTGACATCTAAACTCTTTGATGCTCGACATGCACTAATCTTTATACTGTGACTCAGTATCCACTGTTTACTTGGCTCCTGTGTCACTCAACATACACAGTCTGCTCGGCATTTGAGTGACTCAGCATATGAGTGGCTTGGCACTCACTGTGAACTCGGCATGGTCTAATAATATGCATGTGCTCGGCATGTACTACTTGTTCAGCATGAACTAAATAAATAACCTAAGTGTGTTGACACTCACTTGTCTATACATATATATCTATCTATCTATATCTCTATAGACACTAAAGTTTACTATTGACACATCGTCCCTGTTCTTACCTTTATAGGTGGTTTCTCCAAGTAGTGCTCGTACTATACAACAACTTATATTCTACAAGTCTTACTTTTTAATACTTCTATTCCAATATCGTGAATGGTCAATCCTTTAACACTCAAAGATACACAGCTTTAATACATGTGCTTAATCCTTATTACTAAATAGCAATATAATTATCTTTCATTTTCTATCATGAATGGTCCCTTTATCATCTAATGGAATTATCTTTTATTCGAAGTGTTTGGTTCCATGTTGGTATATATTGTAGCCAATGTATATAGTTTATATCTTTCGTTTAGTAAATGCCTCTTATCCTTTGATGGGAGTAAATATGTCTTTGTTGTTTGATGCCCTTTATCATGGTTGGTAGTTTGTATTTGCACCACGATTATAATGATCACCCCTTGTATCCTCGTGGCTATTTAAGACACCGACAATATTATTGAACTTTGATATGTTATCCTTCAACAACCTATACAAATCCCATAGCAAGACAGTAATATCAAACTCAATATCTCATATCTTTTGAAACGGTATCATAGGCAATCAAAGACAATTGCATATTGGATTAATTATATCAATAGCTAATCATTTATCCTCTATTGGTTGGCAACTTCTTTAATGGGCAGGTCCAGGTATCTCACATGGCATACCTTCTCCAAAATCTTCCCTTATCACTGGTCTATTTACCTCCCATGGCTATTTTTGCTTTTTTCGTTTTGTTTTTTATATATCTCCCCCCTAAACCGTTTGTCCCCCACTCATTTATATGGTGGGGCCTTTGAATGATGTGACCCTTCTAAGGGTCATTCAAGGCTTATCCTTTGTTGCTTAGTTAATTTTTGCCTTAGCGATTGTTTGAATATTTTGACACTTCTTTATTTTAATATTATTTATCCAAACCATGGTTCGAATAATGGTCTACAATGAATATCAATTAATTAAATGTTACTATTAATTAATTATATTGTTGTTTCTATTATTTTATATAATTAACATTGTTCATTCAATCATTAATAAATATATTGATCCATCTTGATATATTAGAATTGATTAAATTCATAACTATATGTATTACATTTTTATCTTAATCAAGGTTCATTGCACATGCAGTGGGAGGGTTCTTTGACTCTACACATATCCTTAAGGACATCAAAGAAAGTAATCTAAAGACCGTTCCACAACTAAGGATGGAGAGATTGATTAGGAAAGACATTGTGGAGTGGGAAACAAAGTTCAAAACACTGGGGTTTGAGGGGTCCCAAGGTAAAGGTCGCAGATGGCTACACTCTCAAGTGTGAGAGATTGATTCCGGATTTACCAATTAAACTCAACAATTTTGAGTTTAAGGCTGATTTCTATGTTGTGAATATGGGTGATACCGATGTGGTCCTAGGCATGAGATGGCTCCATAAGATTGGAGAGTTCACATTGAAGCCATGCGAGATGGAAATGAAGTTTGAAATTGATGGGTCTACACATATCCTTAAGGACATCAAAGAAAGTAATCTAAAGACCATTTCACGACTAAGGATGGAGAGATTGATTGGGAAAGGCATTGTGGAGTGGGAAACAAAGTTCAAAGTGATGCCTTATACAAATGAAAATCACAAAACAGCATACTACCCAAATATTCAAGACCTGAGAATTAAGCATTCTAAGGTGTTCGGTGATATACCGCCAAAAAGACCACCTGACAGGGGATGTGAGCAAGTCATCGAGTTGGAGGAGGGCGTTAAGCCCGTCATGATCACACCATATCAGTATCCTAAGCAGTTGAAGGATGAGATTGAGAAGACAATTAAGGAACTGATTGCTATGGGGCATATAAGGCCAAGTAGGTCCTCTTTTGCTACCTCTGTAGTTTTGGTTAAAAATAGTGATGGAACACTCAAGATGTGCATTGATTACCACATGTTGAACAAGAAGACCATTAAGAATAGGTACCACATCCCCTGCATAGATGAGTTGACTAATGAGTAACATAGAGGTTGTTATTTCTCCAAGCTTGATTTGAGGACAAGCTACCACCAGATCAATGTCAAGCAACAAGATATTAGGAAAACGGCTTTCTGTTGTCATTATAGACACTGTGAGTTTCTAGTTACTCCGTTTGGGCTAAGTAACGCTCCCGCTACTTTCTAGTCCATCGTGAACAAGGTTTTCCAACCTCAATTGAGGAAGAGTGTCTTGGTGTTTTTTGATGACATACTAGTTTATAACAGGACATGGGAGGAACACTTGGCTCATTTAGATACAGTTTTGGGAATCTTGGAGAGGGAATCCTTGTATGCCAAGGAATCCAAATGTGAGCTCAGTATGGCAAAGTTGTTATACCTTGGACATATCATTAGTACTATAGGAGTGTGCATGGATCCTGACAAGATTCATGCTATTACAAAGTGGCCTACACTAGAGACATTGACACAACTCAGGGGCTTTGTAGAGTTGTGTGCCTTCTACCATCAGTTTGTTAGTGGGTTGTCATGTCATGTCGCACCACTTGCAGACTTGACGAAGAAGGGAGTTGTTGAAACCCAATTGATATATTTATCGTGAGTGGCTTATGAAGATATTAACGACTAGCAACAGGTTACTATGAACTTGCAAATGAATCCTCTAAAGTGTTGATATGATCAACAAAAGCATTTATAATATATCATTTGTGAAGCAAATTAAGAGGGACAATTGATAGAATCTACTAATTGTACAGAAGGTTATTTACTATTAACAAAAGGACATATCCTTTACACTTTCCCAAAGAGATACACCCTTTGATATGGAAGTGTGTGTATATATACATATACATATAGAAGTTCATTGAAAGGAAAGGCATCATTGACAAGAATAGGAAGAATACAAAAAGGGAAAAATAAAGAATAATCTCAAACTAAGCATATCTTGCACAAGTAATATTTGATACCAATATTAGGTAAAAAGAATTTTAGTGATTATTATTGGGACTTTGTGCTATTTAGAAACTTTAACTATGATGAGCCATCATATATGCTTCAATATAAATTAAAGATTTATTGTCAATTTCATAATCATCTTACCTTGTAATGATGAGTATATCATTGTTAAAAGCATTTCTTGTTAGTATGTAAGGAATGCATAGTAGTCATGATTGGGAGAACGACAAGCACATCACCTCATGGTTGTGACAAGGGAATCCCCATGAAGCCAAAGAGGGACAAAAGTGGACTACCTTCAAGATTAGGAAGGATAGACTTTTGGGGCAACTTTTTATGACTACTTGATGAAGGGTGCTCTCTTTAATACCACAAACACATAACAGAAACAAAGAAATAACAACAATTTGCGAGAACAAAATATGGGCTTTTTATTATCACTACAAATGCAGAATTACAGAATTTTGAAATACAATATGCAAAACCACATAGGTGCTTTCCTTACAATAATTTGCAACACAGAACTACGAACTATCATCCTTGTCCTAGACAATGTACGGGCATTCCTTAAATAGGCATTTCTACACCACCCGGGACGTTTCTAGACATCAAACCCTAACCCTTGAGACCAACTCTAAAATTACATATAGAGTCGGCCTGATACACCTTTGACACTTATTTTGGAAATTTTGGTTAGCCCAACTTCGGAAGGCCATAACTTTTGATCTGTTGCTCTAATTGGCTATTATAACCACTTTTTCAGAATGCTCAACTTCTAGAATATAAAATCCAACTCATGTAAACTCTAATTGACCCCATTTCGGAGCCCATTCGGGGCCTCTAAGGTCTTCAACGATGAGCCTGAAATTTTTATACCAAAATTGCACACCAAAAATCTGCAATAAATCAAAAAAAACTCATGATATGGCACAGAGCCTCAACTCATAGGCTAATATATCCAAGATGAACATCCACCTCTAAAATTAAGACATTACGAGCTTGTATGACCGACCTACTTAGTAGCAAACCTTCACAGATAACAACTCTGCACTGAAAGAACCCTTATTTAAGAAACAAAAAGAAATATTTTTGGGTGATGCAAAATTGCTCTTATGCCTAGGATGCTCCTGCATCAGACACCTAAGGTAATTTGAGAAGCGACCCCATCACATCTCAAGTGTTCAGGGGAAAACCAAGCCAGTTAACCTCCTCCCTCGCTAGCCATGATGAATCTTCTACGGGCCTCCCTTTCCATTTGACCAAGTACTCTTCATAAGTTTTGTTCCTTGTACTTTTGCCAACACGACTGTCCAGTATCTCCTCAATCTCCTTTCTAGTTGAACTAGTTGCTGAAATACTCCACTGCACTTTTGCAACTTCATCTCTATCACCTCCTTCATAATACTCTACCAGATCTGAAATGCTAAATACTGGTGAAATATTAGTTCAGCAAGCAATTCCACTTCATAGGCATTTCTAGAATGATGCATTTTCCCTATTTTGCACAATCCAAACTTCTTCATTTTCAACTTATTATACATACCCACTGAAAAACTCTCCTTCCTCGAATGAACCCTGACTTCATCTCCAATCTGAAATTCACATCTGCCTTAGCCTTGTGTTGTGCATTTTTTTTAATAATGTGCTTCCTCACCTCCTCATGGATATTCTTTAAATGTTCAGCAAATTCTTTTGCTTCAGCACTACTTATTTTTCCTTTATCCAATTGTCGCAATTTAAAAGTATTTCTTGGACTACTCCCATATACGATTTGGAATGGTGATTTACCAATACTCCTTTTAACAAAATTATTGCATGTGAATTCCACCTGTGGTAAAATCAAATCCCAACCCTTTGGTTTATCTTCAACCTATGTGCTAAAATGTTGACACACTTCTATGAATCCTTAAACTCAAAATTCTTCAAAATAACACCATGAAAACGCAAGATCTCAAGAATTGACTCATAGCTTCCTATCATCAATGTGCAAAGACCTTCAAAGGTTTGAAATGGTGGCTCTCATATGAACTTCGGTCTTGGTCTTCACAAGTACATCCAATGAATGGAAGATTCAAAATGATCATAAACATGCAAGATATCTCCAAGTCTCAAAGAAAGCTTCAAAAATGTCTATAATAACCGTAGCATAAGAAATCATGATGTCAAAATGAAGGAGGAGGTTTCCTTTATATATCAATCCAAAGTGGCATTCCCAAATTAGAGAGAAGATGAAAATTAAATGAAAGGGTATGACCTACATAAGAGAATGTGCAATTAGCATTTAATTAAGAGATGAGGAGTGTAACAATCCATAAAAATTATAAGATGAGGGGTGTTTTTATTTAATTTAAATGTAAAATAATCTCTTTTCTTATAAAATAAAGTGACTGTTATTTAATTATTTCATTTAAAATAATAATTGCTACACATAAAATTAAGTGAGGGATTTTATTTAATTAAAAGGAAGCAGATTCCTTTAATTAAAATTTACAAAAATCAAGATGATCAAACCATTTATTTAAAATAATTAAATAAATTAATTCAAATTTAATCAAGGAAATTGATGTAAAATAATAATGTTAATTATATTATTAAAATAAATTGAATAGTTCAAATAATTTAATTTGATCAAAGGAAATGATGATGCACATATTGATTCAAGCTTGACATAAATTATGAAACTGGGGTATATAGTCAAGGTGACCATTTTTGTGTGCTTACACAACCAAGCATCTCAGCAAATTCCCCAAACTCCTATTCACAACTTTTGTTTGTCCATCAATTTGTGGATGATGTGATGAACTGAACTTCAACTCTATCTTCAACTTCATCCACAACATTCGCAAGAAATACCCAAAAAACTTGGTATCTCGATCAGAAACTATACTCTTTGGCAAACCATGTAGTCTCACCACTTCTCTAAAAAACAACTCTGCCACATGAACAGCATCACTAGTCTTCTTGCAAGTAATGAAATGTGTCGTTTTTGAAAAATCTATCAACCACCACAAATATTGAATCATGCCCTCACTGTGTCCTTGGTAAACCAAGAAAAAAATCCATGCTGACATCCTCCCACGACTTCTCTAGTGCAGGTAATGGCTGATACAACCCAATATTCTGCTTCACTCCTTTTGTTCTCTGACATTCTCTGCAACTCTGCACAAACTTCTTCACATTTTGTTGCAACTGTGGCCAGTAATAATTCTCAACAACCAAATCAATGGTCTTATCTCTACCAAAGTGTCCATCCAACAGTCCACTGTGCTTCTCCTTGATGAGATTCTCCCTCATAGAACTTCTAGGAATGCACAGTTGACTTCCTTTGAACAACATCCCATCTTAGATTATGAAATCCAACCACTTTGTCCTATCATGTGTAATAGGTTTTGTACAAGTGTTCCAAGCCTCACCAAAATCAGGTCCTCTGGATACAAATTCTTGAGTTCCTTGAACACCACCTCAATCTACATCTCTGTCAAAAGAAGTTGTCTTCTAATTAGAGTATTTGCAACTCCGTTAGGCTTCCTACTGCTCTGTTTCAAAACAAATGTATAACTCTGCAAAAACTCTAAGTTGCACAGGTACCTCCCCTATCCCGCCCCCCCCCCCCCCCCTCCGTACCCAAGAAAGTTGGATGACAAGGTCCAACGGATTAAAAATCAATTGAAGCCCATAAGGGACTCATGGGTTGAGACAAGGGTGACAATTGTTTCTGATTGCGGGAAGGATTCTAGGAACCGTCCCTTGATCAATGTCCTTGCGGTGTCCCCTAAAGGGGCAATGTTTCTGAAAGCGGTGGATTGTGAGGGCAAAGTAAAGGATGGGTCATTTATTGTTGATATCTTAATTGGGGCCATTGAACAAGTGGATGCAAAAAATGTTATCCAAGTCATAACAGACAACACAAAGAATTGTAGAGCAGCAAGTTTGCTGGTTGAATCACGATATCAACATATCTTTTGGACACTTTGTGCAGTCCATTCACTCAATCTTATGCTACAAAAGATTGGGAACTAAATTGAGTGGATCAAAACAATGTATGAAGAGGCTGAGGACATACAAATGTTTGTCACAAACCACCACATGACTCAATCTCTTTTCAAGAACTACTCAAAATTGGAGCTATTGAAGGTAAACGAACTTGAACTCAAGTTAGTAATTTAATTTTTAATATTTGACAATTTTTGATTTTTCATATTTTAATTGTGCAGTGTGTATACTTTTCCAAAATATGTATCTAATAGTAGTTGTTTTTTGCTCTAATTTATGTCACAGGTTACTAAGACCCGTTTTGCATCACATATAATCGTCTTAGGATGACTTGTGCAAGTGAAAGATGCACTTCAAGGTATGGTAATCAGCCATAATTGGGGTGTATGGAAGCAACAAAACACTGAACGGGCAAACAAAATAAAGGATAGGCTATTGGCTGAGTCATGGTGGGAACGTGTGGAATATCTCCTTAAGATCACCGAGCCCATTATGAGCATGCTTAGGTACACTGACATGGATAGGCCTTGCCAGAGATCTATGATGGCACAGACTCAATGATTGAGAAGATCAAGCAAGTTATAAATGAGAAGGAGCAAGATCCGCAAGAGACCTTTTTCAAACAAGTGCAAAAAAATTATTAATGAGAGATGGAACAAAATGATCACTCCATTACATTTGCTTGCCTATGCCTTGAAACCCAAATACTATAGCTCACAATACTGTGATCTACCAGGAAGGTTGCCACCATATAAAGATATGGAAGTGTCTGATAGGTACTAGGCAACATTTAGAAGATTATTTCCTAATGATGATATGAGAGATGTAATCATGGATGAGTTCATAGAGTTTGTCAATGCTAGAGGTCTAAGTAATGATGTTCTTCGTCATTGGTTCAAGAAGGATGCTCATGGTTGGTGGTACCTCCATCGCCAAAAATTCCAAACATTGCAGCCCCTTGCAATCAAAGTTATATCACAAGTTCTATTTTTAGAAAATTAGCTCACTTTATCTTCAAAAGAATCATGACTAGAAAGTGATTTTAAATTTTTTATAAGATTGAATTAATTCTTTTTTGCTTACCCTATGTTGTCTTTATAGGTTGCTAGTTCTTCTGCATCAAAAAGAAATTGGAGCACCTATTCTTTCATCCACTCGGTGAAGCGCAATAGGTTGCAATCAAAAAAAGCAGAGAACTTGATATTTGTGCATAAAAACTTGCACCTTCTTTTACACAAGAGTCAAGAATACAAAGAAGGGGAGACAAAGAAGTGGGATGTAGGTGCAGAGATTGCGGAATTGGATGCTTTCACTACTCAGCTTATAGTTGATGCTTTTGATGACTTTGATGTCAATGCAATTGTCGATTCTGCTGTTGATCCCATTGGCCTTACCACAAGTAATACTGGAGAAGAAGAAGATGAAGATTGAAGAACTTCGAACTAAGAATATTAATAGATTTTCATTCCATTAGTTAGACAATGAACATGAAACAATGATACTTGAACTTGATATTTTAAATGTTTTGAAACTTTGATGTTGAAGTTGATTGAACTATGTTACTATATGATGGTATGATCACTATGATTACAAGTTTAACTATTTATGGTGTTTTAAAGTTTTTGTTGTTTAGATGGGTTTATGCTACTATGCTACATTCTAATTTTAACTCATGCTTCATAAATATATATATTTCTACATGTTTTTGTACTAACGAACCCAAACGAACCCAAACCCCTTTCCAGAATTTTGTCGAACTTGCGAAACAGTTCTTGAACTTCGAATTTGGAACCGAACCCGAACCGGCAACTTAGCTGAAAAACTCAGCCCATTTCAAATGTTTGTGATTCAATTTTCCTTGACTATTCAAATATTGCAAAGCTTGATGATTAGTATACAAAACAAACTCCTTAGGAAGAAGATAGTGTCTTCACTTCTTCAATGCCTGAACTATAGCATAAAATTCTAAAATTCTTGATCATAAGCATAATATTTTCTTTTGGCATCATTCAATTTCTCACTGAAATAAGCAACAAGTCTACCTTCTTGGCTCAAAATGGCTCTTATTGCAATATCACTAGCATCACAGTCTACTTGAAACACCTTGTTAAAATCTGGAAGTGCTAAAACTGGTTGCTTTGTAACTTTCAATTTCAACAGATTAAAACTCTTATCTGCTCCTACAGTCCACTTAAATTCTTTCCTATCCCCTCTTATTGTTTCACTCAAAGGCCCACAAATACTGCTAAAACCTCTGATAAACTTTCTGTAAAAACTAGTCAGTCCATGGAAAGATCTTACCTCAATCACACTCCTTGGAGTAGGCAATTCAAGGATAGCCTTCACTTTCTCAAAGGTCCATTTCCAGACCTTCTATTGATACTATGAATCCCAAGTACACCAACTCCTTCACAAAACTACACTTCTTAAGATTTATCAGCAGCTTTTCTTCCCTCACCTTATCAAACTCCTTACAAATATGCATCAAATGCTCCTCCAATGTCTTGCTAAAGATCAAAATATAATCTAAGTATGACAAACTTACCCAAAAACTCCTTTAGTACCTCATTCATGATCATCATAAAAGTGCTCGGTGCATTGGTTAGCCCAAAAGGCATGACTAACCACTCGTACAATCTTTCCCTTGTTTTCAAGGCAATCTTCCACTCATATCCTCCTTTGATACGAATATAATGGTACCCACTCTTTAGATCTCTCTTTGTGATATACACAGTTCCACTCAAACAGTCCATAATATCATTCATCCTTGACAATGGAATTCTATACTTGATCATGATCTTGTTGATAGCCCGTGAATCCATGCACATCCTCCATTCTCCATTTTTCTTTGGTGCTAAGGTTGTTGACACGGCACATGGACTCAGGCTCTTCCGAATCAACAGCTTTGGCAATAACTCATGCACTTGCCTGTTCAACTCCTCACTTTCTACTAAAATTATTCTGTGCGCTACCTTGTTTGGCAAACTAGCTCCTAGAATCAAATCCATTTGCTGACTGATCTTCCTCAATGGGGGTAATCCATCAAGTACATTATCTGATACAATATTAGGAAACTCTCCCAACAAATTTGTAACTTTTGCAGGTACCTTCTCTACTTCTTTACCATCTTTTGGAATTATAGCAAAACACATATGCTCACGATTCATACCTTTGAAAAACACCTTTCCATCAACAAAACATATTCTAGCAACACTACACACCTTTTCTTCTTTCTCCTTCAATGGCTTCAACTTATGTTTCACTCCATCCTTTATCAAAGTGTAAGTATTTGGTCGCCCATCATGTACAGCATGTCTGTTAAACTACCACGACCTACCCAGCAACATATGACTTGTCCATAGGTATGACATCATAAAGCACCTCATCCTGGTAGGTTCCAATCTTGAACTTCACTAGGCACTACTCATTGACCATGACCTTGTGGTCACCCTACACCAAGGCAATACGGTATGGACACGGGTGTTTATGCCTCTTGAGATTTAACTTCGTGACCATCTATTATGACATCAGATTGTCAATGCTTCCTCCATCAATGATCACATCACAACACTTATCTTCACATTTGCACCTTGTGCAAAACAAACTCCTTCTTTGATCAGGTTCATTCTCACCATTCAACAAGACTCTCCTATTAACTGGGACTTCTCTTTCAGCATCTTTGTACTCAAAGTATTCCTCCAATTCATTGATCCAATCAATCAACTCCTTTGGGTTAAGATTTCTCAAAAATGTGGGAACCTCAAACTTAGGTCTTTTTCCAATCTTGGCGATGGCCTTGAAAAATATCTCTTCCTCTGGGTTCAAAACTGCCTCCACTTCAGCATTTACTTCTTCTTTGTCCTCATCTTCACTTTCATCTCTTACGGCAAGATTTATTCCTCTATGCATTTGTTCTTCTAATGCTTGCATTTGTCTCTAGAGGGCTCTAAAACCCTCAGGTGTAACACCTACAACTCTTCCACCATGCTCTCTTCGTGGAGCCATTTTCACGCTTCCGCTGAAACCCTAGTGCAAACTGCCTCACAATCGAGGATTTGTCTACACGCTCAACCCACACCACGATCCTTGTGCAACTATCTCACAGTCGGCAATCTGTTTACACACTTAAGAACCTAGCTCTGATACCACTTGATGAAGGGTGCCCCCCTTAATACCACAAACACATAACAAAAACAAAGAAATAATAGCAATTTGCGAGATCAAAATATGGGTTTTTCATTATCGCCGCAAATGCGGAATTACAGAATTTTGAAATACAATATGCAAACCCACATGGGTGCCTTCCTTACAATATTTTGCAACACAGAGCTGCGAACTCTCACCCAAAGTCGTCTTAGACAATGTATGGGCATTCCTTAAATAGGCATTTTTACACCACCCGAGAAGTTTCTAGACATCAAACCCTAACCCTTGAGACCAACTACCTCTAAAATTACATATACGGTCGGCCCGATACACCTTTGACACTTATTTTGGAAATTTTTGTCAGCCCAACTTCGAAAGGCCATAACTTTTGATCCGTTGCTCTAATTGGCTATTATAACCACTTTTTGGAATCCTCAACTTCTGATCAACAGGGCCCAACTCAAGCAAGCTCCAATTCACCCCATTTCAAAGCCCATCCGAGGCCTTTAAGGTCTTCAACAATGAGACTGAAATTTTTATACCAAAATTGCACACCTAAAATCTGCAATAAATCCACGAATACCATGATATGGCACTAAGCCTCAACTCGTAGGTTGATATATCCAAGATGAACATCCACCTTTGAAATGAGGACATTCCGAGCTCGTATGACCGACTTACTTAGTAGCAAGCCTTCACAGATAACAACTCTGCAGTAAGACAACCCTTATTCAAGAAACAAAAGGAAAAATTTTGGGGTGATGCAAGATTGCTCTTACACCCAAGATGCTCTTGCATTAATACTCCTCAAAATACCTAACATGGTTGATGGGCGTTCAATTATTAGAAGCAAGTCAAGAATGGCAAGACAGATAACAGCAAGACTCCACACTAGGTAGCCCACATCATATGTATCGCAAGGGCACATATAGCCAAGGGGGGGGAAATTTATCTACTCTTGAGCCTAGGGTGGGAAGTCTTTGGGGTACGTCATCAAGTCACCCTACCTTATTATTTCTATGGTTGGGTCAACCTCAAGTTAACTCCAAACATCTATTGGATTGATTTACAATCCTTACTTAAATTTAAATTATAACTCTAAGAAATCTAGCTATGACATTTTGAATATGTGTGAACCCTTACTATATTGCAAGGTCTAAAGTTGGAATTACAGAATCAAAGAAACCCTGAACATGGTAAAACCTAACCCTAATCTTGTGCAATTGTGATTTAAGGAAAAATAGAAAGGGCGCATTACAAATTTGACCTAAAACATTATCATATAGGTCATTTGCATATTTGTGCAATCCAATACTGCTGATCATTACAAAACTGCCAAAGACGATTGACCTATGAGAAACCATTCATTCATTCATTTGATCAACAAACTCCTAAACAACTTAATCTAAATCATCATCATATAGGTCATTTGCATTTTTGTGTGATCAAATATTGCTCATCACTGCTACTAATCTGCCAAAGACATTTGACCTATAAGAAACCGTCCATCCATTGAGTCATCAAACTCCTAAACAGTATCATGACAAGTTCACTAACTAGAAGATGGAAGCTCACAGATTTCCAGGCACATGTTCTGTCAGATCAACTTGCGCAATATAAAAGAAATACACATGACAGATCATGACCACGGCACGTGGAATCAAACTCACTGCACTCGGGAATGAACTGGCTGAGACAATCAGCGGACAGTGCCAATAAATTATCCTGCAGTCGCAAATATTCAGCATTGCATCATCTATTGTACATTTTGGAGCTCATACTCCCACCCATCGCGTTTAATTTTTGTGTATTTATTTCAATTATCAGTCCCAGGTCCTATCAATCTAAGCTAAATTAGTGCTTACTGATTGCATATATTTACAGAAATAATCAAAAAAATGGAAACTTTTTCTCTCACAGCTATATAAAACTGGTCAACGTAAGATGCGAGTTCACAGACAGGATATTGTCCCTAAACTTCCTGAAGCTTATATAGAATGGTCCTTTTATGTTTCAAATGAACATTTTTAATGTTATAATGCAAAAGAAGCAGCATCTAGAACCATATTTCTCGTTTTAAGGGAAACATTATTTACTCTCTAGGTTTTTGAGGCTCCATTTCGGGTTTTGACTAAAATACAGAAAAATTCTTAAAGATGATCATATGTTTTCCTCAAACTATTCGCAGTGTTTGTCGCAACTTAAAGGAAAATCCAAGGTTAAATTGTCCATCCAGTTAAGATTTTACTATTCAAATTCAAGCAAATTTGATAGCCTTCCCAGGCCCATCATCTGAAACTACTTTTAAGGGGTGAAATTCAGCTTCAAGTACGTTTATGCTAATAAAATTCGAATTCTACAAAAAAAATTAGAGTTCCTTAAATGCACCTATTTCAGAAAAATTTGGGCTTATACCTGGAATAGTCCGCGCAGAGAGATTGTGTTTGAGCTATTCTTCCCTTTAAAGTTATACTCCCTTCAGAATCACTTTAGCGCCGATTCATTAAAAGGGTGAAAGGGTTGAAAAAGAGAGAAACCTGAACTTCAGATCGAAGTAGCGTGTTTTCAACAAACCTCAACACTCCTTTTATATATTAGAGGATGGGGGGAAGTCGAGCCTTTCTATGTTTTCCAACAACAGTTGGTCCCTCCCTCACGGTGATTTCTTTGTGGAAAATAAAGTGTAAAATAGGTTGTAAAATAGAGATTGAATTATTTTTTTCATATTTATGATTTTTCTCTTTTCATTTCCTAACTAGCGTAAAAATTCTCATGACATAGAAATAACTAGTAGTCACATGCCTTTGTACATGCAATAAGTGTATCGATAAGATATGAGATTTAAGAGAAAAATGTAGAATGAACATTAAAACATAGATATAAAATTTACAATATTTAGAAATTTTGAATATTGGTTAAGAAACGTGTTTAGTAATTTCAAAATTTTATAATTAAATTCAATTTATCAAATATGAAAAAAATAATTATTTAAAAAAAATCCATCAAAAAATTTATTACGAAGTATCAAAAAAAAATGAAAAATAGCAACATCTCTAACAAATGTTCTATTGACTAAATAAATTATAGAAACAGAAAAAATAATATTTAAAGAAAAAGCTAAACTAATATTTAAAAAATTAAGAAATTTAAAAACTAAAACCTAAATCAATTTAAAAAATCAAAAGTTTAATAAATAGATATCAAAACATAATCTAATGTGGAGATCACAAGTAATTATTTTTTAAATAAATAAGAAAAGAAAAATAATAGTTAAAAGTGAATATTTAAAATATAATCTTATGTGAACAAATTGGATTATTAATAATTTTTAATTTAAATAACATAATATTTACTAAAAAAATTTAAATAGATTAATAAATATTATTTATTTAAATTAAATTTATCAAATATGAAAAAAAATCATTTTAAAAAACCCATCAAAAAATTTATTATAAAAAATTAATAAGAGAAATACAAAAAAATAATGTCTCGATTTATTTTTGATACTCTACGACTTGTACTTATTGAAATCCTTATACTTAATATAAAAAAAACATATCTCTAACAAATATTCTATTGATAGCCAATAGTGGCATGTTGTGATGGTTAAGATGTTGTGTTGTTATCTTTGCCATCAAGGTTCAAATCTCATGGGGATGAGGTCCCCTGTTTGTGGCCTCACTGGTTCATAGCTCCAGGTCAAAGCGTTTACCCCTCTAAAAAAAAAAAAAAAACAAATATTCTATTGACTAAATAAATTATAGAAACTAAAAAAAATATTTAAAGAAAAAATTAAACTAATATAAAAAAAATCAATTTAAATAATTTAAAAACTAAAATCTAATTCAATTTTAAAAATCAAAAGTTAAATGAATAGATCACAACATGAGCTAATGTGGAAATCACAACTAATAGATAGAAAAAAGAAAAACAATAGTTAAAAGTGAAGATAACAACTAATAAATATCAAAACAAGAGTTAAAAGTGAAGGGAAATAAAAATTGGCTGGTAAATGATTAATGAGAAGGATTTTCAATTTTTCAGTCAAACTAACAACTTTCCCAACCAACTTGCAAATTTTTCATCAAAAATTTAATTTCTGAGAACAAAGTTCCCACAAATAGCCTATCAACTAAATTAATACTATAATATTTTAAAATTAATATTATTGTTAAGTTTCAAGATTTTTTATATTTTTTATTTAATTCATTTTCCATCTTGTTAAAGTGAAATTGAATATAATAAATTTCATAAAATAAAATAAAGATCAATTAGATATAATTTCTTTATTCAAATTATTTTGCAACTATAAATTTAATAATAATCAAATTTTTAAAAATATTCTATTATTTGTGCATCATTACGAAAAGGTTTTCACCATCCAAGATTTCACTCTAAAACGTGAGCAAGCCTTGAAGGAGTGTATTGTTGATACTCCAAATCGTCTTGTGGCTAAGCAACGTGCCTTTTGTGAGCAATTTCTTACTGTCACTGACCTCAAGGAAGTTGTCTTTTCCATGGTGGATGACAAAGCCCCGGGGTGTGATGGGTTTCCTTGTGAATTTTACAAAGTCTTTTGGGATGTTATTGGACCTTATCTTCATAAGGTGTACCTAGAAGCTTTTTATACCAAATCCTTAAGACACATCATAAATAAGGGAAACATCAAGTTCATACCTAAATCTAGTGACTCGGAAGACATTTGCAACTAGCAGTCGATCACTCTGCTGAATGTTTCCTACAAAATCATAGGTAAAGCTTTAGCTCTCAAAATTTGTCATCTTTTGCCCTTGATTGTTCAACCTGAATAGCCTGACTTCATCAAATCTCATTTCATCCTAGACAACATCGTTGTTGTCTAGTAGGGCATGGAATGGGCCCATGGATCTTTGCAACAAGCTTGCTTTCCTAAAATTGATTTTGTCAAAGCTTATGACCGCATAGAATGGTATTTCATTCTTGCCATGCTTTAGCCTCTAGGTTTTAGTCTTGTTTTTCTTCAATTGGTGGAGATGCTTTTTGGGGAGGCCTTTGTGTGCATCACTATCAATGGAAGACAATCGAAGGCCTTTGGACTCTTCAGATCCATTTGTTAGGGTTGTCCTTGGCCCTACTCTCTATGTGTTAGCTGCTAAAGGTTTTGGATATTTGCTAGCTCATTCCATTTCTATTGGTCAGGTCTACAATATTGTGCTCCTAGAGTCTTTTTCATAGCTAGTCAATGTTCACTTTGCTGATGATTCTTTTCTCACTCTCATTGAGGAGAAATCTAATGTTAACAATGCCCTTGAATGCTTGGAAACCTTCTGCAAAGCCTTTGGGTCTATCATCCAATGGCACAAGACACTCTGCTATAGGTAGTCATTCCTCCTCGCTCTACTTTGGCTAGCTTAGTTCTAGTGGAGATGGATTCACTAAGCCTCTCTTGCTTGCTGGCAAATTCCAAATTTGCTCTAAAGTTTTAGCAGCAACTCATGTTTACTACTTGCCCTGTTTGGCCCCCTCTAGAGCCTCCTATATAAGTTGGAAAAGCTTCTTAGAGATTTTTGCTAGGCCTCGGATGTGGAGCTTCATGGCTTCCACTGAGTTGCCTGGGATTACTATTGTTTGCCTAAAGAGTCTAGTGGTTTGGGTCTTATTTCCACTCAAAAGCAAGGTATTGCCTTATGTGTTAAGTGGGTCCTTACAGCTCTCACAAGCGATGAAGCCTGGAAAATTCTCCTCTGGCATTGCATCTCCTCTAGTTTTCCTGCTCATTGACCAACATGGAAGGGGATAGGATTTTAGACCCTTCTCATGTGAGGCCTCACCCTAACCCATCATAACATAGATATTTTACTTGCATTTTAATATTCAAGATTTGGATATTTTAACGTATATTCGAGTCATCGATGGATAGTGACTTATATTATATATTTATTTTGGTAGTTACAGTAGTGATTTCCATATATGATATGTATTAAGAACCAAATTTTTCTATGGGATGATCTAACAAATACAAATGCAACTTTACACATGTTAGGATAGAAAATGGATTATGATGTGATTCAAAATGTTAATTTAATCATGTTGATTAAATGCGATATGTAGATTTAGATATTTTAATGTTTCAAATGCTTTATTTGAAATGATTAAGAAAGGGAATGTAATTGAATTATGTTAATGTGGATTACACAACATTGGAATTTGTATGTATTTAAGATATATATTTTATATGACTTCTCTTTGAACAATCAATGCTTGAGTTTAGTGTGTAGGAAGTGGAACCATGGAAATTTATCGAAAAAACAAGGTCCAAACTCATGTGAACATGGTTTAACCAAGGCAAATATTTGGACGATTCAAAAGCCTCGTTCTAATGTATTTTATTTCGTAAATGTAAGCTTGCATGTGTGTGTGGAAATTGTAATATCAAAGATGCATTAGGGACATGTCATGATGATGTGTAATGTACTTTAATGTGTCACTTGACACTTGTAGATTTTTTGTGTGTTAATGACATGTCACCTAGGGTTTTGGTCATGGTAGCATTTAACCCTTAAATTAATTACCTTGTTAAAGATTAAGTAAACCTACTTGACAAGGGATAGGATGAGTCATTATCAAAGGGAAATTCGAATTTAGAATGGACCAGGGTTTTAAATGGTCATTAGGTGGTCCCAAAGTGTCCTTTGTGTGAAAATAAGCTATCTATATGTTAGTATAACATGTTAGAGGCCTAATTTTGACCACATTAGTGCTTAGATAGCCTAGGGGCCCCCTTTAACAATGCATTCTTCCACCACTTCAAAAATGGAGTTGTCACATGAGTTCTTCCCCATGTTTCCACTAAGTCAAAAATAGCAACTTAAGAGGGAACAAGTTTGTAAGAGGGAGTGGCTTGGTGTTTTTGCCAAAATAGATAGTGGGAAAGCCTTTTTCGGGAAAACTTGGACAAACTAGTGAGGTGTTCACCCACTCTCTAAGTTTAGAGACTCTCAAGGTTTGGAAGCTTGGAGGGAGCTCTTCTACAACCTTTCATTACCATTTTGAAAAGAAATTCAAGGTTGGTGTTCTTACCATGTAGTTAACTTCTTCCATTTTGAAGTTGAATCCTGGTATTACATTGATGAGTATATAGGCATGGAGAATTCCATTGAAAGAAAAATGTGGGGTATCATCTTGTATCATGTTGTTTTGTGTTGTGTTGTGATGAGCATGAAGTTTGGATTTTTATTGTTCTCTTGTTTTTGAGTTTCCATGATTTTGTGCATGAGCGTTGTTATGGGTGTGAGGGCTTCACTCACCCTTTGGGAAGGGAAGAGAAGTCCAAGGTGAAGGGTTTGGTTGGGCTTGAAATATAGTTGAGAACCTTGGAGTATGGGCTCCATTGTATGCCATACTCATTCATATCTTGTTTTGGGGGTGATAAGGGAAAGATGGTGTAGAAAGGAAGTTTATGGACTATGGGCTTCAAGGAAGCTATAACTTATGGTAGTATGTTTGGAGGATGTTTGTGGAAGCCCTAAAAGGACATGGAATTTGTTGATTTGTGAAAGCCCCGAAAGGGCATGAAAATTGTTTATTGCAGATATGGTCTGATATGGCAAGTCTCCTACTTGAAAGCACACCTTCACCCTATGTTCAAGGTTCTATTGGTGAAGCATTGTGAAATACCCTTGGGGTGGAATTGTTGAAGTGTTGTACTATGATGTATATTCATTTGTAAGATTGGAATGAAACCCAGTTTGAACCTTGTTTCCCCAGCTTGGTGGGTGGCCTCTTTAGAGGCCTAAGATGGGAGGTGAGCCTCCATGGTTCTTAGTTTTGTGTTGTTCTGAAGGTTTTGTGAGAATGGATCCTATGAAGAAATTAGGGTTTAACCCTTGGCATGGTGGAAAAATCAAGAGTTGTAAAGAAATCAATTCTTTCCATGTCATCTCATAATGGGTTGTGATGTCAAACTTCTATTGTTGTTCCTTGTAATGTGAAAGCGATTTACTCCCTATTGTATATCATTGTAAATGTGAAAGTGAGATTTGATGTTATGTATATAATTGGCATTGTAAAAGAAAGATTACATCCCTTTCATTGTTGTATAGGAAGGAAGGAAATAGCTCATGTAGAGAAATAGCCAGCCATTGTTGTGAGTCCATGTAGAAGTTATGTAAATTCATTACTTTTCTTATGTAGGTTCAAATTTCAATCAATAGATAAATCTTATGGAATTCTCATGTGAGAGGAATATTGTAATGATTATTCAATGTAGACTTGAGTTATTTCATTTTAAGGTTCTCTGTTATGTCTTGTGATGCAATGGAAATATAAAGTTCTTAATAGTTCATATGTATGCATAGAAAGTGATTCAATATGTTTTCAAAAATAACTAATTTCATTTATGAGCCCATTCATCTTTTGGAAATATTTATAGTTGATTTTGTGTAATATAGACAGTGTGTAAAATTTTGAGTATCTATCTTCAATAAAATCTCTAGACTATATAGATGTAAGAAATCACATCAACTCATCATCAAATAAGCTACCTTGACATCATAGTTGTTATAGAAGAAAATAACTTCTCATACGATATATTTTAAAAATTCATAAGGGAGAGTATGTTGTAGATGCATTTTAACCCTCTAGAAATTGTATGGAAGAAGGAAATAATTCCTCTCCCCAATTACAGACAATAAAATAATCATAAGCTTATCCCAAGTACCTTATCTTGTCAACAAAGGGGGTCCATCAAATAATGTTTTAAGAAACAAACTTTTCTTTATACAACCCATTCAACATTATTAGGTGTATGTTAGTCATGTGACTGCATGTCACATTCCACAACAAAATAATAATAATAATAATGATAATAAAACCAATATCTAGTCCGATAATATACAGATTAATTAGTACATGCAATTTTAAAAAATAAAAATAAAATATTATAATGATAAATCATGATATGTCCTACCCATGAAGAACCCTAGACCTAGGAGCTATACATTTTCAAACACCAAAGTCAATAAATTGGTAAGTCTTAAGAAGCCACCCCCTTGGTTAGAAAAGACAGTTCATATTAACCACTAAATAAAATAAAGTATAAAACCCTTGGAAAACACTTCAAGGCCGACCACCCTTGAATACTTCACACTCCTCCCTTTCCCCACACATGGGAACATGTCCCCCTCCCTAACCAGCCTTGGCAAAGGTGATGTGATGGAACAAAAAGTGTAAGGGAGAAGAAGTCAAAGAAAAACCTTTCAGCCAAACAAACACAAGTACCCCCATCCTTTAACACCTTGGGAAGAGCGCTCCAAAGTGGACTAGCTTGAATGAAGAGCCCTCCCTTCCCTACCACATGAGCCAAGGGAGAAATTCACTTGGGAAAAGGGGAGGTTGGTTGATAAAGTGCAAATGCAAGTTGGTAGTTAAGTTAGTAAAGGAGTTTTAGATGCAAATATGTATTAAGGGTTAGGGTGCTAGGTAAAAAGAGATATTAAAGTAGGATGTAGGTATATATAGCTAAGATTTAGGTTGTTAAGTTAGGAGTAAATAATTATGTCATAAATAAAGTATAGGGATTTGTCTTGTAGGGGGGAAAAGTAATTTTATTAGTGGATAAGTAAAGGTTATGAGTTACGCAAGCTTAGTAGTAGAGTTACTACATTAAATATTAATTGATAATAAAAATTTAGAATTTTTATTATTAAATAAGCTCTTTAATAGACCTTCTTTTTATATATTTATGCTTGCATTTTATGGATTACTTAGTACATCGAATAGCTACGTAAGATTAGTATTGCTTGAGAAGATACTTTACCCAATATATTTAATTTAGATTTTAAGTATTAAATAGGATATTATTATAAGAGTAATAATGAATATATATATATATATATATATATATATATATATATATATATATATATATATATATATATATAAAGTTATTAGTTTAATTAATGACTTGTTTGATAGGATATGAATGAGACTAAGACATAAATTAAGAAAATGTAAGAATCTAATTCGATGGACGTTACTTGCACAAAATAAAATAAAATAGAATGAAATTTGCGTGGAATGTAATGAATTAAGGTAAGATGATTGAATCAAATTATATAGGGCGAATATATATACTTCTACACATTCGCAGATTATTAAGTTTTTGCAACTATATTGATAAAGGGATTGGTGACCCACATTTACATACGCAATGTCTTAATTACCAAGCCAGGTTAAGAAAATCAAAACAATAACATGGCCTATCTTTTATGCTATAGCTTTGATTTTTAGAAATTGTTAGAAAACTAATTAGTCTCCCTTGAAAACTTGAAGTCTAGAATTTCCATATGAAACAAACCCTTTTATATCTTGACTAGAGTCATCACCTCCAAATTATACCCTGGAATTCTACTCATGAACCCTAGGACATGATTGTAGATCTTTTTCTAAATGTTGTTTAATATTATTTCCTACTCCTCACTCGAATAAGTGATAACCTAATATCCTTGAGAAAACATGAGTTATTATACTCCAAACATAGTTCGATAAAGTATTTGTGACAAAACATAGGTCTATTGGTAACTTCCTTTGGTTCACTTTAAAGAACGATACAAAAAAAAAATTTGTTGGTTGTGTTTTGCCTTGTAAAATTTTGGGCATGACATCTCATCACATCTGAACCTGTGCACATTCAAGGCTCTTTTGTGGTCAAGAGCATATGGAAAGCTTAGGAAGCAGTCAAACCATGGTTTTGTTGGGTGGGCAATGGATTCAAAGATGGGCTTTCCTTGAACCAACACAACCTTTAGTGGTCGCCCCTATTTGCCATTGATAGTGTTCCCCTAGCTAAGATTCAAGGTGTTAGTGCTTTGCATTTTTTCAAACATGGCATTTGAAACCCAAGGATCTTTTCTCTAGAACCACTATGAGTATGAGATCTTGGGAAGATTTATAAATCCAATTCCATCTATCTTGCCCAAATTGATAGACTTTTGATTTACTGATCTTTGCCTTTCCCTCTCATTTTCTTCACAAGCTCGACATCTAGTCTGTCAAGCCTTGGTGGAAGGACTGCAAATGGTATCTGTGTACTCCTCTTGTTAATTACAAGCCTAAGATGGGCTATATGTGATTGGTGCATCACTTGCCCATGCTTGAGACTCTCAACCAGTATTAGCATCTCCACTCCACACAACAAAGTTGGAGAAACAACTTTAATACAATTTGGAAAGCCATTACTGAGCTGAAGATTGCACACTTTTCCTAGTGTGTCCTCTTCTAGGGTTTTCCCCTGGGTCCTTGGCTCAAGCATCTAGGTATTCTTGACCCTTAATGACCATTTTGTGATCAACCAGAGTCTTTCATGCACATCTTCTAGTTCTGTCATAGAGCTCAATAGTATTGGCTTTGGATTCATGATTTCTTTAGACCCTTTACGTCAAATCCTTACTCTTGGCATATGATTCTTCTCAAGGATTCCACCTAAATTCCTTGTAAGTTTTCTTAGATTTGGCATGCTTTTAGGCTGGAGATTTTGTTCACTTTATGGAAAGATAGAAATGTTGTGCTTTTCACTCACACTTTTCTTGACATCAATGTTTCTATATATACTAAAGCTTGTATATGTAATAATATTTTTCTCCAAATTCAAGTACAAGCCAATAAGGTGGCCCACCTATAGGAGTTGTTTAATCATTGGGAAAATGTTCCATGTACAATTGCCTAGGTTTCGTAAGATTCTGCTTCGGTGGAGTAGACTCTGCTTTGTGGGTGCCGCCGAGGGCACATCTCTTTGGATCACCACTTGCATATGCCCCCCACTGCTTTCCTAGTGGCTAGGATGTGCAACATTGCTACTTCACTTCTCTGTAACATGGTTTTGGGTGGTCCCTAGTTGCTCGTCCTGCTATTGCTCTTGCCTTTGTTGGTTGGTTGGCTCCTCCTGCCTTTGACCTCAAGTGGTCCTTCCCTTGCCCTGATCTAGCTATTTCGCCTCCCAGGGTGAAGGGAGAAGAAAAATATGATAATGTTGTTGTTGAATATGGTTGGGCTCCACTTGAGCCTCCTATCAACTGTGTGGATCATTGGGGTTTTAATGATAAACAAGACCCTCCTCCCTCAGCTGGCATTGCTATAGCGGCTTGAGGGGATTTTTTTTATGAATAGTTATTGATTTTCAGCCAGGTGCCAAGTGGACTCTCGCAAGGTGATATTGTATTCCCTAGCCCTTTTTTGTGAATATGCAACTTTTATATTTTAATTTAATAGAGAAGGGACTATTCATCAAAAAATAAATCTAATTCTATTTTTAGTTTTCAAAAAAATCTATATAAAAATTCAAAATATAGTTTAAAAAATATATATTATCTTTTAATAATGTTAAGGTTTATATATTTTTAAAATCCAATTTACTAAAACACATAGAAAGTGGTAAATAATTTATTAGAGACCATTCATAAAAATGCAATGGAAGTATTGGGATAGAGAGCTTGTTATATTGCAGACTAACTTTTATATTTGTGGGTGTAATAACTTGAAAAAAAAAGTTGACAAATATAAGTTTTTTTTTAAATGTGTCTTCTTTGGTACAATGTTGCCAGTGTGACTTGTGATTTCGTACACCTCGTCTATAGTTTTGTGGAAGCTCGTGTTGTAGCAAAATTAATTCCTACGAATATTTTTGTTGATTCATTTTTTTCCTCACGATGCACCTAGTCTATCAACCAAAATGTATTTATGTCTAAAGTCCATTTCACCATTATTATATGGAATGTTGAATGTTTTTTCTTGATCCTTTTGCACAATTTGATTGAAGTGACCTAGGGCTTGAGAAATCTAGGTTTTTATTTTCTATTGATTTCTAAAGTTTCGAGGATAGATTTAACAGAATATTTCTTCTTTGAAATTTAAGAAGAGGTCATGTTGTGCAAGATTTTAGAAGATAGGGTTTCAAGATGCTGCTTAGAATATGAAGCTTGGGTTAAGCCACATATTTTACCTTGCGCTTTTGAGACATTTTGTTGAGCTTGAATTGAATTTGGTTCAATTCTCCTCTATAGCCTTTTGTAAGTGATTTTTAAGGCTATTGGGTTTGCATTTGTTATTGCATCATGTGCACACATAAGCAAAGTTTGTATTCTTTTTATTATGTGACATAAGAAATGGTTGTAGAACATTCTACTGTTGTTGTCAATGGTGTGCTTGGAAAGCTTGGTGAGATTCTCACTCAATGAGTATTGAATGAAGCATCACTATTGATCTAATTCCAAGAGGACTTTGAGTGGTTATAGATGAAGTTCACGGACATAATTAGTTATCTACAATATGTAGAGGAGCAACAAACTACTCTTGATGCTTCTATGAAAAGATGGTTGTTAGGAGTGAGTGACATTGATCTTTACGCATTAGATGTTGTTAATGAGTGTGTTGTTGAGGATTTGGATAGAAATCCCACTCAATCATGTATATACAATTGCAGTCAATTGGGTTTTTGATATAAGATGGGGAAGAGGATTAAAGATCTAAAGGCGGGTTGAGCTCTGCTATGCAAAAGGTTGGGGAGCTCAATCAACACTTTGTCAGGTGTTGAATTCAAGGCAGCCTTCAACCAACACTTATGAAAGAGAAGAGTTTAAGAAATGGTGGAGTTTGGAGTAGTGAATCCATGTGACATGGTGTAGTTTGACATAGGGAATTTTTTTGACAAAGGAATTGCAAGGATCGATTTGTGTTTATTTGGTATTGGTAGAGAGAGGGCCTGATAGAGATGGATAATTTCAAATACATCAGAATTCCATAAAAATGGAGAAGGCCAATGTAACTCTTAGTGAAGTAAAAAAGGAAAATGGTGGCACATCTTTGTTGTGTTGGGGACTATTGGTTCATGGCCATTGATGCATAGTTCTAGTAGATATTTATTACTAATTTGATTTCCACTACCAATTATTCATGTTCAATTAGTAGAGCATTTTAGAAATAAAAAAATGTTCTAGAATAAAATTTCAAGAACTTTCTAGAAATTGAAGTTCTTTTATTTTTACTTTTTTCTTTAATTAAAAAATAAAAATACCCTTGGCAAAATTCAATTAAACCAATCATAAAAGAAAAATTAGTAATTGAAAATTAATTTAAAAATAAACTAAATTTGAACTTTAGAAATTCTCTGGTCTTAGTCATAAAAATTAATTGTTACCCACCACTGGGACCATTAGTTTCCTGCCTATGTATACGCAGGGACTAATAATCATTTTAGAATATTTGTTAATTAAAGATTTAAATATATATCAATAGTTGACTAATTGTTTTTCATATTAAAAGTAGTCAAAATAAGGGAGTTGATCTAACAATACATGTATGAGGTAGAACCTTAAACTATAGGAAAGTAGCAAAAACAATTAATAATACATAATCAACCTATCTCATTTTTCATTATAAAAAACCCATCCAAACTAACCATAAACAACAAATTAAATAAAAAATTATCAATAAAGCTATAGCTTAAATAGAGGGTCTCATAATTTAACACGCTACTAAAGATTAATATCATACTACTACTATTATGCGTTTATAATCAAAATAGTGTATAAATTTTTAATGCAACACACAATAGAAAGACCAAAATCAAAACAACAAAACTTAAGAAGAAAAAAACACTAGACTCATTTCTCCTTGGATTTAGACTTCAAAGGTTTTGAGAGTAAACCTCTCATCTAGTTGTTTGTCTGAAACTTTTACAACCTCTTAGAGTTGCCCTCGTCTTCCTCTATTGTGCTTTTCTCTTCCTCCTACTGGAGAAGTTGTAAAGTGGTGGCAAACAAGCACACAACTTTGAAATAAAAGTTAGCCAAGGTGTATAGGTTCTCATCCAAATCAAAGATCATATCCTTCAAATTATCAACCTCTTTCCTAATAGTTTTCATATTCTTTACAAGGGAGCCACAATCCAAATAGTTGACTAATTGTTGTATATCTATTGGTTTATTAGTTTCTGAACTAATGTTTTGAATTGGTCTTCATTTACTATAGTAATAGTATGGGACATCCATATTTATATTATTTTGTGTCATTTTAGAAGATTAGTTGATTGATTTGTTATAATTTTTCTAGTAACTTTTAAAGTTTTAAATATAAAAATTTTGGGGGAAAAAATGAGCTCCAAGTGTGTTGTATTGTAACATATTTACTTTGTGGTGCATTGTTTTAGATGTTGTATTTAATATTTGATGAAATATTTTTTATAGAGTTATATTTGATGGGGTTTTTTTTAGCTCATGTTATTTGTGATGTTTTTGTGAGCAAGGGTGAGAAAGAGAAGACCAACATCTGAGCAAGAGGCAAGGGAGGGTTTTGAGTTATGGTATGTAGTTTCCTTGTTTTATTTATTAGTTCACCTATAGCATAACTTGTTCTTCAATATTTTCATTGTTATTGTTTGTTTGTTAAGGTGATGTGTGCTTGGTTTTTGGTTGAGCTATGTGTGGGTGAATATGTTTAATGGTTTTGAAAAAGAAGTGTGGTATTTTGAATCATACTATATCATATTCAAGTGTTCATAGGCAAGCCTGGTATTGGATCAAGTTCAAAGAAATACATTGCAAAGGATTGCAAATAACTCACAAAATGAAAAGAAAACTCAAGGAAGCCTTAGTTCAATCATCTCTCGACTCTTTAAGGGTTCTTCCATAGCATTAACAATTATTATTTTTACATATGCATTTAGAAACTTTTGTTGTTTCAAGTTCATTGTCACTGTCACATTTTTAAACATGGGTTAAATAGATTTTGGCTTGAACATCAATTATTTTTCATGGTTGTTTGTATCTAAGAGGCCACTCCAAATTATAGTGTTTATACCATATGCATTGTTTTAGATGTAGCATTTAATAGTTAGTGAAATATTCTTAATGAGGTAAATTGATGGGATTTTTTTTTGCTCCTATTATTTGCATTCTTGTTAGGCATGAGAAAAAATGGAGTGAAAATAAGTGAGAGGGGAGGTAGGTTTTTGAGGTATGGTGGGAATTTTTCTTATTTTATTGCTTGGTTTACATATGCCATAATATGCTCTTTAACATTTTCATTGTTATTGCTTGATTGTTAAAATATTGTATGTTGGTTTTTGGTTGACCTATGCATTGTTGAATATATTTTAGTGGTTGTAAAAAAAAAAATTGGTGCTTTGAACAATAATTGGTCATGTTTAGGTAGCAATAGTGAAGCTTGTAACTAGGTCAAATTCAATGAAATACATAGCAAAAGAATGCAAAAAAACTTGTAAAATGTAATCTAATTCAAGTAAAGGCTAGTTAAGTCATCATTTGCTACATTTTTTCATAGTAAGCCATACAATTTGTTTTACAGATGCATTTAGAATGTTTTTCTATTTGGACTAGTCATTGTCATTGTCTGTCATGCCCAAAATATAGGGCAAAAACACACCAACAAGGAATACTGAACTATCTAAATGCATATAACCTAATCATCGAGGTACCATAATCAACATCATCATCATCAGGTAAAACACATCATATCATCATTAATGAAATTCAATGTTTAAATAATCAAGATAACATAGTAGTTCTTGACTCACCGAGTATTTAAAACATGGATGTATCAATTGATCTTAGTTTCTATTAGGACATCTAAACCATAAAACATTACTTCCTATCCATTCCAATCTCCTATAATAGATTTAACAAAGAAATTCATATTTAATAAGTACATAAGAGGAAGGACCTTACATCCTCCCCCACTAGCCTTTGACTTCCTCCTGGAAGTCACATAACTAAGACATTTATCCCAAGACAGACCTTGTCTGAGCTTATTCCAAAATTTACTCCTATGTAAAGAATGATTAATAATTCACATACATACTCCGAGATGATAACCTAATTGCCTTAT
This sequence comes from Cupressus sempervirens, assembly GCA_028749045.1. Classification (NCBI taxonomy): domain Eukaryota; kingdom Viridiplantae; phylum Streptophyta; class Pinopsida; order Cupressales; family Cupressaceae; genus Cupressus; species Cupressus sempervirens. The sequence continues at coordinate 510,762,876 of CM053790.1, forward strand.
TACCATTACTAAAAGCAAAGTTAAATCCATAACTCTGACATGGTTATATTTTCCAGGGTCAAACACTTCTTAAAACATATTGGTCACATATAAGCAACATTCTAATCTAGTATAAAATACTTATAGAGTCTCTAATAATAATAATATCATAAGGTGTTCCAAATTCCACATACTCACTCATTGGGCTAACAGTTATATGAGACTCCCTCAAATGAGGTTTCTTATTAAGTGACTTGGCTCTTTATGTAGGGTTAATCACTCTTACTCTAGAATTCCCATTGTGTATCTCTTCTTGATAGGAAATCAAATAAGTTCTTCACTACACATGTAAATTTTGCATCTAAAATTCCATTAGGTTAACTCATAACCTTAACCAGTTGTATGCTTGGGTGCAATTTCGTTACTCATGACAATCAACAAATATTTACTGGTCCTATTCTCTAAGTCTTAAGAGATGGCGAGGCACAAATACACTCACTAATAACTCCATCCCTGAATGCTATACATCTACTTGATTGTTAGGATTCCCTTTGGTAGGCCCATCATATGTCACTTTGCCAACAAAATTTAGAAGAAGGTGCCTCAAAATTTAAATTCAACATCAAGAATGAAACATCCAATGCAAAAGTCTAAAGCAAAAGAAATAAAGAGTAGCCACAGTAGAAAAATTTTAATCAAGAAATAAAGACATGACCTAGAGGAAAAATAGAATCATCAATAATAAAGTTGGCTAAACAACCCCACATCACATTGTTGGCAAAAAGGAAAGAACATTAAAAGTACCAAAATTTGAAATTAGACAAATAAGGAAATAAATCCAATTACTTACAAAATTTACATTACTAACATAATGTGGTCGTACCAGGGTCTTTGAAGGAAAGGAGAAATCTTATGCCTTCCAAATATATTGCAGAGATATTGAATTGAAATAGATGGTGGTCTAACAACCATGTCGCTCAAACTATGATTGATCCCACATACTAACTACATAGCTCACTTTATCAACATCACCCTACGATTAGGGTTTACTGTGCTAAGGGGTTTTTCTTGACCAAAACTCACTCAAAAAGTGCAAATGCAAGGATACTAAAATAAGTCCCCTTCCATCATCTTGTTGTTACACTAGTTTATTTTCAAAGAATCCAAACATGTGGGGACATTAGTGTTAGAAGAGTTGTACTTTGAGTTGCAATTACAATACCAAATCTCTTATCCTCAATTCACTATAATTGTATATTAGGAAATCTACACAGAATCTTTCTTAGATCAAATTCACCACAATATACCAGCTAAAGTTGTGTTATCAATCTTATCAAATTGGTATGCTCCTCTATACATACATACATACATACATATCGATGTCCTATATTATTTCATTGTTTACAAAAGTTCTAATTATCACTGAGAATGCACTAAATACTACTATTCTTATCAATAATTCCATATTTTACATCTTCTATTCAAAATGACTTATGAATTCATCCTTAGGTTGCAGGGTTGCAACTAGTCAGGTATAAAACCATTATTAGGATATTGTCAATGTTTACTTATTCATTTTTGCAAGTATCTCTTTGTTGAAGATATAGGTCATCATCATTGTCGTTATCATGCCTCATGGCTTATAATCCTCTTATTACTTAACTCTAAAATTCGAACCTTCATTTCATATTAGGTTGATGCTTTCATTAAGACCTTTCTTTCTCTAAATTGTAGGGTTATAATTGGTCCAATAATTTCAATAATAGAGTCTACAAGCATTCACTTGATAGTTAAAATTTAGTATTACTCATGCTTATGCAATATGCCCACTAACAAAAATAGACTCTCATAACCCTAACTCAAAAGTTTGCATTTACCTATCTTATCGATTCAATACTATGTGTTACATACTTCCCACCATTTAAATTTTGTTCTTACCACCATATTTATATAAATTTATTCCCCAATTAGGGTTTTATTCCCTATAGTAGACTAATATATTCATATTCTTTGTACATTTCTAACTAACTCTCTCTTGTTGAATAGCTTCTTGCATTAGTAATCCTATCATTTGAGGTTCCCAAATGTTACTCGCATATTTTGATTGAGTTCTTGTTTGCTTTTTGAGGATTATTGGAACAATACATTTTAACACTGTAATAGGTTAGAGGTATCCCAATAGCTTGGTAACGTGGTATACCTTTCAAGTGTTATCTTCCTATTTACTGACCATTCATGTTATCTATTCAATATTTTAACCTGAAGATACAAATTTTAATTATGAAGATCGTAGGTTTCTTTACTAATGTTGTAATGTCTAAATCAATACTAGTCTCCTTAATCACTTCCATATTTGATATGGGTTTAAATTCTCCCACAAGTGATCAAGTCATACAAAATCTGACTTCTACTAAAGATGATGTGAAACACTTTGCCTTTGATCAGTAGGTTATTTACTTGTTTCTACTCACGTGATTGAAAGATGTTTTAGGGTCCTAACTTAGTTTTCCCTCGAGGTGATTGTGTTCAATATAATTTTGAATTCTTTATGAGATCATAATATACTTTAATATAAATATAAAATTCTTGCATCTAATTAGTTGTTTCCAATCATTAACACGGAGTTATCTATTTATGGTTGACCATTTATAATCGTTAATACAAATTTCAAGTTTACTCATTAGTATCATTGTTTAGAAAAAATACATTAGCTTCTTAAAATTTTGCAAAGAGAAATCCCTACTTTGTAGAGTAACTTTTAAACATCCACACTTTACATGGACCCATTTTTGCCCAACTATCATGAAACTAGGCTCTGATACCAAAATGTCATGCCCAAAATATAGCGCAAAAACACACCAACAAGGAATATTGAACTATCTAAATGTGTATAACCTAATCATCAAGGTACCATAATCAACATCATCATCATCATTAGGTGAAACACATCGTATCATCATTAATGAAATTTAATGTTTAAACAGTCAAGATAACATAGTAGTTCTCAAATCACTGAGTATTTAAAACATGGATGTATCAGCTGATCTCAGTTTCTATTAGGACATCCAAACCATAAAACACTACTTCCTATCCATTCCAATCTCCTATGATAGATTTAACAAAGAAATTCCTATTTAATAAGTACATGCGAGGAGGGACCTTACATTGTCACATATTGAAATGACTTATAAAACTCATACCTATTATTGTTCTAAAAAAGGAAATACATTTTGAGTGATATGCTATAGTTTTTATATCATATGCAACATCTAAATTTCAAAAATATTTATTTTTTGTGGTGGTGTAATATTTTTTGGTTAGATGATTATACTTTTTCATGTAATTTTAAAAAGAAAAGTATGAAATTGAGGAAGGAAAAAACTATGCCCATAATACAAAGTACTGGGTGTTACATTATTTGAGATGTGGCACTTGATAGCAGAGGAAATATTTGTGGATGATTCAAATTTGATGAGAATTATTTTGTAACACCCTACCAAGGAACCCTTAGACAAATTAACCTAAACATGTTACTAAGTTTACTAGACATTTTTTTTTGTAAAATTTTATACAACATCAAGATAGCAACGCAAAAACAATATAATGAATACAAATCACATACACATAAATGTATAACAAATACATATTATATTTATCAAGGGTTCCTTAATGTTTAATCACATTTGTGAAAATATTATTAATTAGATTTGATCATAAGTACAATGTCCACATCTATAAAGACAGATCAAATACATGATCTCCTAAGTAAATACATAAGTAAAACTAGTATAATAAGGTTCATCTGAAATATAACATCCACTACACATGTTGTGGTTTATGTAACAATAATATAAGTATAATATGATACAACACATAGTCTCATAAAGACCCCAAAAATATAAATTACATGATGCATAGATACATCAAATGACAATAAAGAAAGTCTCCACATAATGTGAATAAGAATGGTACATCTGCAATAATGAAATATCTAACATCAATGAAAATATGTCAAGATCTCAATGGAAGAAGAAACACTACCACCCAACCATGTGGAACCTAAATGGCCCACTCCCACAATATTGAGGAGATAATGTTAGATCTCACTTTCCTATCAATCCACAAAACCAATAGCACCAAACCTAGGCAAGGGGAATCATGGAATCTCTATCTCAAGGAGTACTACAAACTAATTATAAGAAAAGGTAACACATATCAAAGTACCAATACCAACACCACATATTAAAACCAATTACCAAAGTAGATACCCAAACCAAACAATTAAAAACCACTAGTAAATACCAACTACCAACTAGACAATGACCACCAAAGACAATTGAAAAATTTATGGAGGATGCTTAGGTTGTATATTAGGGAGTGTCATCACATGGTCAACTACTAAGTTACCCTGGACTAGTCTCTCTCTAGACCTTAGACCCTCAAGCATTGAGTTACATTGGATTGGTCACTCTAGACCCCAAACCATCGACGTGACCCATGAGGAACCAAGATACCCTCTCATGAAGACAAGGAATACTAGTCATACCTACTCTCTAGATATCATCTCATTCACATCCTTAGCCTATACAGGTGCTCAAGGCATGGGTGATATCACTAATTATCTTTCTAATGTGCTACAAGTTTTATTTAGTATGTTATCACTTATTAAGAAATGTATGATAGGTTACCATGAGAACAAGATATGTTATAATAATCAAGCCTAACTTAGTAGCCAACTCTCTTAGTGGAAAAATGAATTTTATTTTTTATCTGTAAAAATATACCTCTTGTTGAAAACCTTTTTGAGGTGCATTTGGATGAAGAAAAGTGAAAATAGAGGATATGTATTCTAGTCAAAACATTTTTGAGATGTTAGAAGAGGGATAAGTTGACCTTCCCTACATGAATTTACTACGAGTGAAATCTTCCATTATACTTGAAGATACAACAAAATTTAGTCTTGGAACAACTAAGGATCCTAAGATCACATTCATTTTTTCATCCCTTAGTAAACAACAAAACAAAGGCATTATTGCATTTCTCCAGAAGGAATAGATAAACTTCACATAGACTTTCAAGGATATTCTTTGAATATACTATAATCTACGTGTACATCATCTTGTCATGGAGTCTAAGATAAAACCTATTAAATAAAAATAATGTAATATGTATCTGGGAGTTGTACTCCTAGTTAAGGAAAAGCTATAGAAAAATTATTAATGCTATAATCATTAGATCTATAGACAATCCTCAATGTATCTCTAATAGTTTACAAAAGGTTAAAGCCACTAGATGCATTTGCATTTTTTATGGCTTTGGAGACCTAAATTTATCATGTCCCAAAAATAAATTTCCACAAATTTCCACTCCACAATATAGATAGTTTAGTTGATTGACTATCGAACATGAGATTGTGTCCCTCAAAAATGCCTTTTGAAGATATAATTATTGTTGGAGTTACAATAGGAAAGGTAAACTTCGAAGGGTGGGGGGGTGAATCAGTAGTTTAAAATTGACCCATAAAATATTCACCACACATCCATCTCATATATTCAATAAGTAAACTAAAATTCCATGTAAAGCATGTACATCTAAATCATGTAAACAAGTAAGCTTTCATACATATATGACACCAGATATGATTACCCAGAAACCCTCCAATGAGAAGGTAAAATTGGGGTGGGGATGACATCCACAAATCTTTACTACTATAGTAATAAATTGTATCTAATGAAGGTTACAATGTTTGATCATGAGACATGATCTACTCTATGAAAGGTCTATCCTATTAAAGGCTTATAAAGATTGTTAGGTCTTACCCTGCTAAAGGATTTCAACACCCTATTAGAAGTGTGCCTTGTTAAAGGACTTTAACTCACAACATAAGCACCTTGTTAGAGGATTTCAATACAAATTGTTAGGAATACTCTGTTAAGAGATTTAATTGATTCACCTGTTAGAATGACTCAACATTGATCCTGTGATTAGCACTTTGTTGCTTGATGAAAGATCACCTCTTAATTGATGTATTATTGATCATTCTTGATTAGATATCTCTCTTATGTATACTATTACCTTCCTTTGTTCTCCTTTAACTAATTTTGCAATGCAATTTCAATCCACAATACCTTAGCAACCATGAATGCTTTGTTTATGCATGCAAACTTCTCTCTTCACTTCTTCCACATGCATATGAAGTTTAGGGTTTTTCCTCTTTAAGAAGTTCTAGGTGACTTAGGGTTAGGTATGAATCAATGACTGTGATTCATCCATTTTGCCACTTAAACCTTCCCTTTTCCTAATTGGATGCATGCAATCCATAGGGATTCCAACTTAAGATTCATCCTTATCATCAAAATATCATAATCCAATCTATAAGTCAGCTAAAAAATGGTTTACATAGTAGTTTGTGCCATTACAAACAACTATGACAAAACTGTGTTACTCGGCATCTGAAGTCTGTGATGCTCGGCATATAATGAATTCTATATTGTGACTGGACATTTGAATGACTCAACATGCATTGCTTACTCAGCTCCTATATCACTCGACATACACTATCTGCTCAACACTTGAGTGACTTGGCACTCACTGTGGACTCGACATGCTCTATCTTATACATGTTGTGCTTGACATATACTACTTGTTTGACATGAACTAAGTAAATGACTTAAGTGTATAGACACTCATTAGTCAAAACCATTATGAGATCAACAATTATATCTAAATTAAAGTAAAGGGTCAACATAAGATTGCTTTCATTACCCACTGAAATACATTCTTTTTATTAGGTCATGTCTTTTGGCTTGAAGAATGAAAGAGCAAGATATCATCCTTTCATGACAACAATATTTCATGATCTTATTTATAATATCATGGAAGACTATGTGGAAGATATCTTAGGTAAATAAAAGAAAATATAATCACATATCATCATCCTTACCATAATATTTATTAGGTTGGAGTACAAGATATAATTAAATCCTAATAAATGTGTCTATATTATTCAACTAGGAAATACGCTAGCCTATATCGTGTCTTGGTGAGGCATTGGGTAGACCCAAAGATGGTTAAATCAATCTTGGAGATGCCACCTCCAAAGACACTAATATGTCTGTATAACCTATAAGATAGACTCCAGTGAACCTACCATTTTTAATCTTAGCTAGCAAGAAAGGTTCATCCCTTTTCACAGACTCTACAAAAATATGCCAAGTTCCTATGGAATTGCTTATGTTAGAAATATTTCAAATACCTTATGAATTACTTAGCTAATCCACTAGTGTCGGCCTTATCTATTATAGGAAGACCATTATTTATGCAAATTTCAACTATAATTATTTCATTGGGAGATATCTTCATTCATTTGTATGATAATGGAAGAGTGTGAGCTATATACTATCTAAGAAGAACACTAGTTTTCTATGAGTTAAAATATACAAATATTGATAAAGAATTCTTAGTTGTTATCTTTTACACACAAAAGATGTGTTGTTACATGGTTAATTACAATTCCCAACTTCTCTCTAAGATTGATCCACTTAAATATCTTCTAACTAGAGCTTCTTTTACTAGTCATACTCTTAAATGGGTTGGGATCTTAAGTGAATCTGGCACTTTATATGTATATTGCAAAGCCACAAAGGGACTAGTCATTGCTAGAAAGGTAGTAGAATCTCCTATTATTGCAAATTTTCTAGATGAATCCATCATGAATATAAAACCTAATATACACTAGAATTTCTATTTTGATAGATATTTCATGTAAAAAGAATTGGGGACAATTAATACTATTTTTGACACCATAGGGACACATTATCTTGAAGCCTTAATAGTTGGAATTTTCATTTACAAACAATGTTTTCAAAAAAAGGCCTTGTAATAGGACTTCATCAAGTTATTTGTTGGAAATCTCCCATCCACTTATTTATGGTGACTCATAATTAGCCATCATGTAAATTAATGATGAGTGCCAAATAAAGGATGACATGTTGTTTCCCTATCACGAAGAGGTTGAAAATTTTTTAAAATAGTTTATAGAGCTCATCTTCCAATAGATGTCCTCAACAAACCATAAAGTTTTTTACATAATAGACACCATTGGGTCCTTGATATCTATTCCCAAGAATTATTAATTGTGCTAATCTATCATTAAGAACCTTATGGTCCCTTCTTATAACCAACTAGATTAAAATAATTATGTAACATTATTGGTCCTCCCTATTATCGAGATATTCCCTCTTACCTTATTGATGAAATCATAGCATTAATCCTCATATTGAACCAATGCAAGACCTTCATTCACCATACCTCTTGATAAACTATTCTTGGTGATACCTTTTCCAAAAAAAAATTGATAGAACCATCCTTAGGTTTCTCGTATCATAATAAGTGCAAATAGTGTTAGAAGAGGTTCATAAAGAAATTTATGGGGTATTCTCTCACAAACTCATGTTGGGAAAGAAGTTATTGTGCACTCAATAGTATTGTCCAATCATGGAGAAGGATGCCTACTACTATGTGAAGAGATCTATTCCCTATCAATAGCATGGTGATTTGATAGATGTGTCATTCTAAGACCTATACCATAACATCACACCTTGTCCTTTCTCCAATCAGGGACATGACCTTATTGGCCAAAAATCTCCCTAATTCCTCCAATGGCCACAAATACATCATCACTACAACTAAATAATTCACTAAATGGGTTGAACATATCCTCCTTACACTAAGGGGAAAAAATTATCAAAGTTCACCTTAAATTACCTCATCTTTAACTGTCTTGGACACAATTGTTCCTTTATTCTATTAAATTGAGAAAATCAATCAAAGTTGAAGAGGACTTTAGCTTCTCCCATGTCACTACCTTAGTAAACATATCTATTGGATTATCATCTGCATGTATCTTGTCCAGCTTTAACTTTCCATCATCCAAAACTAACTGAATAAAATGGTATTGTAACTTTATGTATTTTGTCTTCGAATGCAAAGCAAAAATTTTGACAAGACGAATAACACTCTAATTATTTATATACAAATAATTATCCCTCTATGGATGTCACAATTCTTCCATGAAGAATTGAAGCCATATAATCTCCTTGGCTGCCTTTGTAGTAGAAACATACTTTGCCTCTATAGTGGATAAAGCATTCACCTTCTGTAATCAATAAACTCATCTCACTATTGTCCCACCAACAATAAATACATATCATATAATAATTCATCTGGTATCTGTAATACCCTACTAGGGAATCCAAAAGAAATTAACCTAAAGTTTCACTAAGTTTTCCAAACATTTCTTTTAAAGATAATAACTTAACAACAACAAACATAAAATAGTAGAAGCAAAAACATACACATAAATACATACCTAAAAATAGATTACAATTCTTAAGGGTCCCATGACATATAATCACATTTAAGTTTAATAATACTAAAACCAATATATATATATATATATATATATATATATATATATATATATATATATATATTAAAGAATAACTACAAGTTCAAATCCATTTAAATAATATGTAATTATCTTGAATGCCACTTGGCAATAATCAGAATGCACAATCATCCACTATACAGGTGGCAGGGTATGAAAGACTGAAAGAATATACATCATAAAATAGATTACATCATATCTTTAAGATTCATGAAATAAAATACAATACAATAGGTATAACCATCCATTATAGTACACAAGAATAGAATGAAAGGAAATGCAGAACATAGAACTCTAGCCACAACATTGAACTGGCAGATCTCAATGGTAAAAGTAAAAAGCACTACCACTCAACCTTGTGGTAACCCAAAAAGGTTCACTCCCATAGCACTAAGGAGATAGTCTCAAGTCCCAAACAAGGTAACAACCTCAAAAGTCAAATCCAACATCTAAGTCAAGGAAAACCTAAAAGCAATCTAACTCAAACCAAGATAAAAAGGACATCTAAACGCAGAGGCAACAGTGACACATAGGGAATCTACTATGCAAATGGGCAAGTGTCATCACATGAGCCAACTCTAAGGTTACTCGACTAGTCTTTTAATACTCTGCCCCCTAGTGACTCTATGCGGGACTAGTATCCTTTTGTACTAACAAGGCATACTAACAAAGCAAGGTCGCAACCAAGTGTCCTCTCTACTCCCATCCTAGCCTGTACTAGCACTTAAGGCATGGACAAGGAATGACAAAGACTTTTATTAGTTCATTTTAATCTCATTTAATGTAGTGTTATCATTTATTAAAATAACCTACAATGGGTTACTTGTCAGCCTCTTTAGGGCCTTGGCCTCCATTGCAAGCCACCTCCCAACATAACATATAGATTACCTACCTTAGGCTCATAAAAGTACAAAACAAAAAATCACAATTTTCACCTCAGCCCTAAACAAGTGACTAGAAAGTATCAAAAAACCATTCAGAATAACACCTCAACCCTTTACAAGCAACTGGAAAGCATCCAAAAATAACTGATTGAAGACTCAAAGGTTATATTAGAAAAGACACACTGTTCACCTCAGTTCCTCATATGAACACTAGAAAGAAATAACCACCAATAGATAAAACTCGTCATAGAAACACATGACACATTACCAAGGTTGGGTATAAAAGATTGGATTCAAAAACATCATCATGACATCACATAACAAACTAAGCCTCTAGTAATATCTTGATTTGGTCAAAGCTAAGTCAACCTAAAACCCAACATAGAAGTATGCTGGAGGAGACTATTGAGAATAAATTGATACAAGTATGATCAATATGTTTCAATCATTATTTTGTCACTGATGTCAAACCTACTATTTGCTAGTAAGACAATAGCTTACAAGATTTAAGTACTATCACTTATTTGATTGATGAAGAGGATTTGATCAAAAGATATAACAATATCACCTAGAGGAAAGGTTGAGTTATGATATGTAAAGGAGTACAAGAATCAACTAAGATAATGATAACATGATGTATTGATAATTTACTTAGGGTTACAAAGGTCGGTTACACTAAACAAGTATAAAAGAAAAAGTTAAACAAAGTTTGTTTGCCATGCTTGACCGAGTGGATAGTAGGTGCCGAGCAAAGTTAGTGCAAGCCCAACAAAAAAATAGTTGGAGCTGAGTAAAAGTCTATTCTAGTGTATGCCAAGAAACACAATGGATGCCAAGTAAACTTTAGTTGATGTTGAGCACCAGTATACTTTAGTTCATGCCGAGTGATTTTACAGAAGATGTCAAACAATGTAGTATGTGCTGAGCATCATAAGCAAGTTAATGCTTAGTGGCTGCATTATTTGAAAGATCATGAATTCGATGGATCTAAGCTGATAAGTTTATTTTTTAGATTGTGTGAATAGGTGGAAGATAAGATTGATGAGCTAGTGGCACAAAATTTGAGGTAAATCATTTTGAGGTGAATTCAAAGTGGATTGAAGGAGAAATTTCTAGAAGAGATATGAAATATGGGGTAAATTCATTGAATCCTACCTAATATGTCCTAACCCTAAATTGGACGATGGAGAATGAGCAACAAAAGAGCTTAATTTCCTACTTATTGGAATGGTTGATCAGAAGCAAGGGTTGTCATGTGTGAGAACCTAAGGAAGACAAGGAGTAAAGGGTTTTTCTTCATCAAATGATTTAAGAGAAGAGTCTACATTGGCATGTTAAGCAAGAAAGTTTAAGGGTATGAATGCTTGAAGGGTGAACAAGTTATCAGAGCTGAAATGTGTGAAGGTCAAGCAGAATAGAGGACTATAATAGAGATTTGTAATCTGCAAATGGAGTTGCAAGTTGTTATCAAATCAAGCCTTGCTATTACTCTCTAATAATTGTATCAGTCTAGTGTAAATCCTTTGGATTAAGGTTGACCTAACAATAATTTGTAAATCCTTTAATCGGGTGACATTCCAAGTGAATGGTCTAAAGTCCTCTAACAAGGCTTACTCCTAATAAGATGATTGAAATCCTTTAACAGATTCACATTTAACAGTGTGTATTATAACCTTTAATAGGGCTAGCCTTTCACAGGGCATCACTTCAGAAGAGTGAAAAAGAGTAACATGTTACTGGTGGTTTTTCCCAATTTGGGTTTCCACATAAATTGTTGTGTTAAATGTGTTGTTGAATTTGTTATGTTTCATGTTTACATTTCTGCAAATTGATTTGACAGTAACCTACAAGTTTTAAGTGGTTGCATAATCTTATGGATACATGCATGATGATAAATGTTTTGTGGGTTCACTAAGCTGTGAAAAGCTTTATTTATACATCTGGACCTTGGATAACTGATTCACCCCCCCCAATTATTCTAAAGTTTTCCAACAAAGTAAACATACAACAAACAATGTAGTTTGGTAGTTCTGTTTGGTTTTGAAAACACACAGTTTGAATTTATAGTAAGGTTCAAGTTTTCATTTCAATGTAAGTTTTCGATTTGATAGAGTTTATAAAATCCCCATATAATTGAACCCATTTTTACCTTTTAATAGCTGATTACACAATTATTGTTAACTCACAAAATCATGTCTCAATTAAATATCATAAAGTAATTTAATTAATTAATATTAGATTATTAAATAATAATTATCTATTATTTTAATAAAATAATCATAAGATTATTTATAATCAAAATCATTAGATACTAACATTTTAATTTAAACGTATAAAATCATATTTACTTATTAATAAAACTAAATTAAAATAAATTAACTAAATAAATTAATAAATACTAAACTAAAATAAATAAAATTATTAATTATTAATAAATTTAATAATTAATAAAAAACTATTATTAAAAAATATTAATAAAATTTAATTTAATATTTTTAAAAAAATATTAAAATAAAGTCTAGCATGTTTAAAGGCCCACCGACTTGCAAAAGGCATGGTTGCCATAACAGAGCATGCTACGACCACAATAGGGTATTGATGTGACATTGACAATACCTGCTGCATATGTAACAGATTCTATTGCTGACCATCATAGGGCAAGGAGGTAGGTGGGTGGGGGTTTGGTGGCCCTGCCCACCAATTATTATATATATTCTATTTTATTTTATATAAACAAAACAAAACATGCCCCTTCCCATAAATTTTTTATATAATTTTTTTTATAAAAATGTGATCATAAACTTTGATAGGGAAACCCAAAAAAAATTCAAAATTACATTCTAGAATTCAAAATTTTAATCCAAAATCCATCGGTTTAAAAAATTTAAATGAACGAGGGTTTCAAAAACTTCATTCCTTAAACATAAATGGCTTTGTTATGAAGATAAATTAAGATTCACAATAGGGTTTCATCAATGATATCAAACAAATCTATAAATATCCAAGAATGGATCTATCTAAACACGAAGCAGACAAAAGATTGGAAAGATGGAAATCTTATTGTGTAAATTAATCACAGGATTCTACCTAATCTAATGCTAATACACAATCCCACGAAGAATGCGAGAAAACCCCTTTCTTTTGAAAACTTCCTTCTCTAAAAATTGCTTCTCCAAAACTTAGTTCCCTATGTAATGAGCTCTAGATCTTTGATAACGAGTTCTCCCCTAAGTTGGGGCTCTGATTGTGCAATCACACGAGGGAACTCACTGATCAATTTCTTTTAATATTTTGTTATCTTTTACGTTTTCATGCACACTTTTTGCAATTTAAAATATGTTTATTAAATTGATTTGCTTTCTCTCTTTAATTAATTTTCAAAGATTTTTTGATAAAAATATTTATTAACTTAAATAATAATAATATTTAGCATTTATTTAAAAACAAACTCTTAAATATATTATTATTAAATTAAATTAATATTATTATGCCCAACATTAGACTTTAACTCAATCTTTAAATTTAATTATTTTCTCAATTAATAAAATATTGAATTTTTTGAATAAAATTCCCATTAAATTAAATCATTTATAATTCTTTTAATTTGATTAAATTATAACAGAAAATAATCACATACCTACAAGACTTTAATGAAAACTCATAATAAAATACAAACAACTAGACCACACTCAAGGGTTATATTCACAAATTTACGTCATTTGATGAATTCAGAAGGGTAAACGACTCGGGTACTTGTCCTACCTTTTAGGGAAAATGGATTAGAGATATGATTTAGACTCAAGAGTTATCTCCCCTCTCTTACCATTGAGATATTATGATAGGGTACGTTCATCCTGCCAATTCAAGGAAGTCGATACCCAATACCTGCAATCTACATAAAATCCACACATATACAAACACATATATTCTAAACTAAATATGCAATGTCATAAAGTGGTACATCATGTAGATCCTGACTAGCAGGTGACTACAACTCCCTTCCTCAACCACATCAAAAACATCAAATATAAAGAAAATAAACATGTATACCATACACATGCAAGTATGCAGTAAGTATCCATAGTAAATGCATATAAATCATTCATCTAACTAACATAATTAAAAAATTGAAAGTCACTACATGGACATATATATCGTCATCGAACAATCATGAGATAATTGAAATAACTAACTCAATATATATATATATATATATTACATTATCCAACAATCTAGAAAACAATGTCACTGATCATCAAGCATAAACACAAAGCTGGGCTAAAAGAGTTTGACAATAAAAATAGAAAAGTTAACTAGGGGTAGGCACTACACCTACCAAATATGAGTCAACATAGCATTGTAAATCGGTACCTTGGACATCTTGTCCTCCTCTTCGTGTATTTGGACACATCTCCTTAGTCACTTTCAAATGTTCATGCAAAGGTGTGCTGAAAGCTTTGGCATTCTCCATAGAGAAATATTGCAACACTTTCTCAATATAATTAGCTAGAGATAATGTTAATTGTTTTTTCTTTCTATCTCTACAAACTTTCATACCAAGAATTTTATTTTGCCTCCAAATCTTTCATAGAAAATGAATGTGCAAATTGTTGTTTTAACCCCTTAATGTGATCCATGTTAGACCCAACTACAAGCATATCATCAACATATAAACATAAAATAATGTAGTTGTCAACATTCAACCTCTTCAAATAAACACAATGGTCATAATGACACTGAGTATAATCATTCTCATTCATAGAACTGTCAAATTTAAGATACCATTGTCGAGGTGTTTATTTTAAGCCATATAAACTTCTCTTTAATGTACACACTAAATTCACCTTACCTTTGACCTCAAATCCTTGTGGTTGTGCCATATATATTTTTTCATCTAGATCGCCTTGAAGAAAGACAATTTTAACATCAAGCTGCTCCAAATGCAAATCTTTAGTAGCTACAATATTAAAATAGTACAAATAGAAGTTATTTTAACAATAGGAGAAAATATCTCATTAAAATCAATGCCCTTTTTTTTGTGTAATCCATTTACAACTAACCTGGCTTTACATCTTTTCCTACCTCCATCGTCTTATTTCAACTTGTAAACCCATTTATTCTATAAATCTCTTCTACGTATAGGAAACTTACATAAAGTTAGATTTTTCAACAAAGGGTCCATTTTTTCTATCATTACAGACTCCTACTGAATCTTTGTATCCACCTACATAGCTTTATCATAACATTAAGATTCAACAACATCTGTTAATAAAATAGAACACAAAGATGGAGAAAATATTTCTAGAGGTCTACTTAGCCTTGTTGATTGTCTAACATTCACTAGGTATTTAATATTTGTTGTTGTGGTTGTTACGGAGTATGAGGAACTGCTAGAACGTCATCCTTTTGAGTATCATCCAACACTACATAATCATTTTCTTCTTCTTATGTTGCTGCAACATATGTTTGTACATCACTTTCTCATTGAATATGACATCCTTGATTCTTACAATTTTATGGTTTTCAAAATCCCAAAGCCTGTAACCAAATTCATTGATACCATATCGAATAATTATACATTTTTTTTATAAAAAAAATTAGCTTCTAGCTTGGTTTTGTTTTCATAATCTATATGTGCAAATGCTTCACAACTGAAGGTTTTAAGAAAATAATAACTCACCTTATTACCTATTCATGCTTCCTTTGGAATACCACAACGCAAAGGAATAAAGACACCTCTATTAATCAAATATACAATAGTATTGATAGCCCCTGCCCACATGTTTAAGGCCCACATGTTTAAGGGTATCCCAACATGCAACCACATACTCCTTGCATGCTCCATTATTGTCTTGTTTATGCATTTAGGGCCCGTTTGGTGAGCGGAATAGGAATACGTATTCTGGAATACGTATTTTAGAATACATATTTTGGAATAGAACGTATTCCTGTTCTCCGTTTGGTTCAACGAATATTTGATGGGAATTTGCGGACCCGAAAATTTATGTTTTCTAAAATAAAAAAATGGAATAGGAATACGTATTCCAATACCACCTATTTTGGTGGAATTGCAAAACCCCATTTTTGGGCCAAAAATGGAATACGTATTCCATTTTTGGGCCAAAAATGGAATACGTATTCCATTTTTGCTTCGTATTCCAATCCCGTTTTGGTGCATCCAAACAAGGAATTCAAAATTTTTGGAATACGTATTCCAGAATACATATTCCTATTCCACTCACCAAATGGGCCCTTAGCTACTCTATTATCTCGTAGAGTCCTTGGAACAGTTTTCAGCGTATGAATACCATTAGTGAAACAATAATCTTCAAATTCATTATAGCAATACTCACCACCATTATCATATATGAGATATTTTAATCTTTTACTAGTCTCATTCTCAACCAAGCATTTCCATTTCTTAAAAGTTATAAATATATCAAATTTATGTCTAAGAAAATAAACCCCTACTTTTCTAGTTGCATCATCAATAAATGTAACATAATAAAGAGAGCCACCAAGGGAAGATACCTGAGCTAATCCCCATACATTTGTATGCACAAGTTCTAATTTCTCTTTTTTTTTTTTTTTTTCCTTCCCACTCTTCACAAAACTAACTCTCTTTTGTTTTACATACACACAACTTTCAAAAAATCCATATCGACACATTTTAGACCTGGTAAAACTTTCTTTGGATGAAGTAATTTCATACCTTTCTCACTCATGTGCCCAAGTCTATTGTGTCATAGTGTTGTATCAACATTTATAACATATGTTTGTTCTCCCTGCTCAACTGTAGCAACTAATCCTGAACATTCATTTTCTCTAAAACAATTAAAGGAGAAGAAATAGTATGACATGTACAAAGATATAAGGTGCCTACTTTCACACCTTTTGCTGCTACAATGAAACCTTCCAATTTTTATCATTAAAAGTCATTGTACAACTCTCATCACCCAATTTTCTGCTGAATTAAATTCCTACCTAGTCTTCGAAAATATCTTAACTCTTGTAGTAGCCAATGATTCTCATTGTGAAACTTGATTTTAATTTTTCCCTTTCTAACTATATGATAGGGTTCATTATCCCCCAAATAAAAAAACTCAAAATCCCTTTGGACATAATCAAGAAATAATCTCTATGGGGAGTAGCATGAAATGAAGCCCCTGAATCTGAAACCCATGAATCATCAACAATTTATAAAGAAAGCAACACAACATCCTCTTTGGATTTATTATTTACCACATTTGTCTCCTCCTTCCCTTCTTTTTTGTCTCATTCATTATTCTTTTGAGTCCAACAATCTTTCTTCTTATGCCTTCATTTCTCATAGTAGCAACAATGTCTTGGCCCTCTTGATTGAGACCTCTTCCCTTTTGATTTTCCTCTTGATTTCCCATGATTTCTAAAATTGTTTCCTATTTTATTCATTTTGCCTCTTCTTTGTGCATTCAAAACACTTCCTGATGTAGATCCACCTGAGCTTTTCCTATAAGTTTTCTCACTCAGAATAACATCAATCACATCATCAAGTTTTAGGGTATTAGATCCAAAAATAGAATTACTTACAACTATTACCGAACCATTCCAACTTTCAAAAAAAGAACATAATGCCATATCCAATAAATATACATTTTTAAAAATTTACCTTCCATCTTGGTTCTATTTTCATAATCTATATATGGCACAAATGCTTCACAACCAAAAGTTTTGAGAAAAGAATAACTCACTTTCTTACTAGTCAATGTTTCCTCTAGAATACCACAATTGAAAGGAGTAGAGGGACTTCTATTAATCAAATATACAACATTATTGACAACCTTCACCCACATATTTAAGGGTAGCCCAACATACCACCTCGTACTCCTTGCACACTCCATTATTGTCATGTTCATGCATTCAAACACTACATTCTACATTTTCTTGTGGAGTCATTGGAACAATTTTTTGCCTACAAATACCATTAGTAGAATAATAATCTTCAAATTCATTATTGTAGTACTCACCCCCATTATTAGAGGCAACATCTATACAACCATGAAAATGCACTTCCGTACGAAGGAGAGGACTTAGTTAATTTTTTAAAAAGTTAGAAAAAACAATGTAAAGGAAGTGCATTTTCGTGGCTGTATAGCCACGAGCATTATTAGATTTGAGACATTTTAATCTTTTAACAGGAATTTCCATTTCTTAAAAGTTATAATATATCAGATTTCAATCTAAGTAAATAAATTCATACTTTTCTAGTTGCATCATTAATAAATGTAACCTAATAATGAGAGTAACCAAGGGAAGATACTTGAATTGGTCCACATACATCTGTATGCACAAGCTCTAATTTCTCATTTTTCTTTTCCTTACCACTCTTCACAAAACTCTCTTTTACTTTTCATACACACCTTTCATAGAAATCCATATTGACACATTTAAGACCTAGTAAAAATTTGTTTTAATGAAGTAATTTTATGCCTTTTTCACTCATATGCCCAAGTTTGTTGTGTCATACTATTGTATCAAAATCTACAAAACCTATTTTTTTCTTCCTACTCAACTGCAACAACTATTCCTGAACATTTATTTTCCTTTGTAACTATTAAAGTAGAAGGAACAATATGACCTATACAAAGATATAAGGTGCTCACTTTCACACCTTTTGCTACTACAAGGGAATCTTTTGAAACCTTCTAATTTTTATCATTAAAAGTAATTGTGCAACCTTTATCACCTAGTTTCCTTGCTGAAATTAAATTCCTACTCAATCTAGAAACATTGCTTATCTCTTGTAGTACCCAACAATTCCCATTCTGCAACTTAATCTAAATTTTTCCCTTTCCAATAATTTGACAGGGTCCATATCCCCCAAATAAACAAGCCTAAAATCCCCTTGGACATAATCAAGAAAATAACCTCTATATGCAAGAAATCCCAACCTATCAGGAGCACACACAAACAATAAAATATTTGTTGTACACAAGCATATCAAAGATCTAAAATAAATAAAAATACAACTAATGTTAGGCTTGAGTTTTACAACTATGCAACCGAAAAACTAGAATCCTCATGCAACCTCGAAGCAACTCAACAAGGGTGCCTATAATAGGCCTTTTTGGTGTGCTCAAGATGAGGGATGTGGATGTGCTCCTCTCAAACACAACTATGGAATCCCATGATTTGATAAATGACATGCAATGATAAATATGCAACTAAGCTAAATGATGGAGAATACTTCAAGAGATGGCTATACAAGCAACCATTTTTGAGAGCACTCAATAGATAATGGAAATGGATGCAAGAAATAAAACTAAGAGTTCAATTCTATCATGAAAATGCAAGCACAAATACAAGAAATCTAACATCTACCAAAGGTTTAGTAATAATCACTAAAAAGCTCTACACTTAAACTAGCATGATAACAATGCATATGAAGGAGATGAGAAATGTTTGAGATAGGGCTCTATTTATAGACTTGAGAGAGGCCTTGGGGAGGTGGCATCTATGTGGCATCCACATAAGTGCCACAAGGGAGACACATGGACTAAGGGGACAAGCTATGCAAAATTCAACATAAGTCTTTTTGGTGAAAGGAATGGCTCAAGGTTTGCTCACATGTGTGAGAAACCTTGGAGAAAGGAAAGGGGGACAAGCGTGTAAGAGTTGTAAGAGACTTTAAATAAAATAATAAAAGGGAGACTTTCTTGGATCTTGAGTTGCTCACACATGTGTGAGCAACCACTTAGGGGGTGAAAGGTGTTTAGAAAAGTATTTATGATTAATTAAGTGGGATTAATTAATGGGTAGGCTTAGAAGGATGAGAGTGATGGGTGTAGACTAGGTTTTAAGATGAGTTTAGGATTGAATTAAATATGATTTAACTTAATCATATGATTAAATAATTTAATAAAGTTGAGGGAATTAAATAAGTTGATATTTATTTAGAAGGGGATTTTATGGAGCACTATGCATTAAATAAATTTAATATATTAGAAGGGGTGTATTTAAATTAAATTTAAATACATTAGGAATTAACCCATTTAATTAAATAAGTAGAAGAATATGAAAAATATAATTAATTATAATGTCAAAAGAAATATTAAATAAACTAATATAGTGTTTTGGACAATTTTAAGCATCTACATTTTGCCCCTCTTTGATGTGATGTCAAGACAACATTATATCAAAGAAAAAAAAATATAGGTTGCCCTAGAGAGGATAAGAGTCCTAACAGTTGTGTCATAGCGATGATAGGGGAGGAGGATGCTTGCTTGCAAAAATAGAGCAAAAAATAAATTTTGGGCAATTTTTCGCTAAAAGGACCCTAGAAGAAAAGAAAGGGCAGGAAAAAGGAATAGATGAACATTTGTCATGACCTTGGGGATAAGCAGGGGTAGACATGGTCAAAGAATGGGTACAAGCTCAAAAGAGGACCTTAAAGTGCTTATATAGGCCTCCAAGGGGCTCATGGAAGAGTCATTTGTACACCTAGAGAGCATAGAATTACAACGAATGATAGATTCAATCAAGAGACTACAACTTGGAGAGCATGTTCAGGAGCACTAGAGACTAGCCAACTTGGGGTCACCGGTAAGTTGACTATCCTAGCTTGTCAAATTTTCAATTACACTTTGAAATGTATATTTATTACATGATAAACAAGGAACAAATAGGATTGGGATGAAGATGACTGTTCTTTGCTCCGTCGTCTTCATAGACAACAAACTAGGGTAAACATCTCTATGAAAATGAGAGGATACATCTTGTCATTTGTGGAGACGACAAGGTCCATCTTGTCATCTTCGTAGATGATGAAAGGGGGAAAGAGTAGGGTAGAGACAATGATCTCTATGTCATCATCTCTGTAGAAGACAATATAGCAGCTGCCGATGCGAAAACTAGCATTTGCATAGCCATCAAAGATGCCAAATTGGTGTCTCCATAGTTTGTCATCTTCATAGTTTGTTGTCTCCACTAATCTATGTCTGTGTGAATTGGTGTCTTCATTGATTTGGATGAATTAGTAGATTCATGTCATGGGGATGACTAGGGGGGAGGGCGTTAAAAAAACATGATGCCCCATGCTTAGATAAGCAAAAAGAGTGGGAAACAAATGGAAAACTGATTATTAAATGTGTATGTTGCAGATGGTGATGGTGATATTTTAGTTGCAAGAGCACTATCTAATGATAATGGTGTTGGGAGAGAGATTGACAGAGGTGAAGTGAGGTTACATACAATTATGTGGAATTGAGCACTTCTACGAGTGGCTTGACCTGAGGGCACATTCAACACAACTGTTAGTATTGATAAAGCGGTGGCATGCACCGACCTCTAGCTTCCATCTACTTATGGGAGAGGTGACAATTACCTTATTAGATGTATGTTAGATTCTATGAGTGTTGATCTATGGGTGATATCCTAATTATGTGCTAGAGGGTGCAGATCCCTATCTGTGAGAGTGCTTTGGGTGATGATGACAATAGCTACTGATTCAACAATCATGGCTGACATGGAGGGAGACATTAGACTGGAGGTTGTCATGGCTTGCTCTGTACTTGGCCTCACTCATATGGAGGATGGTACTAGACCATGCTAGGCATAGATTTTTTATCAGATGGGCATGAGTGTTGAACACTCTTTTACAGGATGATGACATGGTTTTTTGCTGGGGTCACACCATCTTAGCCCAACTATATTATTATCTTTATACGTGCTCTTGTAGGACACATCATACTATAGGTCCACGTCTAACTCTATTGATGGGAGAATATATGCATTATATAACCTATTACAAGATGAGAGACATGATAACCTATTGAGCCACATGCATGCTGGTACAAGCCACCTATCTATTACACATCTATCGAGTCAGTAATATTCTAGAGGAGATGTCTAGACGAGATCATTATGTTTGATTGGACACCATATGTAGGTAGTGAGCAGTGGGGAGCCATATTGCCAGTAGGGGGAGATGATAACATTGAGGATCAACTCTATTTGTAGTATGCTCAGACAAATTATCAGTTGATCAGCCATACATATTCAAGATGTTATGCTAGATAGATTCCTATATCCATTGGTATCCCAAGAGTACAACTGATTATGGGGACACATGACCACTTTGATACTAGCTAAGGTTTCATGGTGTGATATGCAGCCAATGCCATGGGTACATGGGCATGACTAGGGCAATGTAGGCATGACACCAACATTATATACAGTGGTGGGTAGCTCATCAGCCATTAAGATTGACAGTGCTAGGAACATCTCCACTAGTAGAGCAGCCACGAGGTGGGGGAGATGGGGTTGGAGGGGGAGATGGGGGTCAGGTAGTAGTAGAGCCACTACCAGGGTAGGGACCATAATAGGGTTCACTAGGACGAGTTCGTCAATGGAGAGTGTCGACACTAGCAGGGCCACCATTGGGGCAAGGATCGTAATCGAGTCCATAGGTATAGGGGCCAAAGGTAGAGGTACCATAGGGGCCACCTTAGCAGAGGGATGTAGACATAGTGAGGGTTGAGTGGGATAGTTTCTAGATCGAGCTTGCCCATCTATAGGGGGAGGTATAGGCCAAGAGGGATAGGGTAGATAGTGCACAGGAGGCCCTAGTTGCAGTGCAAGCGAGTATAGACACTGGTGAGTTCAAAAATCTCATGATGTAGGTTGAGATAGACAAGTTAGCAGAGATAGACACTATGTGCCAAGATGTGGCCTCCCTCCAAATAGATAGATAGACACTTTACTGTCACATGCATGAGTATTGCGGGTAGTGAGACATCGCCAGGAAGATGTTACAGGCTAGGGGTATGGTGACAGTGATGTAGGAGGCCCTGAATACACACCAACATGAGGCACGATCCCTACGAGAGGTAGGTTATTATAGGATATTGTATCATGATGCCATGCTAGTAGATCAATGATAGCTTGAGTTCTAGGAGACATCCAACTAATGGGCCACAGAAGGCTATCAGAGGTCAGAGCCATCAGTGGGATAGGGTAGGCCTCCACAAGGAGGGGGACAGGAGGGGCAAGGTCCTCATAGCCAGCCACATGAGCCCTAGAGTGTTCATTTTGACACAGTGATGTACATGTAGTGAGTTTTTGATGATGCATTATGTGCAATGTGCTACATGATTCTTTCTGTATATGGATTGTACATGGACATTGATTTTTTGATATATATATATATATATATATATATATATATATATATATATATATATATATATATGACATGATTCGATGAGCCTAAATGTGTATGCATGATGGTATTTTATGGATGTTTATGATGATGTTATGATATTGCTACTAGCATTTGTGATGCAAGATGTGTGTGATATAGTGTTTCTTATGGTGTATATATGATGACTAATGTGTGGATGATGCAAGTCCTATGGCAATATATGAGATGTGTGCATTTTGTTATTTTACATGTATGGATTTACTATATACTTTGTGTTAGATGTATCATGATGTGTATGTCATTAAATGTAATGATTATTATATCTAATGGATTAATGTAATGAACAAATAATGTGACCTAACGATAAATAATGAATGAGATGCATAGTGTAATGAATGTAATAGATGAAAAATGAATGTATCTTAAATGAAAATGTCAAGAACATAGTAATCATGAATGCAAAGTAAAATGATGAAAATGTAAAGTGTAAAGGTGAAACATGGCAATGTAATATTAATGAAACCTAATGGATAGACTTGTGTCAAACTTTTCAACTCGTAGGAATCAAGTAGCGTAGCATAGGAGGGGGGAATAAATAGAACCCTTGTCTTAAGCATGGCGCAATGAAATCCTATACTACATGAATCCTAGCTACATGATACTGAGGGATTTAGTTGTGTTTATATAAGAGAGCACACCCTAGTTTTATTTTACAAAAGGAGTTATGCATCCGATGCTATAGAAGCATAGATGACAAGATTCCTTTGCATGGACTAGACTCTTAAAAATAGAGACTTGAGGATAATATATGTAGTTTTCATAGTCATAATGGAAAAAATTTCATATACGTACTGGAGAGGTCTAGGGTCACCCAAATTCTTTTTAGGGATCTTGGAGGAACGTGTACTAACCCATTACCCCTAGTGAGCAATACATAACCATAACTCAGAACTGATATAGATGTACTAAAGAATCATGAAAATAAATCATATCACAAATGACATTTGTAGTCCATTGGAACCATTGAGGTGATACCAAGATATGGAAGATCGAGGCACATCGTAAAAGGCCACTACTAACACACAAAGATGAAATCAACCAAAAGAGACCTCATGACCAAATAGTCATGCAACCCACAGTTCCTACCAGGAACACTAGTCCAAGAGTGAAGGTTGCAGTGTCATGTGTAGGAAGGATTCATCCTATGAAAGTTGATGTGTTTGATTTTTTGTCATGAAAATTCATTGGCAAAAGCTGTGAAAAGAATAAGTTTCTCAAATCATTAATTCTCAATGATGATTTTATTTAGGTTCTATTGCACTCATTGTTGTGGTAAAAAGATCAGTGTAACAGGAGTAGGACAAACATTCGATGGGAAAGTGTCTCGTAGACTAGAGGTCTTTTGAAAGATGATAGTGAATGAATGCCTCATAGACAAGAGGTCTTTTATTGGATGCATGAAAAGTGCAAGCCACATAGGACTTCTACACAAAGATGGGATAAAATGGAGGAAATGTGGTGAAATGAGATGAGCCTTATAGATAATGGACCAAAAACCTTTAGGAACTTTTTTCTCTTTTTAGTCTTTTCTTTAGGAACATTTTACAAATACTTTTAGAGTTTTTGATTTTCTTTTTTTTTTTGGATTTTTGTGGAACTTAAACAACATTGTACAAGAATTGTTTGAGATGCTGGTTATTTTCAGGCTCAAGGAGTGGATCTCCCTCTAAAGTGGCAACCTGATATGCCTCAAAACCATATTTGGCTGTAATGATAAATGAACCAAGCCAATTAGCTCCAAAATTTCCTTTCTTTTCACTATCCTAGAGGTTCCTCATGTTATGCTATAAAACTAGGTCACCCACCTCAAATTCTCGAGGTCTAACCTTTTTGTGAGAATGGAATTGAAGGCAATTTTGATACATGTGGAGGTGGTTTAGGGCATTGAGGCATCTCTCATTGAGGAGCTGCAACTCTTACAAGTGAGCAACTCAGTATTCTTCTTTAGACATCAGATTCTTGAGAGAGATCTTGAGGGAAGGGAGCTCAATTTCAATGGGTAAAACAACCTCAGAACCATAAACAAAGGGAAATGGAGTGGCTCCTATGGGGGTATGGATGGAGGTGTGATAGAACCAAAGGGTAGGAGCAATGTGGAGGTGCCAGTCATGGCTAGCTACATAAATGGTTTTCTTTAGGATTTTCAAAATGGTTTTATTAGTGGCTCTAGCTTGGCCATTGCCTTGGGGAAAGTATTTGGTGGAGAAATGTTGGGTGATTCTGAATTTCCTACACAATGTGGTAACTTCTTGATTTTTGAAAGGAGTTTCATTATCATTCATGATGTCTCAAGGGATACCAAAATGAAAGATAATGTAGTTCAAGATGAACTTCGAAACCTGTTTTTTGATAGTGTAGGTTAAAGGGATAGCCTTGAACCACTTTGTCAAATATTCAGTGGCGACAATAATGTACTTGTGGCCATTTGCAAAATTTGGAAATATTTGAACAACAAGATTGAAACCCCATTGGGAAAAGGGCCATGGTGTGATGGTGGGTTGAAGGTCTTGGGTGGGAGCATGTATCAAATCTCCATATTGTTGACAAGGAACACATCATTTCACAAAATGATAAGCATCAACTTCCATAGTAGGCCAATAGTAACCCATTTTGAGGAGCTTTTTTGCTAACATAAGGCCATTGGAATGGACACCAAAAATTCCTTGGTGAATCTCATCTGACAATGTTCTAGTTTTATCTAAACTAAGAAATTAGAGGAGGGTTCCAACAAAGTGTGTTTGAAAAATAGTATCACCTAGGATAGTGTATCGGGTAGTGCGACAAATGAAGGTTTTACTTCAGTTTGTGGAAAGGGTTATGGGGATTGTTTTGTGATGAAGGTGGGCGAAAATTTTGGAGTACCATGGAGACTTAGGATCGACAATCTCACACACTAACTATGATTTAGGTTGCTTGTAAGTAGGAAGAAAAAGATTCTCAACAAGAAACTCACACTTAGGAGTCTATTCAGGCATGGCAATCATGGAGGCTATGGTGGCCATAACACTTGCTACTTTTTTATTTATCCTCAGTATCTACTAAAAGACTATCTTATTGAAGTGTTGTTTAAGATCTTCTACTATTTAATGATATGGCAACAAATTATCATCCTTTGTTTGGTATTCATTTGTAACTTGACTAATGACCAATTGAGAGTCTCCAAAGACAAGTAGGCTATTGATATTCCATCAGATAGCTTGGCATAGCCCTATTACTAATCCTTCATACTCACCTATGTTGTTTGTGCAAGGGAATGAAATTTTATAAGACTTAGGAATACGGTCTCCTTATGGTGTGACAAACAAAATTCTTGCCCCCGATCCTTTTTGTGTGAAAGAACCATCAAAATATAGTTTCCATTATGTACTAGGGTAATAGTCATAATTATATCATCTAGAAAATTTGCTATGATAGGATGGTCTCCTTGTAGAGGAGCTTTTTCAAGTTGGTCAATAGTGACTTGTCCTTTTATGGGCTTGTGATCTTTATAGACAATGTCAAATTCACTTAAAATCAAGACCCATTTTGTGACATGACCGGTGATGGAAGACTTTGATAGCAAATACTTGAGGGGATATATCTTGGAAATGAGGTGTGTAACATAATTAAGCATGTAATGACATAGTTTCTGTGTGCAAAAGACTACTATAAAAAAAAGCTTGCTCAATAGTAGTGTAATTCAACTCATAGCCAATTAATTTTTGACTAAGACAGTAGATATCTTGCTCATTACCATTGCCATCGAATTGTGCTAAAAGAAAACTAGGGCAACTAAAGTGGTAGAAATGTAGAGAATCAATGGTCAACCTATGATTGGAGGGACTAGTATTGGTGGATTAGGAAAGTATATTTTAACTTGCACAAATGCTTTTTGACATACACAATTCACTTGAAACTTGGTGTCTTTTCAAAGCAAATTTTGGAGTGGATGAACTTTATTTTCTAACTGGGACACAAACCTTCTAATGGATTGTAACCGCCCTTGAAAACTACAAATTTGTTTCAATGTAGTAGGTGGAGGCATTTCCATGATGGCTTTCACTTTTGTGGGTTCTACCTCAATACCTTTTCTTGACACTATGTACCTTAATAAATTTCTTGATTGGATCCCAAAAACACACTTCTTGGGATTAAGGCATTTTGTATTTCTTCAATCTTTCAAATATGGTGGTAAGAACAACAATGTGGGAATCACGTGTCTTAGATTTTCCTAGAATGTCATCAACATAGTCCTCCATTATGACATGTAGAACATCATGAAAGATTGTGGTCATTGTGTGTTGATACATAGCACTAACGTTCTTCAAGCTAAAAGGAATGACTTCATATCAAAAGGTTCCCCCTAGGGTAGTAAATACCATTTTGTGTTGATCTTCTTCTACAATTTTGATCTGATTACAATCGGAGAAACCATCCATTAATGACAACATTTCATGTCCGACAGTCAAATCCACTATAATGTCTATGTTAGGAAGTGGAAAATCATCCTTAGGACATGTAGGATTTAATTCTTGAAAATATGAACAGATGTAGATGCCCCCATAGGCTTTACCTATAGGAACAATGTAGGAAACCCACTCAGGATAATTAATAGGTTGGATGAATTTTGCCTCTAACATTTTCTACAATTCTGCTTTGACCAAAATTGCTACCTTAGGATGCATCTTGCTTAATTTTTTCTTAACAGTTTTAATCGTTGGATCTATGGCTAGGTGATGCGCAACTAAATCTATGTCTAAACTAGGCATGTCTTTGTATGCCCATGCAAAATTGATTTTTTCTTCCTGTAGGAATTGAGTCATCACCTCTTATTCTTCAAGACTTAGGGTAGCAACAATGTAGGTGATTTGTGGATTACCTACCATGCTAAGTTAACTAGAATTGTATCTTCATTCAGCATAGATGACTTTTTTGGTGGTAGAGATCTGAATGACAAGTCAATCCCTCCCTCTTCTAGTGCCTCTAGAAAGCTTCCACTAGAAGATGCATTCTTTATTTTGTCTTTTTCTTCATCCAAAAGTTCTCCAAAAGATTTTTCACTATAGGATGTTCTATTTTTTATTTTTGCAACTAAGAGAGTTGACTTGGCTACTAAAGTAGGCTTCCTCATTATATTGGATCTCATGTTTGTAATCTTGGAGATTCTTAAGGCTAAAGAATGACATCACTGCTTCATCAGAGCTATAGATATTGAGAGCTTGTGGTGTGTCTTGAAGATCCCAATCTATCATGCTAGGGTTAGTGAGGGGTAAGTGAGTGGATGAAAGTTTGGATATGGTGATGGCACAGACATAGTTATCTATGTCATCTTCAATGTATTAGAAGGGGATTTTAAAGAATTCCTCCTCCCCAGTCTCAGAATCAGGTTCAACCGTACAATAATTATCAACAAAAGACACCTTGGGTTTAATGGAGCCCAAACCATGTCCTTTAGGATATCAATTAGCCTCAAGGGGTTGTTTGATTCCATCTTCTTTAGATCCAAGGTTGGTACCTTGATATCCCATGTTCTCAATTATGGGAGGTGCTTTGACATACTTATCTTTAGGGAATTCCACAGGATCATCTTTTCTGTCAAAATATAGCCAATCTAGGATATTAGACTCCCTGTGTTCATCACTAAGTGGACCCTAATGTTCAAAGGCTATTTTATTAACATGCATAGTATCCTTATTTGTAGGTGGTATTTGGGAAGGTTTTCCAAAGGATCGGGGGGAGAGTGGTAGTTGTCCAACACACACGGCATTTTCAAACTTATATTGTCTAATTCCTTGATTGACAAAGGTAACCTTCTTCACTGTAGTATTGACCTTAATATCTTCAACCTTCTCTTTTCCTTTATGGGAACTAGAACCAATATTGGATAACTCTAGAATTGTTGTGGAAGATGTTTCCATTATGGTGAGAGATCTAGGTATAACCTTATCAAACTCACTGATTGGACAAAAATTTGTTGGGGTACCTTTCGATCTCTTACAAAAAGCAAAAGGCAAAAGATCACCTGGAATTGTGACCTCTCTTCCCTAGTGAGGAAATTTCAAGCACTGATGATATCTAGAAGGCATCGCTTTCAGTGTATGTATCCAGGGTCAACTGAGCCCAACCTTTAGTGGTAGCATGATAACTCTTTTTGATTCTCTTTCTCTTTCATCATATACTTTAATGGTTATCCTTTTATTGATGTCTAGGAGATCTTCTGCGAGCCCTAAGAAGCAGATCATCTTTAATGTACAAAGGTTCAAACTAGATCCATTATCTATAAGGACTCATTTTTTTTTTTTTCATTGTATAAGGACTTCAATGTGGAGTGACAAATTGTGGTGGTGACCTGGACCTTGAAAATCTTTGTCTGTGAAGACAAGGTGTTGTTATGTGGCAATATTTCCAATCATGGTAGTGAATTGTGATGCATTAATGTTTCTAAGAACACGATACTCTAAAAGAGCAGTCTCAAGAATTTCTTTGTGGATAGGTGAGGTAGTGAGAAGCTCAAGAATGGATATTTGTCTAGGAGCTTTCCCTATCTGAGAGAGAACATTGTAGCGAGAAGTGAGTCTTTGTGAAGTGGATGACGTAGTAGGCACATGTGGAACTGATTGATTAGTGGGATTGGGAGTGGCAGCTTGCAAAGTAATTCTTCCCCACCGAGTGGTTGCACCATAATCAGCTACTTGTAGGATGAGGGTATTTACATGAGTGTCTACTTCTTCAATGTGGCCACACATGGAGTCAAAACCACATATAAAATTTGTTTATATTTTACTACACAAGGAGTCAAATCCTGATATGTGGTTAGTAGAATAGTCATAATGTAGCGTGTTAGATGTAGAAGCTCGGTTGACATTGTTTGTATTGTTGTTTCTATTCTTGTTATTGCTATTGTTGTGGTCAAGGAACAAATGTTGAAATATCTTCAATTTGGCATTTTTAGAGGGTGGTCCTCCTTCAACTTCAATTTCCCCCTCATTGAAAAGCTTTTGGATGAAGACTTTGAGCTCAATACACTTATTAGTGTCATGTCCTTTGATGTGATGGTACTTTCACTATTCATATTCCCAGTACCATTTGGATTTGTGTTGATTTTCATCAAAAGACCATGTGTTGGAAAAATCATCAAATGGTGATCCACTAGTTTCTAGAATATGGCATCTAAGGGTTCATGAAAGCTAGTGAACTTTTTATTTTGGTCATAATCATGATTATAGTTCTTATTGTTGTTATTGTGAGGAAAGAATTGTGTTTGATTGCGAGATTGTTGGTTGTTTTGAATGTTGTCTTGGTTCTGATTTTGATTGTCATAGTTTAAATTATTGTTTCTTCAGTTGTGATAATTGTTGTTGTTGTTATTATTTCCACCTTGAAGGTTTTGTACACTTTTGATATTGGTGACATCATCATGGGTAAAACCTTTGTTTTTGGACCAAAATTTTGGTTTGCTATTGTTGTTTGTGTCATTTTTTGAGGATGAAGAGTTATAGTGCTTAATGGAACCCTTGTTTAAGAGTCTATTTTCAACGTTCTTTCCTTTCTTGACTAATGTGGCAAAGTCTTCAAGACTAGCAATCTTCATGTGGAAAGACATCTTCAGGATCAAATTCTTGATAAATATATCTACAAGGTAGGAATCTTCAATTTTGTAGGGCATGTGATTAGCAAGGTGCCATCATTGTTGTAGAAAGTTAGCAAATGTTTCACCAATTCGTTGTTTTTTGTTGTACATATCACTTAATAAAACATGATGTTCAATGTTGTAGAAATATTGTGCTACAAAGTTTCTTTTCAAGTCATTGAAGGAGGTGATGGAGCCTTTGGGTATGCTCATTAGCCACTCAAGTGCAGGGCCTCCAAGGCTTCTTGTGAAGAGCCTCTTAAGATAATCCTCACTATAGGCCACTTCTTGACATAAGATAAAAAATTATTTGAGATGTGTGACAGGACATGTTTCTCCCATGTATTTGTCAAATTTAGGGATCTCAAAGTTTGGTAAAAATGATATCATTTTGATAGATCTATCAAATGGAAAGGGAAAAATTTCCTCAAAAGAGAAATCCTTCACCCCTTTTTTGTTCATATTGTGAACAAAATTTCAAAGTTCATGGAACTACTAGGCTAGATCTTGGTTTGGTTGCATTTGTGATGGTTGGGAATCAATGAACCCACCTCCAAAGTTGTATGGATTCCCAAACATATTATGAGGTGATGGAGGTAGCGGTGCACCACTTTGGCCAATGTAATGATACGTAGTTGTTGGGATTGGCACACATATTTTCATCATACTTGTTGGCATTTGTAAATAAGAGGAGTACATTGGTTCTGTCAGGATTGTCATTTGTTGTATAAGTACTTGCTTGAATGTTTAAGCATCCTATAGCTGGACCTTGGCTGGGGAATACTAGCATGTGTGGTTGTGTTGGGCACAACACTAATGATTTGTTGAATGTGTTTTGCACTTAATTGGAATGTGGGTTGTATTGAAGCACTTGATGTAGGTACACAACTAGTTCCCACTATAGGTTCTTTTCCCTTGCCAGATGTTTGGGCCATGTTTAGAGTTGGCAACATAGGAGTACCATCCTTGGTAATTTTTCTAAACAAAGTGCTCTCATCAAAACTCATAGGGACACTAACACCATTCTTGACAAGGTTTAGGAAGATCTCAATCTTGTTCGCCCTAATAGATTTTCCAACATTTCTAAGTTGTACGTGCTTGTAAGAAATGTTTGAACATCACTAGGAATATTATTATTGTCAATGGGGTCTTCATCTTGGTATACTTCTTCCTCATCATATGTGTTACTCCCTAGAGTGGTGTTTCAAAAAAGGATTCTCTGGTTCTTTTGTCGATGTTGAGCTAGGCATACCAAAGTTCATACTAGTGGGAGATGTGTTCCCCAATGAATTCAATCGAGGAGGAAAAGGATTCTCCATCTCTTGTTGTCTTAGTGATTCCAATAAACATGAGATAGAATTAAATGTAAGTCTATCGAATCATGTTTGTACCATACAGCTATGACCAAATCAATGGGTGGAAGATGTGAGAGAGTAACTGAACCTTATATGATAAAAAGGAAAAAAATCTAAATGTGAACAAAAGACCTTATTGATTTGGCAAACCAAGTGTGATATAGGTTAATGTATCTTTCTCCTACCAAAGATGGACAAGTGATCTTTGGTCAAGATAGGACACCAAATAGATGACTCAATATTTGGAGATGGACTTGTGATCCCAAATAAGTGAGTGCAACTATGATAAACGTTTGCTTGTGGATAAAGGTCTAGTGTTGTAATCTCAATTTTTTTTTAACTAAGATATTCTTAGGCCAAAAGATTAAGGTTCAAATGACCAAGATCTCTAGAGAAAATTTTGCAAATGGAGACTAGAAACTTAAAAAATGAATTGATGTGGAAAATGAGGTGATGTGGTCACCATGTGGATAACTTAATCCTCTCTCACTAGAAACAAAAATCTTAGGTTTACTCTAGGGAAAATAGACCAATTTCAATTTTAGCATTGTATAAGATTCTATCATAACGATCATGTTTAGCTTCTTCCTTCTTGATGTCTTGTATTGTGTATCACAATTGTTTATCACTATATGCTAGGATTTTCCTTTCTTTGTAGATAAATAGTTTGGATAACTTCACCTTCTTAAGTTTGACTTTGTCAGACATTGCAAGAATAAAATAACCCCAATTACAAGACCATGCACAAGAATCTTATTTAAAATATTGTGAATAACAAGACCCAATGGATCTCAAATGCTAGACCAAGTATAGGGACTAATGAAAATTGTTAGTGTAAATACGTATTTACTATTAAAGAGTTTGCAGACTCAAAGTCACATGGATGTGGGATCTTTCTCCAATACCCGATGGCAATATATATAACTTTGACCATCACTAGCAAGTTTTTTGGTGGCCAATTCCAAAATATCAGTGCTTGGCATCCTTCCCACTCCAGCGATTGGTGAAAGAATCTTTTTTGGCGTTAGTGCAGACTTCGGCAACAACTTTTTAAACTTTACCTGACAGTTGCACTATTTTCCCAATGACCCCGCATTAAAAAAGTTCGGAGCTCTCTGTCTTTTCTGGCCCCCACCCATGCAGAAGAGTCTAGCGACATTTAAAAAAAAATTATGATGTTGACGTGCTCTCGTGCTTTGATAGTCTTTGATATCACAATTTTAGTGACAATATATTCTAGCAACTTGAGAGTATATTCCGCTGTCACATTTTACTTCTCTGGCTCAGGCAACTGAACTATTTAGCATTGTTTTAAAGTTTTTAGCACATTAGGACCTTTGCCACATGGAATGTCCTATACTGTCAGCAGATTTTTTGCCATGCAGAGCCTGCCATAGTGGACTTGTGACATTAGCAATGAATAAACACATCACAAAACTTTCACCCACAACTTGCATGGAACGTGGACCAATTGAATAGGTGAGATGTGGTGACTTGAGCCTCCAACTCTGTGATAGCTGTCACGTCTTCTATTTGCCACTATGGACTGATAGAGATGTTAGCTCACTTGACCTAACCTCCAATAGCCTACCATGTGGAAAATCTTGATAGTGACAAGTCAGCACGACTGTATGATGCCATGTCATCAGTTTGTATAGTACAGACATACAGTCAGTGCCCAATCACCTAACACATCATCATGACAAGTTTTTTTTTTGCCAATCACTAGGTTAAATTTGATGGCCATTTGACTATCAAACCTAGTCATTTTATAACTACTACAATAGTAGTTTGACTATCAAATTTAATCACAAAGATTTCCTTCCAAACCCCTCTCCAGATTGCTTTTCAATTTGGTAGCCTAACTTTAACTTGGACATCCGAACTCCGATTCAGGTGTAATTTTTTTTTAAATTAGGTAGAATTTCTTGAATTTTCCAATGGTGGTGTTGTCTTTTTGTTTTGGTGCAAAGATTTTGTAAAAATTTCATTTTTTGGTGATTGTAGCTGCATAATCCTGCATTTTGCAACTTCAAACACTCTGTACAAGCACATCTGTTCACTTTTTCAGTTCTATTTTTTTTGAAAGTGCATATTTTTTCATCTACTTTCTACATCTAAAGTCAAATTATAGGGCTGTGTGGATCAAAATCTCACTTTCAAAATTAGGCCTGTTTGAACATTGTAAAGCTTTGATTCTTTTTCAAAATTGTTGTAAATATTAGCCACAGTACTTAGTGATAGATTTGAGCCTCATAAGGTAGTTGTAAAAGAAAAATATAAAGTCCACTTTGTTCATTTTGACAAGTTGCCCATTGTACATGCACTACTTATAAAGTGCCAAAAGCATCTCTTTTGGGGGGGTCTTTTGATTGAGTGAAAAGGGGGGGGGGGGGGGGGGGTGGTGTACTGTATGTTAGAATTCTTTTAGAATAATTGAGAGGGGGGGGGAATCAGTTATCCAAGGTCCAATAATTTCCAATACAATTTTTTTTTCAAATCCTTAATGGCATATAATTGAAATTATCATGCATGCAATTAAACATTAAACAATCATGAAAAGTAAACATGCATCACCACATAACACAAAGGATTTTGGTGACCTAGAAACCCTCCAGGAATAAGAAGGTAAAACTAGGGTGGGGATGACACCCACAAAATAACTGCACAATTGATTTCAACCACTTTTGATGGTTTTCCCTATTAAAGGTTTGCCTTGTTAAAGGCTTTACACACTGTCAGATATGACCTTGTTAAAGGATTTCTACACCCTGTTGGGAGTGTACCCTATTAGAGGACTTAAGAACATTCAACTTAGAATGCCACCCTGTTAAGGGATTTACATAGAGCTATTAGGCCCGCCCAAGTCCATGAGATTTATAGTCACCTTCTCAAAATAATCTTTTATCCCTCTCTAAGGATCTCCTATCCTTCTCCTGAGGATCTCTTATCCTTCTCCTGGGGATCTTCTATCCTTTTCTTGAGGCTTATCCACCTAGTTGTTAAGCTAACCTAGAAATGTAGGATTTCAATGTCTAATACAATGATAAGAAAGTATTAGAAAGGTTTTGACCTGATAAATATTGCAGCTCTAACCTTGCAGATTTCAGATCACTCTTCAATTCTTTTCTTTTCTTGGCTTTTCTTCCTTGCAGTGCTGACAGCTCGTCCACCCTTCAAAATCTATCTCCTTGATTTTTTTCCACTTGTTATGCCAATGCACTCCATAGTCACTTGATCAACTCAGAGTCTTGATGCTCTATGCTTACTCCTCATTGTGTCCTCCTTTTGACACTTTACACTAGCCTTCTCTTGGCTTCTTCACATGATCACACTTATCACCAACTCACTCTCTCTCCCCATTTTTTTAAGGTTTGACCTATGAATCCTTATAAAGAAGTTTTGTTCTTCATTTTCTGCTCAAGTCTTCCTACTCATTAATTTGAATTGATCTAAGAAAATGATATTATTTTCCCTCCAAATTGTTTCTTCTAGAAACTTCATGATAAGTCCATCAGTATTCGCCTTGATTTGGTTTGCATGGTTTACACAAAATTTTGTGACATCTACTCATCATCCTTATCATCCAACTAATTCACAAAATTCAATGTAACAAACTTATCATTACTAATCTGGGGAATCTTTTGACTTAACAAATAATGCAACAACTCAGCATCATTGGTTTACTGATGCTCGACACCTTCTGTGTTACTCGGCTTCTACTACATTTATTGATGCTCAACTTCTTTTGTGTTACTTGGCTTCTACTACATTTACTGATGCTCAGCACTATCTAATTCATGATTGCTCAGCATCCACTGTGTTTCTGCTTTACTCAGCACTTGAAGCCTTTTCCTCAGTTACTCGGCACTTGAACAATCCTGTGTTACTCGACACCTAAAGAATTGCTCGACACACATTGAAGTTGAACTTGCTCGGCTTCAACTGAGAATTTTCTTGGCTCTAACTAGCTTTCTTGGCTCTCACAAATGAACTTAGTTATGCTTTACAAATGACTTAGTTAAACCTTGCATTTTGAGTGAATCTGAGTGTGTCCATTCCCTGTGTCTTAGAGTATGTCTTCAATACACTATTTCATCAATGGCTTAGTTGATCCTTATACTTCATTACAACATCATAAATTCAACCTTTCTCTAGGTGCTCTAGTTACATCTTATTGATTGCCTCCTCCTTGTCAATCAACCAATTGATAGTATTTGGATCACTTAAGCAATTGTCATTCTTGCAAGTAGCAATTTTGACATCAATGACAAAACAATGATTGGAAAAATTCTTTACCAGTTCCATTATTCTTCATTCATGATCTTTTCAATAATTTCCAACACTGTATTTTTTGTGTCTCTATTGTGCTCTTTCATTTTTTGCATCATGGGTTTTAAATGTCCTCCTCTAACTTCATGCAACTATACTACATGGAAAGATATTAGATGGAGTAGATTAATGGAAAAAGGATATAGTCTTTATGTTGACGGTTAAATTCCTAAACCTACTAATGCTAAAGAACTCATTGAATGGAAAAGACATGACCAACAGGCTTTAGGATCTATCAGGAATTGTCTTCATAAAGATCTCTTGTTTCACATTGCCAATTGTACAGAATCCAAAAAAGCTTGGGATAAACTTAAATCATTGTATGGTAAGGTGGATGAAGAAAAGGGATTTTAGATTGAGGATGATCTACTTCTCTTGGATCCAAAGAAATTTGACACAATTCAGGATTATATCATCAAAGCCAATGAGTATAGGGCACTTTTGAAAGATTGTGGAAATCCCATGAAGGATGATAAGTTGAGTCATCACAACCTGAAGAGGCTACCTTCAGAGTATGCTTCCTTTGTTTCAATTTTCAATACTCATAGGTTGACCATGGGATCTGCTTACCAGAATCCTTCATTTGATGCATTCACAGAGATGTTGATTATTCAACAATCTCACTTAATGGATTAAGGACTTCTCAAGTCATCAAAGACCAAAGCCTTGATGGCTAGTGATGAACACAAATCAAGTCAAGGAGGGAAAAGCAACAAGAAGAAGAAGCAGTGGAAGCAAAAAACACAATCTGAGACATAACAATCCTCCTCTCAACAAGGTGGTTCTTCTTCCAACAAGAAGGGAAGTACTAAAAAAGAAGGACAAACTCTTTTGTGCATATTGCAAAAAGCCAAATCATGATGGGCATCATTGCAAGACTAAAATAATTGATGAGTTAGAAAATCTAATTAGGAAGAACAAGATTCAAGTGCTAGGTACTTCCAAGGATTCTACTCCAACCTCTTCAAAGGGTAAAGGGCAAGCACTTATGGAAAACACAAGTTCTTCTATGGAATGGATACTTGACTCAAGTGCCTCTTACCATATGGGTTCTTCAAAGGGAGACTTTTCTTCATCAAAGCAGTCAAAGGTACCACACATCTTCATGGGAGATGATACTAAGATGGAAGTTAAAGGGAAAGGACATGTTGAAATGCTCCAATCTCCTATCAGTTTACCAAATCACTCACCTTGGAGATGGTCATAAAGTTGAGTTCCTTCTAGATTTAGTGATGGTGCGAAGTCTTAGAGATGATTCATTGGTTGCAGTGGGGAAAGTCAATGATGACAAAAGACTTTATTCCTTCTCCCACTTTGTGCCTAAGTCTCCTTCTCAAGCCTTGTTGACTCACTCTACTTCACACATCAACTTATGGCATGAGTAGTTTGATCACCTTGACTTCCGCTCTCTTCAACAACTTTGCTCAAAACACATGGTCAAAGGTCTACCTAATATCAACTTTTCTATAGTAGAGTGTTCATCATGTTCAGTGGATATGAATCTCAAGGAGAAGTATGATAAAGGGAAGTCTTCTTGAGCTCTAGTTGTTCTTCAGTTGGTTTACATGGTTTTAGCATGACCCTTTGCAGTGACTTCAATTAGCCAAGGCCACTACATACTCACATTTGTTGATGACTTTTTGAGATTCACTTGGGTCTACTTCTTTCATAATAAGAGTCAAGTGGTTCATAAGCTTCAAGACTTTAAGACTCATGTTGAACATAAGTAAAGGAAAGCCATCAAGCTACTAAGGGTGGCCAATGAGAACATATATGTAGATAGAAGACTTAAGGGCTTTTGTAGAATTGAGGGAATTGATCTTCAAAACTCACTAGCATTCTATCCACATAAGATAGATGGTATGGCTATGAGGATTAGGAATCTCAAGACCATGGCAAGTTGCATGATAAATGCCAAGTCTCTCGATCCTACACTTGAAGTTGAAGCCATTAGTAGTGCTACTCACATACTTAACAGGTCTCCTCATAATGCCTTAAATGGGAAGACTCCTTTTGAGGCATGGTGTGGTAGAAAACCAGTTTTGAGTCATTTCCAAGTCTTTGGTTGTCTAGCATGGGTAAACCTATCTTGCAGGATATGCAAGGCACCTACACCTAGGCCTTGTACCTTCATTAGATATGAAGACAATGTAAAGGCTTACAGACTTTTAGATCTAGAGACTCATGAGATTTTTGTGGAGAAGGATGCTCACTTTGAGGAAAGATCACCCAACTTATCCTCTAATCCTTTCCACACATGATAAATAGTGGAAATTGATAGTGACACCAACGATAGTGCTTCAATAAGTTTAGACACATGGGGTTCTGTCGATAGTTGCAGTGAGCGGTCATATCATCAGTCCAGTCCATATGCTTACATTGCCACAGTGAAAGGTCCATCATAGCATGGTACATCTTGTCTTCCAATTCTAGCTTTAGTTGGCTTGGAAGACAAACTTGAGGACTTACATCTTCTCTTTGATGAAGGTGATCCTACTACAGTTGTTGCGAGGGCTCACTCTGATGCTCATGTTCATTCTCTACATGATCAATTTTCACAAGTTGGCATGATTGTGGATCCTTATGTATAGCAATTGGCAGAGGCCTCTTTGTCAATGGAAGAGATAGATGGTTCAGTGGAATAGGTTCAACAGACATCCTTGCCAGATCTGCATTCATTCTTTTTAGCATAGTTGGAAGGGGTGAACATCAACATCCACACAGGGATACTTGAGCAGGTTATAGGGCCACCATACATCTTTAGGATTGTACCTATGCCATTGTTTCTTCCTAAGGGGAGGAACACCATTCTACACTCTTGGACCAACTTCTTCATTGGAGTAGTTTTCACTTGTCGGTATTCTTCTTGAGGGGGGGGGGAGCCTATCCTGTCTCTCTTCCTCCTCTCATCATTCTCTTATGTATATACTAGATGTATGTCATAACGGGGGGGTCTTGATTACTCCATCCATCTATGCATCCCTATTTATCTCTCTTTTGGGGGGAGGGTTTTTCCCATGAGGTTTTTCCTCTTTCTCCACTTTACGAGAGATTGCATCTTCATTATGTACATGGGTACCTAACATGGCCTAGCAGCTAGGACCTATTATACACTTCATCCTAGTTTTCACAAGCTTAAGGGCATTCCCCTAAGTTGCACTTAAAGGGGGGTGTTGCTGTAAATACGTATTTACTATTTACACTTACTTAAGTTTACTTAGGTTAATGCATTATTTTATTATTTTATTTTGTGAGACACTTATGAGTTTGCACACCTTTTTGAGTTGTCATGTTGACAACACAAGAGTACGCAACTCTATTTTAGCACATGGTGTCTACAACATTGATTTACGTGTCACACCCTTGTAGGCTTATCCTCTCATCACCACACTTATTTTCATGCTTAATGGAGGATAACCCTTATCTGGTGGACATGTGCCTAGTTGTTGACATATCATGTAGCTGATTACGAGGTATTCTAGATTTATCTCAGAGGCCTTTATATACAGGTACTCCTAGTGTATTTGAACAAAACATATTCAATATATCGTCATTCTGATCGTACTCTCTCTTTTTGGTCTATAGTTGTGCTCGTGTTTGAGTTCTTAGTTTCTGGATGAATTTTTCCCTTAGGAAAATTCTTACAAAAATAACCATAGGTCAAGAGGACCCACCTACAACTATTTTTCTTACTGAATGTTTAGCTCACCATTTCACTCATTTTTAGACCTGTTTGATGTTTAGTATTAGTTTAGACACTCAAGCATGCTGAACACATCAAAAACCCTAATAAGACTACAACTAGGATGTACAAAGATCAACTAGAGGGCATCTTGATATACGCAAGGTATGTGAGGCCCAAATCTGTAGATGAAAAAAATAGTGTCACACAACTAGGAGGAGATGGTAACCCAAATCTCCACCTTTTTTTTTTTT
Source organism: Cupressus sempervirens (assembly GCA_028749045.1). Lineage (NCBI taxonomy): Eukaryota > Viridiplantae > Streptophyta > Pinopsida > Cupressales > Cupressaceae > Cupressus > Cupressus sempervirens. The sequence goes on from CM053790.1 coordinate 510,803,659, forward strand.
TGAAAAAAGAGGGGCAAAAACTTTATTGAATAAGAGATCAAAGCAGTACAAAATAGAACAGGGCCTAAACCCTATGGAACACTAGAAACCACAAAAAAATCGTAGAGGCAAAATCAACTCTCCCTGATTCCACTTACATCCTCTGACAACGTTCTCTCCAAGTCTTGATGTAACTCACCTGGCAGCTACTCCCACTCATCAATCCGCCAACCATCTACATTTCCAGATGCCCACTTTGCCAAACTATCAGCTGCCCTATTCCACTCCCTTGGAATATGGGTATAAGACACTGAATCCATCATAGAACTAACCTGTAAAATCTATTGCACTATCAAAGACAACTCCCAAATAACATTCGAACACTTCCTCTCAAGTAGAAGATTCACAAGAACCTGAGAGTCAGATTCACAAATCACCTTGCGCCACCCCAAAGCATATGCCCTCTGCAAAGCATAAAGAATAACCAAACCTTCCATTCTATTAACAGTTCACATCCCTTTATTGACTGAGAATATAAAAACCAACCTTCCATAAGAGTCCCTGCCAATCCCACCTATACCAGCAGGCCCTGGGTTTCCCCTAGATGAACCATCAGTATTAACTTTCAAAATGCCCTCCGGAGGGGACATCCACTTCCCTATTCTTTGGACTTTATGTTTCACCCTTCTGCCTCTCCTAACATAGGCAGAGTCTGGAGAAATTCCTTGAATTCCAAACCTGTCAACCATTACAGCATCGTCCCTCTCGAGAGGCATCACCACCTCACTTTTAGCTAAGACTGTGTCCTGAATCATTCCCAGAATTCTAATCCAAACCTACTAAATCCCTAAAGCTTCTCCCTGAAATATTCTCCAATTTCGTTCTAGCCAGACTTGCCATAAAAAAAAGGTAGGACCAGTATACCAAACATCCTGCAAAAAGGAAGCCAGGGACGGGGGCCTCCCCAGTCTCAACCAAAAATCTGTCAGAGAGGAGGTGTGAATGCACGTGTGTTTCCAAACCTCCCACTAGAAATGCCATAACTGTAGAGTGAAAGAGCAATGGAAGAATAAATGCATAGAGTCTTCTTCCCCACTACTACACAGGATACATCTTGACGGGCCAAAAAAACCCCTCTTTCAAATATTGTCCCATGTCAAGCACCTGTTCCAAGCCAAGGTCCAAATAAAGCAGTTACATTTTGGCCAAGAAAACTGACTCCAAACTTTCTTCCACCAATGAACCTCCCCTCCCACCAGCGGCTGGGAGAGCAACTCCTGATAACTAGAGGAAATAGTATAAACGCCCTTGAGATTAGGGGACCAGGCCAACACATCCACACCCCTAAGGGCATTACAATCCCGCCCCAAAAGAATGAACTGGAGCTCAGCCTGCTCCGCTTTTGAACCAAAAATAGGCCACTCCTCCGGATTCTTCCACCTTGCCTCCACTAGCTGACCCTGAGGGGAAAAGGATTTAAAGTCGCACACTCTTGACCATCCAGCATCACAGAAACTCTGAGCCAACCTGTGCAAATGAGGATACTGAACAACCAAGGGAGGATACCCATCCCAAGCATCATGCCAGAACTGAGCCTCTGAGCCACTTTTGCAGATCCAGTGTAAGCCACCCTTAATGAGCATCGCTCCTTTCTTGAGAGTACTCCAAATCACAGAGCCTTTCCCACACAAGCCATACTGAGGAATATCATTATGGGGGATCCCTGGAAGGTACTTCAGAGACAAAATCCTAGCCCAGATCTATTCCTTTTCCACACACCAACGCTAATATAATTTAGCAGCCAGAGCAGTACCAGTTAGCACTGATTGCTGTAAGCCAAGACCACCAAACCGTTTTGGACTATAGACAACCTCCCATTTGACAAGACTCCACTTGGTTGAAGATAGATTACCAGCCCATAAAAATCATCTTGCTAAGGAATCTAATTCCCTAACAAAGCTCAACGGCGCCACCTGAACCATACTCCTATAGAGAGGAAGAGCTTGAACCACAGATTGAATCAGTTGGACCCGTCCCGCAAAGGATAGCCAGCGGTGAGTCCAATGAGTAACTTTGGCCCAGAACTTATCAAGAATAACCTGCCATGATTCCTTAGAATGCCTACCACCAGAGATAGGAATGCCAAGGCAGAACATCGGAAGACTTCAAATTTGGAATCTAAGAATATGAGCGATTCTCCTCTGAATAGAAGGTGGCATATTAAAGAAATAAATGGAAGATTTTTCCTCATTAATCATCTGACCTGAAGTAGCAAGATAAACATCCAACACTCTGCGTATATTAGAAGCCTCCCGAATGGTAGCCATACCCATCAAAGTTGTATCATCCACAAACTGTAGGTGAGATTGCACAAGGAGACCTCCTCCCCATTGCCATCCCTAAATAAAGCCCCCTTCCACATTATTTTTTATCAACCGGCCCAGACCTTCTGCCAAAAGAAGAAATAAATAAGGAGATAGGGGATCGCCCTGCCGTAAACCCTGAGAAGCACCAAAGAGATTAGAGTGTTCCCCATTAATCAAGACTGAGAAAGAAGTCAAATTCACACAACTCAAAACCCACCAAATCCATTCCTCCTAAAAACCAAAGGCACCCAAAATCCTTTGGAGAAATGACCAACGAACTCTATCATATGCCTTAGCCATGTCCAACTTAATGAACATAGCCTTGTCTTTAGAATTGGCCATAGAATGAATAGTCTCAATCGCCACAACCACCCCATCCAAGTTTTGGCGCCCCATCACAAAGCCACTCTGTTCTTCAGAAATTAAGTTGGGAAGCCATTTTTTTAACCTATTAGCTATCAGCTTAGATATAATTTTATAAATAACATTGCATAGAGAGATAGGGCGAAATTGACTAATCTATAGGGCGAAATTGACTAATCTGATCAGCCCCTTCCTCCTTGGGGATGAGAGCAAGGAAAGTAGAATTCAGAGCCCGAAGCATTTGCTTGTTTCTCTGGGATTCCTGAACAACTGCCAGTAAATCTATCTTGATAATATCCCAAAATTCCTGGAAGAACTCAATCGGAAAGCTGTCTAGACCTGGAGCTTTTCCTTTCTTCATTTGGAAAATAGTCCCCTCTAATTCCTCCAAAGAGATGGTGCTCATAATATGCTCTTTCATTTCCAAAGAGACTAAAGAAGGAATACAAGAAAGGACCTGGGCCTCTTCAACCGAGTCCCCTTGTGAACCCTCCTTAAATAAAGACTGAAAATACTGTACAGCTTCCCTGAAAATATCCTGAGAAGAAGAGAGCGTCTCTCCCCTAGCATTCACCAAGGTTGATATGGAGTTACCATGTTGTTTGTCCTTAACTAAATTGAAGAAGAAAGCAGTACTCTTATCACCTTCTTGAAGCCATACAATACGAGCTTTTTGTTTCCAGTAGATTTCCTCTCTCAGTTCCCACTCCTCCAAAGTTTTCAGAGCCCTAGCTTCCTCCTGCAACAAATAATCTGACACCCCCTCTTCCCTTAATAACCTGGTAATATCATTCAACTCAGCCTGGGCCGCATATTTCTCTTGGAATTTATTACCAAAGTAATACCTATTCCATCTTTTAAGCTGAAATTTAACATATTGAAGGAGTTTAGCAAAGATATACATTGTTGTACCAAAGGCAGGTCTACCATCCTTCCACCACTCAGCAACATAGCCATATAGGTCAAGGTCCCTTAACCACATAAGCTAGAATTTAAAAGGTGGCTTCTGAGGCAACCAGTTGGAGGAAATAACTAACTTAATGGGCTAGTGATCCGACCCTCTCCAATCTAAAATCTCAAACCTGGATGGCCATAATCCGCCCACCCAAAAACAAGACACCATGAAGCGATCTAGTCTTTTTGCAATGCAATTATCTCCTATTCTTCTATTATTCCAAGTGAACTGGCCATTACTAGGCTTGATATCAACGAGATTGAGTGCCAAAATGTTATCCCGAAGAAGCACAAAGGAGGGCTCAAGTCTTGCGATACCCCCCCATTTTTCAGAGAGATCTAGAATAGCATTAAAATCTCCAGCAATAATCCATGGCAGATAAGGAAATAACCCACGAACAAAATGAATATTATTCCATGTAAGGATCTTACCTTGGAGCTCAACAGGGGCATAGACGTTGGAAGAAGAACAGACTCTCCTGATTCGTAGCATAGAGAGACCAGGGAAATAGAAGATCTAAAGGATATCCACCACATAGGATGGATCTTTCATGGGTTCTAGAGGCAAGCTACCCCCCCTGAAGATCCCTACGCTCCAATGCACTGACATTGACCATTCTTCCACAATTTAGGAGCTATACTCATCATACTCTCAACAGAAACTTTGGTCTCCTGAAGAAAAAGAACATTAGGAGAATGAATTCTAACCAATTCTCGAACAACTTTTTGTCTAGGGTCGCTGTTCAAGCCCCTTGCATTCCATGAAATAATGATCATTTCTGGGAAGCCGAGAAATGAGAATCCAAGGTCTTGACAGCTCCTGACTCCACTAGATTCTCACCAATTATCTTAATCTTCTCCATGTCCTTCTTACGCCCACTTTTACCACTTTTCTCAGAAACCCCCTTCTTTCCATCCTTTTGAAGAATACCCAAGTGAGGAGAAGACTTGCCACGCTTATCCATATTCAAAACTACACTCCTTGCAGGAAGGGTCGCACCCCCTGCTTCTTGATCCCAACCAACATTTAACCCCAGAGACACTTGAGCCCCTGCCTGCCCATCAGTGACCATAGGCATAGCAGATTCAACCTGTGGAGTAGGAGGAGGGTCAGAAGAGACAATCTCCTGATCAGGCTCCACAACCAATTGAGCCAAGCTACTAGATCCCGAAATAACTTCTTGCTGCCCCAGCTCATCTAGGACTTCAAATCTATTAAAGGTATCCTCCTTCTGTCTCTCCATCAAAGGCCTCTTTTGACCTCTATTACGGTTGTGAGCCTTGACCTGTACAAAGCCCTCAACATCCTTTTCCTCTCCTGAATTTGGCTTCTTCCCTTTATCAGCCCCAGGATTGTGATGAGGAGGGGGCAGAGGCTGCTGATCAATCGGCTTGGCCTTCGGGCACCTACGCAGTAGGTGGCCATATTCATGACAAAGTCGACACCAGAAGGGAAGGGTCTCATAATCGAGTTGCTGCACCCAAGAATGTGAACCCGCGCACAATTCAACTTCATTTGGCAATGGTCTACTCAAATCAAGCTCCACACAGATTCGAGCAAAAGTCATAACCCTTTTCCCAAGGGTTTGGGTTGAGGACCTAATCGGTTTCCCCAACATTGAAGCAAGCATATGGAAAACATCCTCCCGACAACACCCTATTGGAAATTTGGGTAGCCAAACCCACACTGGGACCCGATTCGGAAGCTCCTCAGAGGGGTTAAAGCCTGCATGCCATGGCTTAACAAATAGCCCAACCTGGTTGTAAAAATAGGGCCCGCCCTCAAAAACCCTACTACGATCTGCCATGCAGGTGAATGTAACCATGAAAAAGTTGTTTGCAAGCAACGTGACATCCATTTCACCCTCTGGCTCCCAGACTCTCTGAGCCCAATTTTCTAGAAATTGAAGGGATACTCTTAAACCCAGAAATTTACAGTACAACGAATGCTTTGAATAGTATTCCACATCCTCAGCAATCATCTCATAAGGGATTACCAATTTAGGTCTTTCTTTGCATTGCTCCAAGCACCCATTAATCTTTGTGATCCAGGAACTGTTAGACGGATTTGATGCTATAACTCCTGAACTCTGAGAAAAAAGGGCATTATCAAACACCCTCGCCCCTTGATTTGGCGGATGCATTTCCTCCGCATCATGCAAAACAATGTCAGGTGAGACCCCAGATGGCTCACCCCTCGTCATTCTACCCCCGACCTCAAGAAAACATAGTAGGGGACCTCGAACCAGGCGTCGCGTGCCCCATTGTCCTCACAGCCCGCAGACCAACCCAAGAACAAAGAACAACCTACAAAAAATGGCGTAAAAGAATCGGCACCCACCCTCACGATAGTTGGATCACCTTCCTTCACAGACGCACGCACAAAAGGCTCAAAACGGAGCTAGGGCACGATAGCCCTAGCTCGTCAACCTCGCACAGAAACCCATCGCCCGCAATCTTTCATCTCAATCCTGTAATATTATTTTTTTCAACCCAAATCTCCACCTTCACTTCTCAAAAGTATAAAGATTTTTGGGGCTTAGCCAAGAACGACAAAATTTTACTTCCAATAAAGGTGTCTTTTGATTCACCTCCTGATATTTATACTCCACTAGAACACTAGAGTTGATGTCATCCCAAGGGGTGATAAAATCCCTAAGTAGGCCTCGTAAAAATAAAAACAAGACCACTTATTTCTTGTGCACTCAAGATCACCCAAAGACGCAGGATGAGAGAATACATAAGTGGCCTTGGGGTCTAAAAGATACTTATTCTTTTCCAATGAAGCTTTAGATTTTCTATCTACTCTTGAAGACACTAATGTTTAAGCATATATTGTTCTTTCCAACTTGATAGCATCGTGAATATAATAAAAGCAAGGATTTGTCAACAAAAGTAAATTTCTCATCGTCAACATAAGCAAATTGATGAGAGTAGAACAAATTCCCTTAAGTCATTCAAGATTGTGTTTATTCATTTTAAGCAACAAGTCCAGTTGTTTCATAGCAAACTTCTTTTTCCCTTAAGCATTCAAGATTGTATGAGAGAGTTTTAAATCCAAATCGATATATTTTATTGCATTCTTCTTTGATCCTTAAGTACTCAAGAGTGTATTTTCTATCTAACCCTTCATTTCAATGAAAAACATATCAATTCCTTAAGACACTAAAGATTGTATTTTGTTATTTTACACATCCATTCCAATGAAAATCTTGTTCATTCCTTAAGGCATTCAAAAATGTGTTTGAACAACATTCATTCCAATAAAATGTGTGTAAATTCCCTTAAAAAATTCAAGAGTGTATGTGTAATGTTACCTTTAAATGCATTCAAGAGTATGTGATTAATTCATACAAGTTCATTTGTCATATAAATCCTACAAGTGATTAAAATCACTATAAATCTCCAAAGTGATTAAAATCACTAAAAATACTCCAAAGTTTGTCTCCTACAATAAAAATTAGATTAGCAATCCCTATATGTCAAATAATTAGTGAGTTAGGCATCAACAACATAAATCAATCTACAAATAATCAGAGATGATAAAATATAGGTAGAGATGACAAACAATAGAGACGATAAACTCGAAGATGAAAAAAACAAACTAGTATGGTATACTTGTCACTTACACCTTGCAGTTGCAGATGACAGAATAGTATCAAAGACACCAAAACTTAGAGACACCGAAATATTGAAGATGGACAAATACTAAAAATATTGACTTGTCGCCACCCATAGTGTAGTTGAAAAAATGCTGACAACGAAGATGACAGTTTAATGAAATGACAAGCTTAAGCTTGCTCACAATGCAGACAACAGTTTACTACTAAACTTCATAGACGACAGTTTAAGATTCTATAGATATTAGGCTGCCCATAATGGAGATGACAGAACAGGTAAAACAACACAAATGACAATCAAAATTACGAAGATGTCAACATGAAATAGAGATGACAGAATGGGTTTGGTTTGCAGTATGAAATGGTTTTGAAAAACTATCACGAGCGGAGATGCCAAACAGCGGAGACGTTGATTTGTGGAGACAACAAAGTGTCTTTGTAGATGACACTACATCCTAATAGAGATGGTAGTGCACAAGTTTTACAGTGAAATTTGAGTTTTTGACCAAATTTTGGAAGTGGAAGAGGGATGTGGGTCCCACCGAGTTTGCTAGAATGTATGCAAGAAATCCTAACCTATCAGGAGCATGCACAAACAAGAAAATGTTAGTTGTACATGTGTATATCAAGGATCCAAAATAAATCAAAATACAACTAATGTTAGGCTTGAGTTTTAAAACTATGCAACTAAAAAACTAGAATCCTCTTGCAACCTCAAAGCAACTCAATAAGGGTGCCCATAAGAGGCCTTGTTGGTGTGCTCAAGATGGGGGATGTGGATGTGCTCTCCTCAAACACAACTATGGAATCCCATGATTTGATAAATAACATGCAATGATAAATATGCAACTAAGCTAAATGATGAAGAATGCTTTAAGAGATGGCTATGTAAGCAACCATTCTTGAGAGCACTCAATGGATAATGGAAATGGATTGAAAAAATAAAACTAAGAGTGCAATTATATCATGAACATGCAAGCACAAATGTAAGAAATCTAACATCTACCAAAGGGCTAGTAATAATCACTAAAAAGCTCTACACTTAAACTAGCATGATAACAATGCATATGGAGGAGATGAGAAATGGTTGAGACAAGGGCTCTATCTATAGGCTTGAGAGAAGTCTTGAGGAGGTAACATCTATGTTACATCCACATAGGTGCCACAAGGGAAGCACATGGGCTAAGGGGCAAAGCCATGCAAAGGTCAACATAAGCCTTTTTGGTGAAAGGGATGGCTCAAAGTTTGTTGACAAACGTGTGTGAAACCTTGGAGAAAGAAAAGGAGGAAAGTGTGTAAGAGTTGTTAGAATCTTTGAATAAAATAATAAAAGAGAGGCTTTCTTGGATCTTGAGTTTCTTACACGTGTGAGCAACCACTTAGGGGGTAAAAGGTGTTTAGAAAGGTGTTTAGGATTAATTAAGTGAGATTAATTAATCGATAGGCTTAGAAGGATGAGAGTGATGGGTGTAAACTAGGTTTCAGGATGGGAATAAGATGAAATTAAGTAGGATTTAACTTAATCGCAAGATTAAAGAATAAAATAAAGTGGAGGGAATTAAATATATTGAAATTTATTTAAAAGAGGATTTTATGTAGCACTACGCTTTAAATAAATTTAATACATTAGAGGGGATGTATTTAAATTAAATTTAAATACATTAGGGAAATGAACCTATTTAATTAAATAAGTAGAAGAATATGAAAAATATAATTAATTAATAAATAAATAATTATAATGTCAAAGAAAATATTAAATAAATTAATATAGTGTTTGGGATGATTTTAAGCATTTACAACCTCTATGGGGAGTAGCATGAAATGAATCCTCTAAATCTAAAATCAATGAATCGTCAACACTTTCTAAAGAAAGAAGCAAAGTATCCTCTTAGGATTTATTACTTACCAAATTTGCCTCATTCCATTCTTATTTGTGTCCTTCATTGTTCTTTTAAGCCCAACAATCTTTCTTCTTATGCCCTTGTTTCCCATAGTACCTATAATCTATTGGTCCTCTTGATTAAGACCTATTCCCCTTTAATTTTCCTCTTGATTTTCATGATTTCTAGAATTGTCTCCTCTTTCATTTGTTTTACTTCTACTTTGTGCATTCAAAACACTTCCTGAAGTAGATCATCCTGAGATTATCTTATGAGTTTCCTCACTTAGAACAACACCAATCACATCATCAAATTTTAGAGTATTAGATCCAAAAATAGAAATACTCATAACCATTACCAAGTTATTTTAGCTTTTAGACAAAAATTAGAAAATCAAAAGAGCCCTAATTTCTTTGTCAAAATTAACCTTTACAAAAGATAATTGACTAGTAACTATATTGAACCCATTTAAATTATCTACAATAGATCAATCTTCTATCATCTTTATATTAATTAAATACTTCATGGGAAATACCTTGTTTGAAGTGGAGGGATTTTCATACAACCTTTCTAGGGTTTGCATAAACTATTCTATCATCTTAACTTTTGTAATATTAAATGCCATCGATTGTGCCAGCCATAAAACAGATACTTTCAACTGTCTTTCTATCCAAAATATCATAGTCCTCATCTATCATAACAACGAGTTTCTTGGATCTTCCTTCCAATGACCACCATAAATCCTTTTGATAATGATATTCCTCCATTTGCATTTTCCATAATTGAAAGTTCTGCCCATTAAACTTCTCAACCTTTAGCTTACACTTATCTATCATTGCTCCCATTCAACTATGAGACTTTTATGCAGAGGATAACTAAAAACAACTAGACTCTAATACCACTTGTTAGGATTAATGAGACAAAAATAACAATTACATACAAATATATCCAATATCAAAAAATAATAAAGCACAAAAAAAAGAACACAAGACACAAATATTTAACGTGGTTCACCCCATCCTTGGGCTACATCAACCAAATAACGAGTCCAATATTTTTTTATTATCTAGTGATTATAACCTGATTACAAGTTGTAATCCCTTACAACTAAATATTGTCATAAGAAGCTATTATCGCATCACACCTTATGAAATCCCTAACACTTAGGACATCATTACTAACAATGGGTGCCCCTTTAGAAACAAGGATATCACAAAACCCTTTGGGTCTATTTGATTGCTGGAATTAAATAACACTAATATTATCAAATTCTAGAATTTAAAAGTTTAATATTTGAAAAATGGCTTTTGAAATATGGTTGCAACCATTTGTTTCACCTAGATTTCATAATGAGAAGATTTATTTTCTGCGTTTGGTTCCATATTTTTGGAATTGGAATACCACCTGAATAAGGATATTTTAAACAATTTTGTTGTGTGATTTAAATGTGATTTTTGTAACATGCGTTAAATTTGATTTTTAAAGTGTGAATTAAATCTATTTTTTATTGGGTGATTTAAATTTGATTTTTTTTTTATGTGAGTTAAATGTATTTTTTATAATATTTTTATCTAATTTTCATTATGCGATTTAAAAGTAAATTTTTTAATGTGATTTAAATATGGCATTCGTTACATTCTTTAAATGTGATTTACTTATATGATTTAAGTTAATTCTATTTTTTTTAAATGTGATTTTTTTTTGTCTTTTAAACATGATTTAAATGTGATAATTTCTATGTGATTTTCTTGACTATATTGGACTAGAGAGGAAAATAAATGATTCCTAAAAAATATAGGATTAATTTGAAAATAGTCATGATATGACCATAAATTAGTCAAACATATGTATACAAAATCATGAACAAGTTAAATACAAGGTTAACTCAAAAAAGAGAAACCAAATTCATTAGGAAAGTTCCCTCTATTTTAACATATTTATACATATGGTCCTAACAAACAAGTCTAATCATCATTTTGGCTTCTAGAAGGTCATCCACAAGATCTTCCACCATGACCTCTTCCACTATTCTTCTTATCAAACTTCTTGTTGAACTTTTCCTCAACTCTTAGGGAAAATTGGTATGCCTCTTCAATATTGTTCATTCGAACTAGACTTAGTTCTACTTGAATGCTTGGCCTCAACCCATTAAGACAATGGGTGACTTTCTCCTTATCAACTTCCCTATAACCAGTTTTGATGAGAACTCAATAGAACTCCTCGGTATACTCCTGAACAGGTCTTCCTACTTGCTTCAACCCTTTCATTTTCTTTAATTACTAGGTCAAGCTCATAATCTACGGGAATGAATTGTCACTTCAATTTAGCTATCATCTAATCCCATCTAGTGATTTTGTCCTTCCCTCTTCTATTTTGCTCCAACTAAATCTCCTACCACTAGATCTTTGTATGTCCCTTCAATTTAGCCTTCACAAATTTGCACATATTAGGATCCTCAATATCTTCATACTCAAAGTACTCCAATTCATTGATCCAATCGATCAACTCCTCTGGATTAAGATTTCCCAAAAATGTGGAACCTCAAACTTAGGTCTTTTCCCAATCTTGGACATGGCCTTGAAAAGTCTTTCTTCTTTTGGGTTCAAAACTGCCTCTACTTCAACATTTTCTTTTTTGTCCTCATTCTTGCTTTCATCTCTTATGACAAGATTTATTCCTCTATGCATTTGTTCTTCCATTGCATGCATCTATCATTGGAGGGCTCTAAAATCCTTAGGTGTAACACCTATGACTGTTCCACCATGTTGTCTTTGTGGAGGCATTTATGTGCTTCCACTGAAATCCTAGTGCAAACTACCTCACAATCAATGATCTATCTACATGCTCAATACAAACTATAGTTCTAGTGCAATTACCTCATAGTCGGCAATCTATTTACACACTCAAGGATTCTTGCTATGATACCACTTGATGAAGGGTGTTCCCCTTAATACCACAAACACATAACAAAAATAAAGAAATAACAATAATTTGCAAGAAAAAAATATGGGATTTTTATTATTGCCACAAATTTAGATTTATAGAATTTTGAAATACAATATGCAAACCCACATGAGCATTTCCTTACAATAATTTTCAACACAAAGCTATGAACTATCACCCAAAGTTGTCCTAGAAAATGTATGGGAATTCCTTAAATAGGTATTTTTATATCACTTAAGAAGTTTCTAGACATCAAACCCTAACCCTTGAGACTGACTAACTCTAAAATTACATATAAAGTCGGCCTGATACACATTTGAAACTTATTTTGGAAATTTTAGTTGACCCAACTTTGGAAGCCCATAACTTTTGAACCATTGCTTTGATTGGCTATTATAACCACTTTTTGGAATCCCTGACTTCTAATCAACAAAGCTCAACTTGTGCAACCTCCATTTGACCCCATTTCGGAGCCCATTTGGGACCTCTAAGGTATTCAACAATGAGCCTCAAGTTTTATACCAAAATTGCACATAAAAAATCTATATTAAATCCGTTAATACTCATGATATGACATTAAGCCTCAGTTGGTAGGCTGATATATCCATGATGAACATCCACCTATGAGATTAGGACGTTTTGAGCTCGTACGACTGACTTACTAAGCAAGAAGCCTTCATAGAGAAAAACTCTACACTAAGATAACCCTTAATCAAGAAACAAAAAGAAAATATTTTTGGGTGATGCAAGATTGCTTTTACAACTAGGATGTTCCTACAACATATTCATTTGTCACTTAACTCTCTATTTATTATATGTTGACTAACATAAATAAACAATAGTAAATAGCATGCATCATGAAAATAACATTCACACATATATAACACTAGGATTTAATGTGGAAACCCAATTTGAGAAAAACCACCAAGTAATATGCTACCACTTTTGACTCTTTTGAAGTGAGATTGGTTAAGTGTCAACCCTGTTAAAGGTTACAAAACACATTGCTAGTTGTGACCTTGTTAAAGGATTCAATCACCCTCTTAGAAGTGGCTTGGTTAGAGGTCTTTGGATCATTCCATTAGAATGTCACCTTGATTAAAGGATTTACAAATTACTATTAGGTGAACTTTGATTAAAGGATTTTACTACCATAATGGTTAGAAAGTAATAGCTAGGTTGGATCTATTAAGATACAACTGACTTTGCAAATTCAGATCTCCATTTGGCTCATTTGTTGGTTCATTGATTGGACTTCATTATAATCTCCATCATTAATCTACTTGATAACCCTTTAAGCAATCACACTTCACCAATCTTCTCATTTTCCTCTACTACTCTATTTTTCACTATTCTTCACAAAATCGTCAATCAACAATGAACCAACCTTACAAAATATCTCTCATACCTCCTTTAATAGGTATCTTTGATCTTTTGTCACTTAAGCATCACCGTAGATCTTAGGGTTTGATTAGATTCATTGAATCTATCCATCATTTAGTCCTTTTACTCCTTTCTTGTAACTTTTAGAAACTTATCTTTAAATATTTGTCATAGATCACTTAACAAACTCAATTGTTGCATTAAATGCACTAACTCATCAATCCTTATCATTCACACATTTTTACCAATCCAAAAATTTAACTATGTTGGCCTCAAAAATTTATTCTTTCACAAACTATTATTTTTTTGACACTCGATCATCACTATGCTCTTCTACTCGGTCAACACTATGTAGCTTAGTTTATATCGTTCTATCTTGTTTGACTTTTATTGGATTTCTCATTCTTCACTACACTTAGTCACTACTATATTTTCCTTATTCACCTTTCTTGACCATAACTATTAGTTAGCTGATACTATTAGCTTGACTACCTCTTAATTTCCTTAATCTTTTGCTTCACTGACCTAGTGAAACTGTCACTCGGTCAAGCTTAGTGTTTTACTTCACATCTTATCTTCTCTTGTATACATCAACTTATTTGTCTTCTTCACTTTATATAATGATTAAACAACATATTATTTTGGCAAAGATTAACATATCAAGTTATCTCTAGTTATCTCTCTTTTCAAATCTCTAGTTCATCTAGTTATCTCTCTTTTCAAATCCTCTTCATCAATAAACTGTTACAGAACTCTATACTATTAATATCAATGACATCATAATAATTGTTCCAATTGTAGTTTTCAATAATTTAGGCCTTCATCAGTAGACTTGAAGTTTGGATAGCCAAAATTTATACCAAAAATATGTAATAACTGTACTAATACATATGATATGACAATAAAACTCATTTGGCAAGCTAATTTGTCCAAGATGAAACTTCACATGTGAGATTAGAATAATATGAGCACATAATACTAACTTAATAAAATTAGCAAGCTCTCACAAATAGCAACTTTGCATAGGGATAACCCTTATGTGAAATACAAAAATGTGAAACTCAAAACAAAAATATTTTTGGGTGATGCAAGATTTTTCTTACATCCAGGATGCTCCTATATCAGACACCCAAGGTGATTTGAGAAGTGACCCTTGTTAAAATATATAGTCCACCAATATAACTGAGAGCAGGGAGGAGGGGATGAATTAGTTATCCAAATAATATCACAATTATCAACCTTATTAAAATTTAACCATATGAGCAATATAACCAGAAATCACAACAAGATACTCATGCACAATAACACCAAATATGTTAACTAGGGAAACCCTTGATCAAAGGAAAAACCTCGGTAGGGATGGTACTCACAAGATGATGTACTAATATAAATATTTTTTATTAGAGGATGGACCCTATTAGGAGTCTATAACAACATTCAATACATATCAACCCCTGTTAGGAGACTTTGAATCCTTGATAGGAGATTCCAACCCTATTAGAAGTAGTGCCAACCCTATTGGGAGTTGCGGAAGACAACAGGACCCACTACCCAAACAACTTCAAGGGCAAGATCATTGAACCCACTATCCAAATGATCTTTTTATTATTCCTTCATAGAATAATAGAAATTAATTGCACTTCCTTCCTTTTTCCTGTCAACCGGACCACTACTCCTTTTGATCTTGTAACCAAATCACAAAACTCACATCTAATAATCCCTTGGATCACTTACTTGCATTCAATAAACACTCTGATCCTTTTCACACTTCACACTCAATAAAATGATCACTCCAAAACATGTTTTCTTTATATCATATCTTTAAACTAATTCCTTGAGTCGGCCTTGAGGCTTTCCCAATTAATTATAATAAGATAATTAATTAATTCGCAATTACAATAACACTGTCAGCTTACAATATATACAAAACTTCACACGTGTGGCTTCAAGACCTGTGCACTTGCTAACATCACCATCAGACTCTCCTCTATTACTTGATGACTGTGCATCACCAAATTATATTACTATCAAAGGATATAATACAAACATCAGAAATGGTTTCTTAGATACTTTGTCTCTATAGTGCTCTCTATAAATCAAGTACAACTTTCATACATCTTCAAATTAGACTCTGTATATGTAACCTTGTCATTAGAACACTGTACTAAACATGTCCATGAATGCACATCACCAGATAATCAAAATATTGTCCATACAACTAAGATCTCTATCTGCTACTCTACCAATCTTCATAGACTTACTGCTATGTTGACATCAATGACAAACACGGTCATGAATGCAACATTTCAATACTCTCCAATGCTCAGGATACTCCCCCAATATAGTATCATCAAAATTCATGCTAACAACCCTATCATGTCTATGGTAGTCAGAGGAAAACTAAGATGGTCAATCTCTTCTCATACTAGCCATGATGAATCTTTTACTGGCCTTCCTTTCCATTTGACCAAATACACTCCATAAGTTTTGTTCCTTGTGCTTTTTTCAACACGACTATCTAATATCTCAATAATCTCTATTGTAGCTGAAGTAGATGCCATAATACTCCACTATGCTTTTGTAACTTCATCTCCATCACCTCCCTCATAATATTATGTGAAATATGAAATGTTAAATATTGGTGAAATATTAGTACTTCATAGAAATTTCCAAAATCATATTTATTTTTTCCAATATTTTGCATGGTCCAAACTTCTTCATTTTCAGCTTATTATATGTACCCACTAGAAATATTTCCTTCCACAAGTGAACCATGACTTCATCTCCAATCTTAAATTCCTTGCACCTCCCTTTCTCATCTTTCTTAGCCTTATACTATGTATTCATCCTTGTAATGTTATGCCTCACCTCCTTATAGACATTCTTCAAATGTCAAGCAAGATCCTCCGCTTCAGCAAAACTTATCTCTCCTTTATCCAACTGCCTCAATTTAGAACAGTTTTTAGGACTGCTTGCATATAAAATTGGAATGGTAATTTACCAGTACTCCTATTGACATAATTATTATATGCAAATTTTGTCCGTGGTAAAATCAAATCCCAATCTTTTGGCTTGTCTCCAACCAAGCATCTTAGTAAATTTTCCAAACTCTAATTCTCAACTTCTGTTTGTGCATTAGTTTGTAGATGATGAGATGAATTGGACTTCAAATTTATCTTCAAATTCTTCTATAATGTATGCCTAAAATAATCAACAAACTTGGTATCTCAATATAAAATGATACTCTTTGGAAAACCATGTAGTCCCTATTAGAAACTACAATTTGAAGAATTGTTATGTTGTCAATGATGTTAAACCTAATTGATAAGATATTGTCAAACCTACTGGGGAGATATTTACTAAAATTGTAGAGTCCCATATCATTTTATCGATGAAGAGGATTTGAAAAGAAGAGATAACAAGGTGAGCTAGTGATGTTGTTGATAAAGAGAAGTTAAGTATCATAGAAATACAATAGGCACTTGATAAATTAGTCATTAGTAAGATAATGTGTTGTTTAATCATTACATGGAGTGAAAAAGCCAAGTGAGTTGATATATGAGAGAAATGATAAGAGTTGAGTTAAAATTTGAGCATGACTGAGTATTAGTATTGGTCGGTCAATGAAGCAAGTGAAGAAGAATATTAAGGTTCACTTAAGTAGAAGTCAAACAAAGAGTTCAAACCGAGTGTTAGTTATTGTCGAGAAAGTTGATGAAGGAAATGTAGTAGCAATCAAGCCTAGTAATGGTCAATCGAGCCAGTGAATGTTGAGTGAGATAGACAATGTATGCCAAGCTATACAATGATCACCAAGAAGAAGAACATAATGATTGCCAAGTGACAAAAAAAGTTAAAGTTTGTGAAAGAATTGAATTTTGAGGCCGACAAAGTTAAAATTAAGGATTAATAAAAGCATGTGGAAGATAAGGATTGATGAGATGGTATATTGAATGCATGAAGATAATTTCTTTATGTAATCAAAGGCACAGATTTAAAAAGAAGTTTCTAGAAGGAGAAGGAGAACAAAATGATGGAAGGGTTTGATGAATTTGACCTAACACTAAGATCAACGGTGATGTTTAAGCAACAAAATATCACAATTGCCTATTTAAGGAGACATAAGAGATATTTTCTAAGGTTGGTTCATTGTTCATTAGTGATCTTAAGGAGAATTTGTGAAGAGAAGAGCATTAGAGGGGAAGTATGATGAGTTTGGTGAAGTATGAGTGCTTGAAGGGATGCCAAGCATATCAGTGATGGAGATGATCATGGAGGCCAATCAATGAACCATCAGATAAGTGAATGAAGATCTAAATTTGCAAAGTGAGTTATATTTTACAAATCAAACCTACTATTACATTCCAACCAATGTGGTATTCAAAATCCTTTAATCAAGGTTGACCTAATAGTCATTTTGTAAATCCTTAATCAAGGTGACATTCTAATAGAATGATCTAAAGTCCTCTAACAAGGCCACTCCTAATAGGGTGATTAAAACCTTTGAGAGGGTCACATTTAATAGTGTATTATATAATTATCAAGGTTGTCTATTAACTGAGCTCACTTCGAAAAAGTGAAAAATTGGTAGAATGTTACTTGGTGGTTTTCCCCAAATTGGGTTTCCATGTTAAATCTTGGTGTCAAAGTGTTATTTACATGTGTGGATGTTACTTTATGCATGGTATTTTTATAGTTGTTTATTATACTATTAGTCAACACACATAGACATAATAGAGAGTTAAAGAATGTTAAATTGTTGATAATATACTATATAGATTGAGCTATTTTACGAGATTGATTAAGTTGTTTAAAGTTGCGAAAAATTGATTTGATACATCTAAACTTGAGGATAACTGATTCACCCCAACCCTCAAGTTGCTGAAAATAGACTGATACAAGTACGATAAATGTGTTTCAATCATTGCTTTGTCACTGATGTCAAACTTGTTTTTTTGTTAGTAAGACAACTGCTTACATGATTTAAGTACTATCACTTATTTGATTGATGAAGAAGATTTGATCAAAAGATGTAACAATAGCACCTAGAGGAAAGGTTGAGTTATAATATGAAAAGGAGTACAAGAATTAGCTAAGATAGTGATATCATAGTTCATTAACAATCTACTTAAGGTTGCAAAAGGTTGGTTACACTAAGAAAGTTCAGAAGAACAAGTATAACAAAGTTTGTCTGCAAAGCTTGGCTGAGTGGATAGTAGGTGCCAAGAAAAGTCAATGCAAGCCAAGCAAAAAATTAGTTGGGGTTGAGTAAAAGTCTACTTTAGTATATGCTAAGTAAAAAAATTGATGCTGAGTAAAGTTTAGTTGATGCCGAGCACCAGTAAACTTTAGTTCATGCCGAGTGATTTTACAAAGGATGTCAAGTAACGCAGTGTGTGCTGAGCATCATAAGCAAGTTAATGCCAAGTGTCAACATTATCTCAAATATCACAAATTCAATAGATCTAAGTTGACAAATTTGTTTTCTTAGATTATGTGAAACATGTGGAAGACAAGATTGATGAGCTGGTGGTACAAAATCCATAGTAAACCATTTTGAGATGAATTCAAAGAGGATTGAAAGAGAAGTTTCTAGAAAGGGATGAAATGAAATAAGGGTTAGATTTAAGAAATCCTACCTAATATAATGTAACCCTAAATTGGATGATGGAGAATGAATGGCAAAATATCCTAATTTTCTATTTATAGGGATGGATGGTCAAGAAGCAAGGTTGTCATGTGTGAGAACCTAAGGAAGACAAAGAGTCTATGGTATTGCTTCATTCAGTGACCTAAGTGAAGAGTCTGCATTGACATGATAAGTAAGAAGGCTTAAGGGTATGGATGCTTGAAGGGTGAACAAGCTATCAGAGCTGAAGTGTGTAAAAGCCAAACAAAATGGAGGACTGAAATAGATCTATAATCTACAAATGGAGTCGTAAGTTGTTATCAGATCAAGCCTTACTGTTACTCGTTAATAATTATAATCAATCTATGGTAAATCCTTTAGATTAAGGTTGACCTAACAATCATTTGTAAATCTTTTAACTAGGTGACATTCCAAGTGAATGGTCTAAAGTCTTCTAACAAAGCTCACTCCTAACAGGTGATTGAAATCCTTTAATTAGGCCACATTTAACAGTGTGCATTGTAACCTTTAACAGGATTGGCCTTTCATAGGGCATCACTTCATAAGAGTGAGAAATAGTGGCATGTTATTAATGGTTTTTCCCAAATTGGTTTTTCATGTAAATCATTATGTCAAGTGTGTTATTGAATTTTTTATGTTTCATGTTTACATTTCTGCAAATTGATTTGATAATAATCTACAAGTTTTAAGTGATTGCATAATCTTATGGATGCATGAATGATGATAAATGTTTAATGGGTTCACTAAGCTATGAAAAGTTATAATTATATATTTGGACCTTGGATAACTAATTCACTCTCCCTCTCAATTATTCTAAATAATTCCAACAATTGGTATCAGAGCCATCTACTTAAGAGGACTAGTTTGAAGGTACTAGAAGCAAAAAGATCAAGAATTCAAAAAGAGAAGTACCCAAGCTTAATAGAGATAAATTTCCTATATGGAAAGTTCTGATGAAGCTACACCTTGGAGGACTCAGAGATCATGCACAATCTACCATTACCACTGAGCATGTTGATTCTATTGGAGCCATAACTACTAAGGATCTGAAAAAGAGGAAAGAACACAACCATGCAATGCTGGAGATTGCCTCTTCCCTAAGCTATGCTGAGTTTGATGATATCAAAAATCTCAGTAGTGCAAAGAAAATGTGAGTTTCTCTACACACCATCTATGGAG
The DNA here is from genome assembly GCA_028749045.1 of Cupressus sempervirens. Classification (NCBI taxonomy): domain Eukaryota; kingdom Viridiplantae; phylum Streptophyta; class Pinopsida; order Cupressales; family Cupressaceae; genus Cupressus; species Cupressus sempervirens. Next base: position 510,823,976 of record CM053790.1, read on the forward strand.
GAGACAAGAATGTTCAAAAAGCCAAAACTAAAAGTATCAGAGGTAAGTTTGATGATATGAGAATGTAAGAAGGTAAGAATATTGCTCAATATTGCTCTAAGATAAAAGATGTTGATGCAATAAGAGGAGCTTTTGGTAAAATAGATGATGATACTATAGATGATGATACTATACTAAAAAAAGTTTTGAGAATATTGCTACCCATCTATGCTATTAAAAATTCTTCAATACAAGAACTAAGATGTGTACCAGGGAATGATCTAACACATGAAGGTCTAGTAAGTAGGCTCACTACTTTTGAGTGTCTAACTTTGATAATTGAAAATGTAAAAATATTGAATCTTCTTTAAAAGCTAAGCTGTCATTGAAGGAACTTGATGAGAAGAAGGAAAAAAAAGACAAAATATGTGTCTAGTGATAGTGATGTAGATTAGGAGGATGTAGATCAACTTTAGGGATAACTTTAAGAAACCTCTCCTGAAAAAAAGAGCCTAAAATGCTGGTAAATCCAACATTTTGTGGGTAAATTTTTTTTAATGTCGAGAGCCATTTTTTTGTTCCATATAGGGAAATAAAATATTATATGTTGGCGATTTTTGTGTTGCCTTAGCAAAAATTATTTTAAATGTGGCGAATTAATATTTTTTTGGTTGACAGATAAATAAATGATGGCTATTTTTTCCCTTACCAAAAATGAATTAATAATGTTAGAGGCGAATTACTTATTTTGTAGAAAAATGAATAATAATGGTCTTGGTTAATCTTCAGTGGTAAACTGAAAAATTGTTTAATCTGAAAGCAAAATTTGCACATGTATTGGCTAGTGATTGTACTGAGTGCTGAGTAGTCACTTCAAGTATCAACTTGTGTACTATCTTAGGTGTATTATTAATAATGTCGTAACATCGTTATGTCAGTGTCACTATTACCGAGTTGGCTACCGTCACTTTCGTATTGTTAATAGTAAATACAATAGTTTTATTGACCGTTGATTACTTGGAGATCAACGATAGAATATGCATCTTGGGGCCACTCACTTGAAAAGACCTACAGTCACACGTAATTCTCCAAAATGGAGACACATGGAAAGGTTTGCATGCAAATCATTACTCAATGTTAGGCACTATCAACTGTTCGACATTAATGCTAGTACATTTTAGTGTTTCACACACTTAAAATTAATAGGAATATGAAAAATCAAGATATGAAAGATTGTGAATGCGAAAGAATTAAATGCAATTTCCATAATGGAAATAGAAGTGCCATTAAATAGCAAGTGTCATTAAATAGCCTCTTCAATTCCTCTTTCATTATCATTTCTCATATTGTTCAAACTTTAATCTGAAATCGGTTTGCAGTTGTATTTTGTAGAGTTTCTTGAATCTTAGTCATGGATATACCAATTCACCTCAAATGCACTACAATGGCTCTGCAAAAGCCCTTTCTGGGTAGGATTCCTAACAATGTCCTTGCCATGGTTTGCAAGGTAGATGCCCAGAGTCCTTTTATCTGCCATGCTATATTCATGGTACTTGACCATGAATTCTTGAGAAATGATAAGAGGTACTATGTGTCCACGGATATTACCTATCGCTTCCTCGCATCTCTTCTTGACCTTGGAGGCAGTCAAATAGACATGCTGATGCTTCTGCGTAACATTTTTAAGAAAACATTTTTAGAAGATGATGTCAAAATTCTTGTATTGGCTGAGCAGATACCGGGGCCAGGCATTGGCATCCCTTTTGTAAATGTAGTAGACAAGTGCTGGGAGGAAGGCACAGGGTGCATTATACATAAGCATCATTTCTTGCTTGGCATGAACGAACAACAATTGACTTGCCATTGAAAGTGGGCGTGGCTCAGAAGGGATTTCTTTTGGAAATGGTTATTGTTGGATGACATTAGCGAGACCAACTTCACATGGCTAGACGAGTTCAGTGACATCATCTTCTCCAACAGGTTCCTTGCGGACCTACTTGAAGACGTTTCTAATTAAAGGCTTCAATCTCTTGGCCCCTCAGCCTGCTCATGCTTCTAGCCTCCCTGGTTCACTAGTTCCCTGTTCTCTTAGCCCTGTGTTTGAACATTGTAACTTGTTTCCTTACTTGTTGCCCTTAGGGTAAAAAAATGTTTTAAAAATATCTGTATTTTTAGTTTTTTCTTTGAGTTGGGCCTTGCCCTTTTTCGTAAATTAAAAAATAGTAAAACTAGGTTGATTTAATCAGCTATTTTGAATATCTATGCTATGAAATATGAATTAGTACTATGTACATTGTACAATCTAAAATATTATCAATGAAAACAATTGTTTTTAGCTTTTCAAATCGTTGTTCTTGTTAGTCTATGACTTTGTAAGTTTGTTTTTGGCATCTTGATTCTCAATGCACTGTTGAAATGTTACTGTTAGTCTACGACTTTGTTAAAAATAGTTAACTGTTAATAATTAACTATTTTTGTTTAATCTAATTGGTTAAAACAAATAGAGCTTCAAAGAAAACTAAAGATTAATAGATTATAACCTTAACAAAGTTAAATATAATTTTGATAATTTATGTGTCAAATTTTTATTTCATACCTATCTTGTCACCTATTTCTAACTTTTTTTTTTTCATTATGAAATCTTTTAAGTGATGAAGAATAGTTTATAAACAATTATCACAATTTTCAATATATGTTAAATTTTAATAATTTATAGATGTTTTAACTATATTATATTATAATTTTGAAACTAAATAATAAATATGAATAAAAATATAGCATTTGCAATTATATTTTTAAATTGTAATTATTTTATTTACATTATTATTATTATTTCATATATCTTACACCAATTTTATTTTATAAAATTTAATATACCTTCATTGAATTTTTCATATCATCTTTACAATAAAAAGCTTATAGTTATGATAGAAAAGAAAATCCTTTGTTTATATATTAAAACTATTATAATAATTTTTTTGATCAGTAATAGGTTCTGCCCAAAATCTCGACCGTTGCATAAAAGAAGGATCGACGGCCCGAGATTTGGGGAATGCTTTCTCATGTGCCTAGATTCATTCGAAATCATGACACGTGTCCGGTCATTGCCAATTGGAAGACTCGGTTAATATTTTTATTTTTTTAATGTAAGTGCATTGGTTTATATTTCATATTGTAATAATGTATTTTTTTATAAATTATAATATGTTTTTTTTGTCATTCAATTAAAAATAATATTACTTATATTATATAATCATTTAAGATTTATTATTATTATAAAAATATTATTATTTTTATTTATAATTATTTATTATATAATAGAACATATATTATAATTATTTATAATAAAATATAATTATTAATATAATATAATTATAACCATATAATATATATGTACTATTATAATATATTTATATGATATATATGTACTATTATAATATATTTATGAATAAAATTTAAATTTAAATTAACATCATTACAAAAAAAATAAGTATATTGCATTTTTATCAATTCAAATATTTTAATCAATAATTAAATTAACTTGAAATCGGGACACGTGTACTACAAGATTCTACCTGAAAATTGAAATCCTGACCATTGAATAAAAGAAAGATCAACGACCTGAGATGAATTCTGAGCTGATTTGGGGAATGCTTTCCCATATGCCTGGATTCATCCGGAATCCTGACACGTGTCCAGTCATTGCCAATCGAAAGACTCAGTTAATATTATTATTAATAATTATGTTTATAAACAATTATCACAATTATCAATATATGTTAATAATTTATAGATAATTAAACTATATTACATTTTTATTTTGAAACTAAATAATAAATATGAATAAAAATATAACATTTGTAATTTTTTTAAAAATTAAATTTATTTTATTTAAATTAAACTATTGTCATTATAATTTATTAATAATTATTAGTACTTGCTGGTAGCTACTAGGCTTAGGGCTAAGAGCTAAATATTTTATTTTCAATGTGATACATTAACGTTAATATATATATTTTTTAATGTAAGTGCATTGGTTTAATATTTTATATTGTAACAAGTGGCCACGTTAGTAATATATATATATATATATATATATATATATATATATATATATATATATATATATATATATATATATATATATATATATATATATATAATTGTATTTGTGAAAGGCAAATATAAGTTATATAATTTATTTTAAAATTTTAAAATAATTTTATATTAGAAATAAATAGACTTATTGTAATATCATTCAATTGTGTATAATATCATTTTCTAAAATATTTTCTTTTTATTATTTTATTATTAAAATTATATAATACTAAATTGAATGATTATAGTTAGAAACTAATTAAAATAATATTTAATATCAATCCTTATAATAAATAAGAAGTCCAATTAATACAAATCACAAATAAAATTAAATAATATATAATGCACAAAATTAGCTTTTTATATCCAAAACAATAATTTGATAAATAAATCAATAAAATATAATAAATATTAAAAAAATATAATAATTATAGATATAATATTCTTCACATCTAAAAATACAATTTAATAAATTAATTTTAAATAAACATTCACTATTGGATTATAATAGTTTGCATAAACCTTGATGCTTTCTAGCATTAATTCTTTATATTTTATAAAGTTTAATATATCTTCATTGAATATCAATAATTAAATTAACTCAAAATCAGGACAGGTGTGCTACAAGATTTTACCGAAATGAATTTTGGGCCAATTTGGGAAATGCTCTCCCAAGTGCCTAGATTCATCCGAAATTGTGACACGTGTCCTCAACAAGTGTCATAATGTCACGATTGACGAACGCGTGATGATATCACTCCATAAATTCACCCGAAAATCATATCGAATCATCGATAATTAAGTTCTATTTTTATTAATTAATTAATTTAAAATGAACAAATTTATTCAAATGTATATCAATATAATAAATTTTTTCTTTTTTTAAATTCTTATTATTGTTATGTACATTACTAAATTATTGAGTCTTGATTCTTTATGTTGTTTACATGTACATTGTACATACTATTAATAAAGCACATAAAACCATTAATTACTTAATACTTTCTCTTTAAATATTAACCCTACCCTGTGTGTTCATTTTTTTTTAGAGTCCAATACGTCAATAGGGTTTTCAAATTTCAAATTTTCTCAGATTGACAGAATTCCATTTTGTGTTCTAAAGATTGAAAGTGTGAAACTTGAGTATCAGATGACAACATGAATTATCCAATATCAATTCCAAGTATTTAATTTTTTAAAAACTTTTTTCATTGCAATTTGTAGCAATAGAAATCTTGATTTTAATTGTCTTAGGTTTACACTTTACAATTATTTTAAATAGGGCCTAAAGAAGAATTTTGTGTAATAACCAGTAGCAAGCATGGGCAAAACAAAGTCAAAAACTTTCCGTACGAGTGCAAGCATAAAGGAAAAGAAACACATTATAAAACTCGGGCAAGTGTTACAAACCCCAGGTTTCACCGATGAATGTCATGATATTTTTGATCCTATTATCCATGGAGATTTAAGACTCATGGGAATTAGACATTCATTGTTTAATAAGTGAAAAGATCCACAGAAGGGGAGAATTTATTAAAAATATAACAACAGTATTGGTGCACATACAAATAAACTAGCTTATTTGGTTATTGGATTAGCAAACCTTACTGTACCTGAAGTATTCCCTTGCCCTGAAATTGTAATTTTATGTACTCATAATTATGATGAAAATAGACAGGCAATTGTAAACCAAAACACTCAGGAGGAAATTTTATCCATAACTGAGAGTGAATTTTTCTTTCTGTTAGACCTAAGGCTAGGGTTTAAATCAGAAATTTCTAACGAACACATTGACTTGGATAAACTAGCACAAGCTTATGACAAACTGGAAAGAGTTTTTCAAGATTCATTTATTAAGGGTTTAATAAACTCAAAGTCCTCTAGTTCTACTAGTGTTACACTGGACATAGACCATACGCCTCCTTATCAGTATGATATTTTTGTGCCATGGGTTCATAATACTATTTCTTTGTTATCATTTTGTCTAGGATTGGACAATAATAAGGAAGTGGGGTCTAGTGTTCTTGAAATGATTTATAATATCCATTGTTGAGGTGAGTCAATTGAGCAGGTAGATGTAAGATATAATTTTGTTCAACACATTGTTGAATCTATGCAACAAAAATTATCGATGATTAAACAAAGTATAACTACAGGCAAGACGAAGAGATTTAGGTTCACAAGTTACTTGTGCTACCTTCTTTTAGCAAAGCATCACCCAATATTTGAGATAGAGAACAACAAGCTTGATATTGAGGTCTATAAGTTTGATGAGAGAACCCAGAAGAAATCAGAGACTCCAAGTCCAAAATATGAGTGGACACATAAGATGAGGATGACTACTGCAAATAAAAACTACAACCATTTTGTAGACTTCTTTTTAGCACTTATTTACCAAAAAATCACAGGCACTTTGATGCCTAGATTGCCTGTGTCTTATGTAATTGAGCCATCATTTTGGTGAACTAGGAGGTGTAAATTGGCTAGATGAATGTAATAGTAATTTAGAGCATTCCAGAAAAAGAATTAGGTTAAAAGGCCCCACGGTTTGAAAGTTATTGCAGTTTTTCGGGTTGTGGAGACCTCCTAAGAATGCTTTAAAGTCAGGTTAGGAGAATTAAATGACCTCAAAAAGGGCTAAAAAATGGGAAACAAGTGAAGCTCTTCCATTGGGCTATAGAGAGCTTCGAGAGCTTTTCGGAAATGGAAACGGTTTGTCAATCGGAGCTACGGTTCAAAAGTTATGCCTCCCGAAAGTTCGGTTATCATTTCTAGATTCTTCTAGATTTGCGCCGATCTTGTAAAGATTACATTCAACTGAAAAGTCAAATTCAATTAGCTGACTAGTTCTTCATGGAAGAGTACACTGTCTTAAGGTTTTATGGTTCAACGATTGAACCCTGCAAACTTCCAATGCATGTTACAAAAAGGGTTTTTGCACTAGAATATGTACAGTAGATGGAGAGCACAGATAAACTTTTCAGTGGACAACAAAAGAAAATGATATTTCCTTCCTTTCCTTTCACAATTGGAGGCCTCACATTTGAGAGAAAGGCTTTCAAACTGGAAAATGAATTGGTAATTTTTTTTGGCTTTGTTTTTGTCAGTCACTGGAATTATGATCCACTGAACATAATAAAAATGAGACTTATTGCCAATGGGAACTCTGCAAGAAAATATCAACATTAGGAGATGCCATTGATGGAAAAGTTAAAAAACAAAGATTCATAGGATGAGGTTAAGAAAGAGATGGAGAAACATGCAATAGAGAATAATATTTCAATGCAAGAATTGTCATCCCAAATTATGACATTGCACAAATCAGAGCCTCTGACATACTTAAATTTCTACAAGAAAGCATCTCAACCTTCTAAGAGGTCTATGCCTAAATAAATTAAAGAGGCATGCATAGTTGAAATGTGGTGTCAAACCAAGATGACTAATTTTTAGAAAATGAGGCAAAATTTGGGTGAACCAATGACATTAGCTAGTTTTGATGAAATGGAGGAGGATGAAATTTTCAGCAATTGTTGAAATAAAGAGCATCCAACTGTACTATATGATTTTGGCAGTGATAGTGATAATGAAAGGTAGAAGGACCTCCAGTCGATGCTGACATTCAAGGTATTCAGGATTCTGGGTCAACCAGTGGCAGAGATATTGTTACACTTCAAATAAGTGATTTTGTTAAACAAACATATAATAGAGGGGCAACTATGATACAAAAAATGGGTTATGCAGGTATAGGGCCCATTGGTGCAAGTGGTGAAGGGATTTGGAATCTAGTTCCAGTACCAGACCCACCCAAAAGAGGATGTAAACCAATCATCAAACTTTTTGAGAATGAAGATGATTCATTCAGAAAGGGCAAAAAACATCATGCCTCTGCTTCTGAAGGTCATCCCAAAACATTATTTGTTAAATCTTCGAATCTAGTTGTAGTGTATCCCACTGGCACTAGCATGGATGAACCTTGTGCAAAAAAGAAAAAAGTTATGACAATTACATCGCCAACAATGTCAACGGTTACTTCACCAATGTATGCACTAGTAGCTTCTATACAAAACCCAAAAAATTGTCCTAAAATGTCAGGATTTGGAATGGGCCATCTTCAGTCTGTTGGCAATCCTCAAAATACAATTGTAGGTGGAGTAAGTTTAACTAGAGTTAGAGGAGCACACAAGGATACAACTGATAATTCTCACCTGTCAAATACTCAATTGTGTCAGCAAACCCAGATTTAAGTTTGAATGAGTTTTCATCAAAGTTTGAATAGACAAGTGAAAGAAATAGGCAAATTATGAAGATTTTGAAAAGTGATGCAGTTGCTAAATGTCAAAGATCTACTAACAAAATATTTCCAACATATGATCCAAACAATGAAATGATGAACTTCATGGCTATTATGCCCCTGGGTAGAGATAATAATTCACCACAAAATGCAATAAATCCTAATGATATACAAGTTACCAGTCTTCAAATGAATTTTTCAAAAGTGAAAAATATTGACAAAATCAATATATCAAAAGAGAGCAACAAAATGGTCCACTCTACACTTTTGAAAGTGGAAAGAGAAAACAAAAGGCTTACAAAGCAAATAGAAAAGTTACAGGTAGACCTTGATAATGTGAAGGTGAAGGAGAAAGTAGCAGACAATAGGTTCAAAGAATTGCAAAACAAGATAAAGAAATCTTCTCCTATAGAGGCAATTGTCCAACAAGAAAAGATGAATGAACAAATGCAAAAATTGGCTAAAGAATTGGATGAGTGCCAAAAAAGACTTCATCATCAACAAGCCTCTACTACACAGTTGTTCAAGTCTATAAAAAGTAGTGCACAGGTCAATAATAAATTAAAAATTGACTTGGACTATGCTGTCAAGGAAAATAATATTTTGAAGATTGAATTGGAGAATGAAAAGAAATATTCAGTGTCTAGGGAAAATATGGTTTTTAATTTGCAAAAGGAATTGGGGAGTGAGAAGGAAAAAGGGGAGTCTAGTGCAAAAAAAAACAATAATTTGAATAAGCAATTGGAGAATATGAAACAAAAAGAGGAGTCAATTGCAAAAACTATCCGTAATTTGGAGAAGGAATTGGAGAATGCGAAGAAAATAGAGTCGAGTACTACTGCAAGTACTAACATAATCCACCACATGAGGAGGGAATTGGAGAATGCAAAGAAAAAAGAGGAGTCAATTGCAAAGAAAATCTTTGATTTTAGAAAGGAATTGGAGAACGCAAAGAAAGAGGAGTCTACTGACTCTACTCAAAGACTTCATGATTTGAAGAAGGAATTGCACAATGAGAAGAAAAATGAGTCCACTGCAAATACAATCCATGATTTGAAAAGGGAACTCGAGGATGAGAAGAAAAAAGAGGTAACTACTATAAAGACAATCCAAGATTTGAAGAAGAAATTGAAGGATGAGAGGAAAAAAGCAACTAATTGGCAAGGGCAACTAGAGGAAATATAGAAAAAGAGTGAAAAAGAGATGTCTCAAATGAAGAAAAAGATGAAAAATGTAATGGCAGAAAATAGAGCGACCTCTTCCAAAAACCATCATGTGAAGGATACTATAATAAACATGGTTAAGCTTATCAAAAAAGAAAATTGGAGCAAAATAATGAAGAATAGTGATAGTTTTTTTGAATGGCTTGATTTAAATAGCAATATCAGACTTGTCTGTGAAAATGTAAAAAGTGATATTTTTGGTAAAAGAAAAATCTTCACCAATTCCTTAAAAAATCTTTCTGACCAAATTTTGAATAAAGTAAAGATATCCAGTGACAAGGATTTGACAAACCATGGAATAAACAACCACTTGGATGCCTCTGTAATAACCATTGAAGTCAGTCACCATTATGAACAAGTAACGAAAATAGGTGAAGCTCTCAAATCTACTTTGAAAGAATTGAAGAAGATGAATAACATCATACTGAACTTGCTAACTGTTGGATTACCAAATCTAGTTGACTCAGATTACAGATTCATTGGAAAAGAAAATTACATGAAAAGGTTGTAGGACAACATGAATTATGATTTAGGCAACTTGCCTGAGGAAACCACTCCAGAAAGAATTGCAAGTTGCATCAAACAACTGTCAACAATGAATGAAGCTGTAGATAAATTCCTTGATTCATGTAAAAATATCTCTCAGAAGTATTTATTGTTGATGAGGTTACAACTATTTAGCTACAAACTCAAACAAATGGAGCTTCCAAATGATGTAGAATGGAGCACCCTAAAGAAATTCTTAGAAGCTGGGTCATCTTCTCAAATTGAAGTTGTTACTGTTGCTGTCATTGGCAGTCATGACTCATAGCTAATAGCACTAAGAAGTAACAAATTAGTAAGTGATAGTACTATAATCATTTTGTTACTTGTTGCTCTTTAATTTCAAATTTTGGATTTAATTTCAACTTTGTTTAATGTTAATTGTTATAGGAATCAAGAGCCAGCATATCAGGATAGTTGGGCAACCAGGAATTGGCATACTATTACTACACAGAGGAGATGGAAAATTTTTCCCTAGTCCTACAACTTGAAAAAATTGTACAATTGACAATGTGATTGTATAGAACCAAAATAACAAGAATTAGAATCGGCAAGCTTGAATCGAATCGTTGAATCGTGTGAATCGTCGTGATTCTTGGAACTATGTTGTATACACATAATGCATCATGTAGTAATAATCTAATTATATATACAATTACAAACTGACCTACATCTATTGTTGCTACCTTATATCTGCAAAAGGGAATTCAGGGTCATTTCAATTTGACATTGAGTCATTTGTAAAGGGTTGTAATTGTTTGTAATTGACAATTGTTAAATGTATTATGTTGCAGGTTGATTTATAATTATAAATTATAATACAATTTTTTAAAAATAGATCTTATTCTATTAAATGCATTATGTTATAATTTCTTAAAGAAACTAGAATCAATAAAAATCTCAACATGTAAGTTTGTAACATCAACATGTTCAAAAAATAATAATTTAAGCATTTATAAAGGGACAATGAATGAAGGCTATAAATTAACTTCTACAAACATGTTACATAATTGTAGGTAGTCTTAGATCAGAGCTACTAGCCTACTACTTGACTCACGCAGAAGTTAGAGCTTGAGGTTGAGATGCTGCTATAGTTGCCATTTCACCTGGACCGGCTCAACATCACTATCATTAGAATCCTCCTCATTTATTGCATACAATATTTTATTGTTTTTTGTGTTTTTTTTAGATTTGGTGTTAGCGTTAGACTCACTATGCATGCCAAAGTCAATATCATCTTCATTGCTTATAATATTAGTATATGAACCACTGCTACTGCCACTACCACTGCCACTGCCACTGCCACTGCCACTTGGGTTTGAAATGTTGGCAATCCCTCTTCTTTGACATTGGTTTCTCCAAATGTTGACAACCTTGTCATAAGGAAAATTTTCTACCTCATACCTAGAATTATAGAGCCTCAGACAATTATCCAAATTTTTGTCTAATTTGTTTCTAATCTTTGACTTCAGGAAGCACAAAGTACTGAAAACTCTCTCATCCTCCATTGAACCCAATATCATTGTCAAATATAAATCGGTAAGCTTGAAATATTCTAGTATTGCCTCTCTCATCTGATTGCTCTCACCAAAGTTTTTTCAAAGCTTTTTTATCGCTCCCTCTTCATTTGGGTTCTCCATAAGAGCATATTGTTCCCTCATTATGTTTACAAAAGAATATGATTGATCTCTCAGTTGAGATTCATCTAAAATTCCATTTATAGTGACTCCATTAATTACTTTAGGTTTGCAAAAATGTTGAATCAAAGCCATCATCCTTTTTCAAAAATTAGTCAAACAGTTTAGAGACCAATATTATGGAAAAACAATTGACATTTCTTTCAGTAGTTCCTCTGGAGGGAATTTGAATCTAATTTTTGATGAAAGATTGTAGCAAACTCACTTGACAGAGTTAAGCACAAAGTCTTTGATCTTCTTGAAGTCTTCACTTGTAACACATGGAAGTACCTTCTCTGGTACTAATTCAACTTCGCTTCTTGCTTTGTTGGGGTTGGAGTTAGGGTTGATGCGGGCATAGTACTGCATTGGTATGTCAACTCCACGTACCCTAGCATATACCTCATCATTTGCATCAATATGTAAAAATTTTCTAGGATTGTTTAAATATAAGATTTTGAACCACTTTGCAAAATTTCTTTCATCTAATGGTATTAATCGGTACAAAGTATTTAGGCTAATACAAGTCATTTTACGTAGCTTATTATATTTTGCAATGTACATAGCTCTTTGTTGAACCTTTTTTTATAATATTTCTAATGTCCTATAGCAAGGGGAGAATAGCTGCTAAAGTTAAGAGTACCTAAGCATTAGTTAGGCTTGAATATGGTCAAGGGAATTTTTCTCACACAGAGTGGATTAGTCCAAGCAATGACGGGTATTCAAACATTACTCGATGCACCGGTCGATCCAAAGAGATCCATCTATATCATTGTCTTCAAGAAGATTCTTCCCATCAGTAAGTCCTTTAGCAAAGTGTTGAAATTCCCAAACTTGTTTTGGACTTTGACAGAAGTATTGGTAAATCTCTTTGATTAGAGATTCCGCTTTACTTACACAACCAAAATTGCTGAAAATTCTAAAAGCTAGATTCATTTGATAGGCCATGAAATGAATGGGAATAGGGTAGGGTGCCAAATCATTCGTGATCTTTTTGCAAAGACTGCCTTTATGACCTTGCATAACCGAAGCTCCATCCGCTCCAACACACACCAACTTTTTGGAAATCTCCATGTTATCGAAACCTCTAGATTCAATTAGAGTAGTCTTTAATAATTCATATAAATTTTCAATTGTCACACTACAATTCAATTTAGCAATAGATAGTAGAAATGGTTGATGACAAAGATTGTTTATAGTATAAACATGCATGCACACCCAGGATGTATTATCAATTGTTGTAACTTCATCCAGAGACAATGCAATGAAATTAAAGTCTTTAATTTTGTCCTTCATATCTTCTTTTTCAACTTGTGCAAGACATCTAGCCCATTCCCACCCATTGTTTACTGACCAGTGACTGTTCAGATAGTTTTGAGTTTTCAGAAAGTGCAATAAGGAAGGAATTGAAGGGTAGTCCATCATAGGATGTCCTCTTTTCAATATATAAAACACCACACTTAATTGAACTACTTTTCCCATATTTTTCACTTCCATTGCTTTCCCAATAAAATCTTCAATGGAACCTTTTACTATAGAACGCTTCTCCCATAATTGCTGGTGTAACTCATATATTTTGGCATTCTTAATATGCAGACAGTTCTCCTTTGTTTTCCAAGTTAACACAGATTTTTCAACTCCATCTATAGTTTCCTTCTTGTAAACTTTATCGACATGATTTTCTATGGTATCAATTTTAAGCCGCAACCTCTTCTCCTTCTTTGTTATCTCTGTGCAAATCTTACATCTGCATTCTGTAGGAGGCTCACCATCAATTGGATTGGGCACTAGTTCAATGAACTAGTACTTTTCCACCCATTCTAACTGAAAATTCCTTTTGGATAGATCCTAGTGAGATCAATCTTTCGTCGATTCCAAATTTTTTTCCCCTTTTGTGCATGAACATGATTTATGGAATCAGTTTTGGTTTTCTCACCCAACTGGTCTAGGACCAACTCCAACTCTATAATCTCAATTTGTATCTCCCTGCTCAGGGGAAGTGCCTCCAAATCTCATTCAAGTTCATCCTCAACTAAGATATCAGGTTCACCAACTTGAACTTCAATACGGTCTGAGGGTCCAATTTGTGATGAATCTCCTTTTTCAATAACCACTGGAGATCTAACTTGTGAATCTTGTAGGTTTCCAACATTTCCACCACCAAAATATGCCACTATGGTTCTGTGTTTTGGTAATGGTGGCCTCTCTTGGCTTTCAGGGATCCTACTGGAACCCTTGTTATCCCTCTTGTTTGACATGGCAAACCAATAAAGGCTGCAAAAAAAATCAACTTAGTTGTTGAACAAAAGACTCAACTACTTAGACTACATATAATAACAATAATATGATTCATTCTCAAAAAAAGGGTACTACTGATACGGTACTATAGTCTACAATGCTACCCAATATAATTTGCAAACTTATAGGCTATCTTAGCATGTGAGATGTCCAATCACTACCGGACACTGGACAGTAAAACTAAAAAATTAACTAGTACCATTGTACCAGTGGTCTAGTACCACTGTTGACATAAAAAATAATTTAAAAATCACTTGCCTTTTACAAAAACTAGGGTCTACGAGTCAATGGCCAATGCACTCAGCACTCTGAAAGTTCAGCAGCAATAAGAAATGCTAGTCTCCAAACCAGAAAATAGCAAATTGTGTAGAATAATAATATCTTATAGTCCAATCTAGGTTGGTGAATTAGGTGGGATTAACAAGCAGGAATGTTAAATACAGGCGAAACACACCTTCCTATACAAGCCCATAGTAGGAAATAGTTGGCTAAATGGGGCTGGTGATTGACACACGTTGGTAAAATGGTTGGAGACACCCAACCCAAGGGAAAATTATTTGGTTGTAGTAATGGTGAAAGAACATGGACCAATAAGAAATAACATGCAAAGGTTGGCGATATGTTTAAAAAAAATGTATCCAAAATGTATATTGCATTGGTGATTGGACTGATATTTTTGACCAATCATGTGATAACTAATGGGCGACTACCCCAGGAATTGGACCCAAATTCAATAAATATTCAATGATGCGGTTGACTTGTGTTGCATGCGCTATTCACCAAATGATGATTGACTTGTTAGATGAGATCACCAAAAGGTGAAGATTTGCCACTAAAGTAATCCCTAATTCAACTTGAAGCACTACTAGCAAAAAGATTTCACAAAGGTAAAGGCAAGTTTGAAGGTAAACTACCTATCATTTGTTTCAATTGCAATGAGGTTGGTCATATTGCTGCTAGATGTCCAAAGAAGAAGAACTATAGAGGTGTTGACAAGTACAAAAATAGAAGAGATGAAGATAACAAGGATTACAAAGACAAAGACAAGAAGTCTTGCTACTTTGCTAAAGAGGAAATAAGAGATGAATCTGATGAACATGATGATGAAGTGGGTGTATAGTGTAATGATGGATGAATTTGATGAAGATGAGGCAATTGCACTTGTATCTTGTGTAAACAAGAATCACAGATAGATAATTGATAGTGGGTGTTCACATCACATGATTGGAGATAAAAGTAAGTTCATTACCTTGAATTGTTATAATGGAAATAGTGTAAGATTTGATAATGATGCACCATGTTTGATAAAAGGAAAAGATTCTATCAAACTCACAAGAAAGATTTTATGTGACAATGCTTACTATGTTGTAGGACTTAACTATAATTTGTAGAGTGTATCACAACTGAATAATTCAAGATGTAAGGTTGAGTTTGAAAACAAGATTGCTAAGATATATGATACTGATGGAAAATTGATTGGAAAGGGTGATCAAACTAGGAGTAATCTATTCTACCTTGATATAGAGAATGATACTTGTTTAGTTGTAGAATTTGATGATGTGTGGCTATGGCACAAGAGGTTATGTCATGTTAATTTTGATCACTTGGTTAGTATCAGCAGCATGAGAAGAGTTAGAGGTTTTCCTAAGTTGAAGAAGCCTAAAAATATAATGTGCAAACGAAGTCAGTTAGGCAAGATGACAAAGTCAATTTTGAAGAGTAAAACTCATACCTCTAAAGGAATACTAGAGATTTTTCATACCAACTTGTGTGGACCAATTGAAGTGAAAAGCTACAAAGGAGATAAGTACATTATGTTGCTTGCTGATGATTATTCTAGAATGACGACAATTATGTTTCTGAAATAGAAATATGATGCTTTCCAAATATTTAAATGGTACTAAGAAAGAGTTGAAAAAGAAATAGGTAAAAGTTTGAAATGTTTGAGATCTGAAAGAGGAGGATAATTTACATCAAATGAGTTTGAGATGTTCTATAATGACAAAGGAATCAAAAGAC
Organism: Cupressus sempervirens; assembly: GCA_028749045.1. NCBI lineage: Eukaryota > Viridiplantae > Streptophyta > Pinopsida > Cupressales > Cupressaceae > Cupressus > Cupressus sempervirens. The sequence continues at coordinate 510,840,103 of CM053790.1, forward strand.
AGACATCTGCTCCTAGAACCCCTCCACAAAATGGAATTGTTGAAAGATGGAACAAGTCTATAATGGACTGTGCTAGGACACTCATGATGGAGAAAAATGTTGCTTTAAAATACTAGAGGGGAGTTGTAGGTACATCTATCTATACCTTGAACCATGTACAAGTCAAGAAAGGTACTCATTCAACACCTTTTGAAATATGGTATGGATACTCACCCAATGTAAAATACTTTAAGGTATTTGGAAAAAAATACTATATTCTCAAAGATTGTAGGAATGGTAAACTAAATGCAAAAAGTGAAGAAGGTATATTCCTAAGTTATTCCATAAGAAGTAAAGCTTATAAGTGTTTAAATACTAACACTAACAAAATTATGGAAAGTGTAAATGTAAAATTTGATGAATATATAGAAGTATATGTGGTTGACACTATGAAGGAGCTAGAAGAATACAAATCATTTGTATACTTTTATGAAGGTATGCTTCCTAAAAAAGATGCCACAAATCAAGCTATAAACCAACAATAAGTTTTAGTGATTTCCAAGTCACATACTATGAATGTCGAGTTGCATTCATGAACCAAGCTACATTGAGATTCCAAGTTACAAAATGAAGTTGAGACACATTTTGATTCAAAGATTAGTGTACATGAAAGAAATGCTGAAATACCTGATAGAGATGTACATAGTGAAACAAAAGTTGAAGGACCAAATGAAGAAACCAAAGTTGAACTAAGATTGTCAAAAGACATCATCTTTTTGCACAAATCATTGGAGATAAAGATGCTAGATCAATGACAAGGAACAAATTGAGAAATGATACATGTTTGCTGAGCATGAAGGAACCTAAAACAATGAAAGATGCCTTGAAAGATATGGATTGGAGTAAAGCCATGGAAGAAGAGATTGAACGAATTGAAAAAAATAAAACATGGACTCTAGTTCCTAGATCATAAGAAAAAAATGTGATTGACACCAAGTGTGTATTTAGAAAAAAGTTAGATGAAAATGGTGAATTCACAAGGAACAAGGCAAGATTAGTTTGTAAAGGATATGCACAAGAAGAAGGGATTGACTATGGAGAAAAATTTGGTCATTTTGCTAGATTGGAAGGAGTAAGAACTCTACTTGCTTATTTTGCATACAAAGGTTTCAAAGTTTATCAAATAGATCTTAAATTTGTATTTTTGAATGGTATATTAGAGGAAGAAGTTGATATAGAATTGATAGAAAGATTTGTTGATGTTAACAATAAAAACATGGTATCTAGATTACACAAAACATTATATGGTTTAAAGCAAGCACCAAGAGTGTGGTATGAGAGACTTCATAAATATCTCATGACGATTGGATTTGAAAGGATAGATGATAACAAAAAATTATACTTGAAGATAGAGAAAAACAAAGGTATTTTGTTATCTGAATTTTTTGTTGATGATATCGTATTTGGAGGTCAAGATACTTTAAGTAAGGCTTTTGCAAATGAAATGAAGCAATAATTTGAGATGTCTATGTTTGGAGAGATCAAGTTCTTTATGGGTTTGTAGGTACACCAAATGAAATATGGTATATACATCACTTAGTCAAAGTATGTCAAGGAGATACTACAAACTTTTGGATTGGAAGATTCCATGCCAATAAGTACACCTATGGTTACAAGACAGAACTTGTCAAAGGATGATGATTCAGCTAAGATGAATCAAATATTATACAGGTCTATGATTCACAAATTGCAATATGTAGTACATAACAGACTTGATATTTCTTTATCTGTAGGGATAGTTGCAAGATTCTTTTCTAATTATAGAGAGAATCATTTGATGGCTATAAAAATAATAATGAGATATCTGAAAGGAACAGAAGAATATGGTCTATACTATAAGAAAAATGAAAAATTTGAATTAAGAGCCTATACTGATGCTGATTGGGCAAGAAATATTAATGACAAAAAGAACACCAGTGGAGGAGCATTTTTCTTAGGCAAGAGGCTAGTTACATGAACTAGCAAGAAATAAAACTGCACTTCACAATCTATTGCTAAAGCTGAATATGTTGTTGTTGCTATTAATTATACAAACATTGTATGGACCAAACAACTACTCAACGGTATCAAGGAAGAAATTACTAAACCAGTGATACTTTATTGTGATAATACAAGTGCTATAAATATATCAAAGAATCTTGTGATGCACACAAATACTAAGCACATTGCAATCAAGTATCATTACTTGAGAGAATTAGTTCAAGATAAAGAGGTGAAGATGGAATATGCTAACACAACAGAGCAAATTATTGATATCTTCACAAAGGCATTACCTAAGGATGCTCATGAGTATCTAAGAGGTAAACTAGGGGTCATACCCCTATCAAAGGCCATCTAAGTAACAAAAGGAGTGCCTTGCATCAAACAAGTTGATTTTCATATGTTACAGATTGATGTAGTGGATCTTACTTTAGGGGCTACCTAAAGTAATCACAGAGCTAAAACTACAAACTAGTCACAAACAAGGTGACAGAGGGAGATATCAAAGAAGTTTCTATTTGCATATTAAGATGACAAGTCTTTGGCATTATTTTCAAAGAGGGAGAATACAAACAAAAAAAATTGAACAACTAAAAACAAACATCTATGAAAGGGAGATAGAAACAGATAAGAAGAGATATGAAAAAAGACACTGAACAAAGAACGAGGGAGAAATTTTGATTACATATACCTAGTAAGAGGAAGCTAATGTACAGGGAGATATAAGAAGTAATTTAGAGGGAGTCATAAGAATGACAGAACATAGTTTTGTAACCTATTCAGAAGATGAAAGTTGCTGATAGAGGGAAAGATTTTAATACAAGGAACCTTTTTTTTTGGTATTTTGTTGGTCTTACTATTTTAACCTAGTTAGTTTGGTTGATCAATTTGGTTTGCCATTAATGTGAAAGAGGAAGATTGTTAAAAATAGATTGATACAAGTATGATAAATGTGTTTCAATCATTGTTTTGTCACTGATGTCAAACCTATTTTTTTGTTGGTATGATAACTGCTTAGATGATTTAAGAACTATCACTTAGTTGATTGATGAAGAGGATTTGATCAAAAGATGTATCAATAACACCTAGAGGAAAGGTCGAGTTATGATATGAAAAGGAGTAAAAGAATTAGCTAAGATAGTGATATCATAGTGCATTGACAATTTACTTAAGGTTGCAAAAGGTTGGTTACATTAAGCAAGTTCAAAAGAACAAGTATAACAAAGTTTGTTTACCAAGCTTGACCTAGTGGAAAATAGGTGCCAAGAAAAATTAGTGCAAGCTGAGCAAAAACTTAATTAGAGCCGAGTAAAAGTCTATTTTAGTGTATGCCAAGTAAAATAGTTGATACTGAGTAAAGTGTAGTTGATGCTAAGCATTAGTAAACTTTAGTTTGTTTCAAGTGATTTTACATTGGATGACGAGCAATGCAATGTGTGCCGAACATCAGAAGTAAGTTAATGCTAAGTGTCAGCATTATCTCAACAATCGTGAATTTGATAGATCTAAGTCTAGTAGTTTGTTTTTTTGGTTTATATAAACCATATGGAAGACAAGATTGATGAGCTGGTGGCACAACATCCATGGTAAACCGTTTTGAGGTAAATTCAAAGAGGATTGAAAGAGATATTTTTAGAAAGGGATGAAATGAAATAAGGGGTAGATTCAATGAATCCTACCTAATCTAACCTAACCCTAAATTGGATGATGGAGAATGAATGACAAAATATCTTAATTCTCTATTTATAGGGATGGTTGGTCAAGAAGCAAGATTATCATGTGTGAGAACCTAAGGAAGACAAAGAGTCTAGGGTATTGTTTCATTCAATAACCTAAGTGAAGAGTCTGCATTGGCATGTTATGCAAGAAGGCTTAAGGGTATGGATGCTTGAAGGGTGAACAAGCTATCAGAGTTGAAGTGTGTGAAAGTCAAGTAGAATGGAGGATTGAAATAGAGATCTATAATCTGCAAATGGAGTTGTAAGTTGTTATCAAATCAAGCCTTACTGTTACTCTCTAATAATTGTAATAAGTCTAGAGTAAATCCTTTAGGTTAAGGTTGACCTAATAGTCATTTGTAAATCCTTTAATCGAGTGACATTCCAAGTGAATGGTCTAAAGTCCTCTAACAAGGCTCACTCCTAATAGGGTGATTGAAATCCTTTAATTAGGTCATATTTAACAATGTGCATTGTAACCTTTAACAGGGTTGGCCTTTCAGAGGGCATCACTTTAGAAGAGTAAGAAAGAGTAGCATGTAACTCGTGGGTTTTTCCAAATTGGGTTTCCATGTAAATAATTGTGTCAAGTGTGTTATTGAATCTGTTATGATTCATGTTTACATTTTTGCAAATTGATTTCACAGTAATCTACAAATTTTAAGTGATTGCATAATCTTATGAATGCACAGATGATGATAAATATTTTATGGGTTCACTAAGCTGTGAAAAGTTATAATTGTACATCTAGAACTTGGATAACTGACTCACCCCCCCTCTTAGTTATTCTAAAGAATTTCCACACAAGTTATTCTAAATCAATCTAACAATCGGTATCAAAGTTGTGGTGCTTGTAAGGAAAGTTAGAAGTGATTGAAGTCAAAGATCAAGATGTACAAGAGAGAGATACCCAAGTTGAACAAGGAGAACTTCCCAACATGAAAAATACTGATGAAACTGCACTTATTTGGCATTGGAGCTGCCTAGACCTATGATAGTTAAACAAATGAAAAAGAAACAAGAACACAACAGAATGATGATTGAACTTGCAACATCCCCTAGTTATTTTCAATTTGATGATATGAAAGATTGCACTATTGCAAATAAAATGTGGGAAAATCCATGGGGGAGACAAAAAATGTATTGAGAGCTAAGGTAGAAAGATTGAGAAGTAAATTTGATGATATGAGAATGAAAGATGGTGAGACTATTGGATAATATTATGGTTGAATCAAAGAAGTGGTGAATGCTATCAAAGGTGTTGAAGGAATTATATCTGAAGAGACTGTTATAAGAAAGGTATTGAGAACTTTACTTTACGTTTATGCTATTAGAGTTTTTGCATTACAAGAGTTGACATTCACACCTGGTAATGATTTGACATTGGAAAGTCTAATTAGTAGACTTACTACATTTGAATTGTCAAATTTTGATTATTATTTACTTGTTAGAATTGAATATGCATTTAAAGCACAACTAACCATTGATGGATCAAAGAGAAAGAAGAGAAAGTATGTAGAAAGTGATAGTGAATATGATGATGATCTTGAAACATTATTGGCTAGAAGACTACCTAGAGGAAAATGAAAATACAAAGGTAAACTCCCTATTATCTATTTTATATGTAACAAAGTTGGTCATATTGCTGCAAGATGTCTTGATAGAGATGAGAAGGAGGAAAGGAAAGACTTAAAGAATAGAGTAACAAGAGACAATAGAGACAACATAGGTAACAAAGACTACAAGGATAAAGGTAAGAAATCTTTCTATATTGCTGAAGAAGATGGTTCTGATAGTAGTTTGATGATCTTGATGAAGAAGTTGTTTATGTTGCAATGAAACATGATTCTGATGAAGATGGGAAAACAACATTGATTTCAAATATGAGTAAGAATGATAAATGAATAATTGATAGCAGTTTCTCACATCATATGACTAGTGATACAAGTAAGTTTTAAAAGCTAGAACATTATAATGGAAGTAGTGTTAAATTTGGTAATGATGCATCATGTTATATGAAAGGTAAAGGATCAATTATACTGAATGATAAGATCAGATGTGATAATGCATATTGGGTTGATGGTTTGGAATATAACTTGTTAAGTGTCACATAGTTGATAAGTTTAGGCTACAAAGTTGAATTCCAAAACAAGAAGGCAAAGATCTTGGTGCTATCAGTGAACTAATTGTGTGTGTGTGTAGAGAGAGAGAGAGAGAGAGAGAGAGAGAGAGAGAGAGAGAGAGCAAACAAGAGATAACTTGTTCTATCTAGACCTATCTAAAGATACTTGTCTATATGCACAATTTGAAGATGTTTGGCTATGACATAAGAGGCTATGTCATGTGAATTTTGATAATTTGGTAAGCTTTAGTAAGATAAAAAGAGTTAGAGAGTTACCAAGATTAAGCAAACCTAATAAAGTGATGTGCAAACAATGTCAAATGGGTAAAATGACAAAGTCTAGTTTCAAGAGAAAGTCCTATTCTTCTAATGATATTTTAAAGTTGGTTCATATTGACTTATGTGGTCCTATTGGAGTGCAAAGTTGTAGTGATAACTTTAAGAAACCCCCTCCCCGAAAAAATATATAAATTCATGGTGAATTCAACATTAGTTTTGTGGGGGAAATTTTAATTTCTATTGGTAATTTTTTTCAATGTCAAGAAAAGTTAAAATTGAGATGCGATTTTTCTCTAAACATTAAAAATTCTAATAAAATTGAGGTGATTCTATCCCTTGTGATAGAAAAAGAAAAATATATTGTATAAGAAAAATTATCTTGTTTATTGGAATATATATATTGCATAAGGCAATTTTTCTTGTTTATTGAAAAATGTATATTGTATTTTCCTATTTATTGGAAAATATATATATTGGATTAGATGATTTTTCTTAACTAGTGAAAAACATATATGATGTGTTGGCGAATGTGCTAGAAAATAACATGATTACTCAATGACTAGAAATTAATCGTATGTTTTTCAAATTGTCAAATTATCAAAAGATTACGCTTAGTATTAAATCAAGTGATAAGAAGTGAGGTATCTATAGGATGATATGTATGTGGAATGTATTATTGCATTTATGGAAGAGTGGACTCTTGTCGAAAAAATATTCTTTAAATTGCAGATATTCTAGTCAGCGGTTGTCATTATTAGAAATGTAGTTAATTGCCAAAAAAGGGACTACTTGTAGAAGAAGGATTGCTGAATGAAAATCCAAGCCCTATTGTCAACCTAGATTTGATTGTGGAGGAGGGTGAGGAACAAAGTGATCTTACTACTAGGCTTATTGCAGTTTCACAAGTTTTCTTTGCTAATCCTAGGGATGCAATCAAAAAGAGCTAGAAAAGGAACAAGAAAAAGTAGACCTCCAAGCAATGTTCGTTGAAATGGGTCTCGACCCTACTAATTTTGAAGAACAATTTATAAATATGTTGGAACAACAAAACTGGAACTTCAACACTTTTGGGATGTTTTAAAGGATAAAAGAAGCATTAAATGAAGAATTGTTGGTTTAGTTAGGGTTTATTTTGTAAAACATATTATCAAAAAGTGTATGAATTTGAAATGTAATAGTTTGAAGCTTTTCGTTTCCCTTTTTAAGGGAAACCACAATAAATTTTGGTACTGTGTGTGTGTGTGCGCGCGCGCGCGCGTGTGTGTGTAAGAAGATGAAACGTAAAGTAGATACAGAGAATATAATGCAAAGTAAACTCCCTTTTATTGATATTTAATATTTCCATGGCATGATGTTATCTTTTGGGCTCTAGTTATTTTATAGTAATTAGATGATGTATTTAATTATTACTTTTCAAATTTGTTTGAATCATAATTTCATTTTTTAGTAAGTATTTATTAGTTAGTAGTAGTACACAATACACATTCGACCAAGAATTGATGTATGAAGTGATGGTTTTTTGGAAATGTTTCAAATAACATGTCATATCTCCACCATATGTGCATAACCAGTGACGTCCATCTACAAACTATTGTCCGATGATAATATATCAACAATTGAAGGTTTATTTTGGGTCAAATGTCTCAAAAAAATCCGCAACCTTGTTCAAGTCTTTAGAATGGTGACACATCTCCTTCCACCCTATACAACTTACAATGGACATTAAATAGATGTCTTGTCGCTATCAGTGACATTCCCTTTTCTATCGACTCTACACACATTACATCTTTTTTGGCACAAACTTGCATTTATGTGGAATATTTACAAAGATTTAACCATTTAAAATAATTGAAGTAAAAGTTGGACGAACAAATGTTTTGGGACCATCACTCATCTTATTTATTGGCAATTGAGCTTCTTTCATCATTACTCACTCATTTTTGGCAGTCATTAGTTTAGTAGTTGTACTTGTAGTGCTCGTTAAATTCTAGAATGGTTTACTTGGCGTGGTAGTCTGGTAGTTATTTTTATGTAGTCACTAGCCTATAGTCATTGTTCTATAGTTAATTATTTCATAAATTATGAATCAAGATGGACACTCCAATTCACTAGACATGCAAATTGGAAGAGGAATAGAAGGCCTTTTTAGGCAACATCCCTAATGAAACCCTCTTATTAATTTGAAATGAGGTTGTGCAAATTGTGGATTTTATTATTCATGTTGTGAAAATAGTTCTAGGGTGTGACTTTTTGGAGAGTGATAATAGGTATCATGTCAACACAAACATTATCTCTCATTTTCTAGCCTCTCTATTCAACCTCTGAGAAGAAAGGGTCACCATTTTGCTTCTCTTGAGGAAGACTTTTAAAGAATAATACCTAACCAATGTCATTGACAATGTTGCTCATGTAGAATTAAGGGCGGGGATCCCTTGGGCAGGTGAAATCCACAAGCTTCTAGAACCTGGCTAGAATGTGGTCCTAAAACCATTTTCGTTGGGCCTAATTGCTAGGAAATTGAAGCATCATAAGAAATAGGCATGATTCTTCGAAAATGGTATAATTTGAATGAAGTGACACAAGACAACTTGTAGTTTCAAGAATTCATAGCCTTAGTAGGGTCTCATGCTTTTTACACAGACTAGTACAATAATACTATGGTTTTCCCCTATAGTCTTGTTTCACTTTCTATTTTGTTTTATCAAATTACAATCATTGTACATGCATCTTCCTAAGATTGTAATTTTCAAGGAATATCAGTGAAATTTTTAGAGTTCCATATAAAATTGTATTTTATTGTTATGCTTACTTATGCAATGTTTTAGCATTTTCAAAATTTTCTATTATATTGTTAAGAAAAAAAAAATGAAATTTAACATTAAATTAAAATCAGAATATTGAGGTTTAACAATTAGTTTAATTAATAAATTAGTTACTTCAGGGTTCAATTTCACTAGTACAGAATAATAGAATATGTGGATCAAAATCAATATTTACTTTTACAATCAAATTTAATTCTCCATTAGATAAGTTTTTTACAATCAAATTTAAAGTATCATTGAAAAACTATTGTTGGAAATACAATAGGAAAGGTAAGGGGGGGGGGGGGGGGGGGGAATCAATAGTTTAAACTTGAACCCATAAAACTTTCACCACATATATATATATATCATGCATTCAATGAGTTAACTAAAATAACATGTAACCCATATACATCTAAATCATGTAAACATGTAAGCATTCACACACATAACACCATATATGATTACCCAGAACTCTCCAAGTGAGAAGGTAAAACTAGGGTGGGGATGACACCCACAAATCTTCACTACTGTAGCAATAAAGTATATCCAATAAAGGTTATAATGTTTTGATCATGAGACATTATCTACCCCGTGAAAGGTATGCCCTATTAAAGGCTTACAAAGCCTATTAGGTCTCACCTTGTTAGAGGATTTCAACACCCTATTAGAAATGTACCTGGTTAAAGGACTTTAACTTACAACTAAGTAAGCACCCTATTAAAGGATTTCATACAGCCTGTTAGGACTACTCTGTTAAGAAATTTTGACTAAAATCGCCTATTAGAATGTCTCATCATAGATCCTATGATTGGCACTTAGTTGCATGATAACAAATCACCTCGAAATAATGTTTTCTTGATCCTTCTCGATCAGATGTCTCTTTGTTGTATCATTTTCTCTATCCTCTATTCTACTCTAACTGATTGTGCATTATGGTTTCACTTGATAACTTCTAAGTCACCACGAATGCTTTGTTTTCGCATGCAAACTATCCTCTTCACTCGTTCAACAACCTTGTTTCTGATTTAGAGTTTAGGGTTTTGTCCTCAAGAATACTTTGGTGGCTTAGGAATAGGTATGAATCTACAACTAAGATTCATCTATTTTGTTGCTTAATTCTTCACATTTTTTAATTGGCTACATGTAATTGCATAGGGAATCCAACTAGAGATTCATCCTTATCTCCAAAATATCATAATTCATCCTTAAGTTGGCTAAAAAATAGTTTACATAGTTGTGACTCGATACCTGTATTGCTTGGCATCCACTATTTACTTAGCTCCTAAATCACTTGACATCATCTATCTACTAAACACATGAGTGGCTCGACACTCACTATGACTCGACATGGTCTAATATTTACATGTTGTGCTTGGCATGCATTACTAGTTTGGCATGAACTAAGTAAATAACTTAAGTATGTCGACACTCACTTGTCAAAACCAATTTGATATCAACAATCTCCCCCTTTGAAATGAGTGTCAAAAACACTTAAGTGTATATTAATATCCTTGATCTCTCAAGCATAACCTATCTTGACTTGGCTTATATACAAAACTCCAAAATTTCAAATTTTTTTAATAACTTAGATACCTTTAAGTTTGATAACTCCCCCTAAGTTGATAGGTTTGTTCCATAACCAAAATTCTATGCTCCTTCTGAGTAAATGTGTCTCTCCTGATACACTTTGACTTTATTCTTATACTCATTAATCTGATATTTTGTTTTATTTTGATGCTCTCCAAAGATATATAATATATTTCCCCCTTTATCTTATTCTCCCCCTTTCTACTTTCTCTCCCCCAAAAATATATATCTCCCCCTTTTTGACACTTATGTCAGTGGGCTATACACTGATTGTGTGTTTTTGCTGAAAAGATTTATGGACATCCAATATTATCTTGAGGATTGCATCCCAGTTATCACATGCAACCTCCAATGATTTTATTTGGATTGCATGATTAGTAATAGGTGAACTAGACCAGCTAAAGTAGAAAGATTAGGGTCTTTCTTTAGTATAGTTTCAACATAGTCTAGCCGCTTGTGCAAATATTTCATGTGGGGTGTGAGAATTGCTTGTATGCCAGTCAATTTGACTCTTATGAACTAGCCTCATCTACTATCAATACAACTAACTGACTTTGTGTTCGAAGCAATGTCTTGGAATGCTTCTCACTCTGAGCTGGATTCATTGGCAGTCTTCCACCTGATGCAAAAATTTGGCTTTCTAGACTCTGAATGTGACTTCTAGTCTCTTGGGTGAAGAGTGTTGGATTGCATAATTTTGTGTACAATGAGAATATGTTCTCAAGTACCTTCTTCACATCCTCAACCTTAGTTGCCAATGCAACTTGTGTGAGTGCTATGTCACTAGATATTTTCTCATTAACTTTCTTTTGGAACTTCTTTTTTGACTATTCTAATAATTTTTCATTAGTATCAAGGTCTTCTTTACTGACCTTTTCCACTATATCTATTAGTTGTTCCATTAGTGGCTTGGTCTCTTCAAGAGTTGGTAGACTAAATGCATCTAAAAATATGTCCTTAATGTCTTGTAGTGCCTGCTTCTACCTATGCTCTCCCCTAAGCATTTATTGATGCCTTTTCATTTCTAGGGTTTGCTGTAATATGCCTATTTGTTCCAATGTCATGGTATAATAATTGTATTTGGGTATAATAATTTTTTCATGAAGGCTTACATCTCCATATTGAACTACCTTTTTAGCCTTTGGCAAACTTGGGCTTGGTATTGAAATTTGCAATGAAATAGATTTTGTACTTGACTTCTCAAGAGTTTGTGTGGAAGGAGTGCTAGATGTTGAGAAAGCTACCAGAGCTTGAATGGAAACTTGTTCCTTCACCTTAGGTGTCAGCTCACTCTCTTTAGGCTTGCCCTATTTTGCCACTATGACTTGACTTACACCTTGTCCTTGTGTTGTAGGTGCAGATAAGTCTATCTGACTTGTTTCCTATTGTCTTGTAGTGGTGGCTTGTTCTTCTGTTATTTTTTTCTCAATAGTATCAATATTGGAAATTTTATCAACCATGATAGATGTAGCTTTTGGAATTTGGACTAAATGTTGTAAATTAGTGATTGGAGGGATGATAAAAGGCGGTTCTTGTGGATTCACCTTTTCCTTTGTAACATCAGTCACTGAATTTTGTAATTCATCTACACTGACCAAAATAAGATTGCCACAAAGTTTGGCCTGTAGTGTAGACTAATCTAATATCTTCTTCAAATCTTCTATAGTAAGGGGATTGATGTTTTGAGCTGATAGATCATAAACATCCTTGACAGTTAATATTTTAGTAGTCTCAATTGTGTCATGTGGAGGACTGACACTCGACAATTGTGTGTCATGCACACTCTGTTCTTCTGGTAGCTCAGGCTTAGCTATTGCCTTGTCATTTACTTCCATTTCTATTCCTCCTCCAATACTATTATCTTTGTCATTATCTTCTTTGTCATCATCATCCTTGATCTCAGGAGGTTCAGATTCTCCTTTCTTTACTGTGGTTAACCCATAAATGGGTTTTCATATTTGTGTAGGCTTTTTAACAACATCCTCAATAATATTTTGTAAAATGTTAAAGGCTCTATATTTAGGTGTGAATCTAACTACATACTTATTTATAGCCTTAGCAATTTGTCCCTTAGTTAACTTAGGAATTACTTGGGCAAGTGTGGTCTCCCTAATTTGTCTTTCTAGATTTAAATAATAATGCCATTTTTGCTCAACTATGTCATATAGACTCTTAGGTATAGAGTTGGAAAATTCTAGTGGTGTTGTTTTGAATTTTTCTATCATGGCATATAAGGCCACCTCCACTTGATTTTTCTCCTCTTTACCCAATTTATCAAAATCAACATGACCAAATCTTGATAGGCCTGCACTATTTCTAACATTTTCACATAAATTTTCAAGATTTGAAAGAGGGTTGTGACTCACCAGCTTAAATTGGCTATTGTCATCTCACTCTGTTTTCTCCTCTTCAGAATCTAGTTGTGCAACATACTTCCTTATTGGTCTCTTTTTCTCTTGACCTCCTTGTTCTATTTGCTTTATCTTTTCCTTGGCCTTTTGTGTAGTTACACATGTGCTAGCTCTTGTTGTTGGTGTGGTGGGTTTAGCTTGGCTTGGTTTAACAATTTTCTTAGCCTTTGCCACAGGTTGTGCCTTGGCCTTCCTCTTCTTTGGCTCGGTAGGAGTGGATGCTTCCTAAACTTCTTCTCCCTTGGCACCTTCAGTTTCTTCTTCTTCTAGATCTTCTCCCATACCCTGTGTTAATGCTAGAGGTTCTTGTTCTTGGATTTCTTCTTCCTCTTCATCCTTTTCTTCATCTTCTTCTTCCTCAACACCCTCTCCAAATTTGGTTTTCATTTTGTTGACCAACCTATCCTTTTTCTTGATAACTGAAGTAGTTTTCAATTCCATGGTGATTTTGGACTTTGCCACTTCATAGTTCCAAAAACTTTTGTAGTTTTATCTACCTCTTCTACTAGTATAGTTGTTATAGCTGCAGAGGCTTCATCCACATTTATCTCATAGCCTATGGGTCTCAACCATCTTACTCTTGGTCTAGTAGCTTGTACAAATGTATAATCAACATCCACAAAAAAAACATCATTATAATGTTTTTCAACTAAAGATACTGGTATTCTTAATCTTTCCTTCATTGACTTCTTGAAGTCTTCAAAATAACTTGTCATTAGAGATTCAAAATTCTCTCCTAGCTGCTCAATATACTCACCAATTTTTATATCTATTGATATATTTGTTTTCCATCCCACAATACCAAATGAGGGGAATGAAATTTGTACATAAAAGAATATACAAATCAAAATTGAACCAAATTTGCATTGTGCACTTTTTGTTTTTTTGATTGCTCCAAGCTTCTCCATTAGTTGTTTCAATTTTAGCTTTGCTAGATCATATGTATGATCTTTCTTAACAATATTGTATCCAACATTCACAACTATATAGGATACCCTATTCAATCTACTAGATTGATAGAACTTGTGTGATATAACTCTTACAAAAAAGTTAATAAGAGGATCAGTGACTGTATCTATTGTCATACCTCTTTTGTTCTAGACTAATCTAGTGTTCTTTTCAATTACTTCCTTAGAATCATTTCTTAGTGTCTTAGGTTGATCTAAGGTTGGGTAGCTAATAACCCTATGGATTATTCTCTTATTAATTTTAATAGGTCTATTGTCCAACCATAATGAACTGTCATGGATTTAGCTAAGCACTATTTTGATCTATTTTTTCTTAGACACATTTGAAAAATCTAGGGCTCGTGTTAATCCCTTCCTTTCAACAATTTTGAACTCTTCTTTCAAAACATCAATTTCAAAATTTTTTTTGTGTGCTTCCTCTATTTCCATGTTCCCAATGCTTCCTATCTTACAGTTGTAGCATTTTCTCACATCTTGTACCATTATTACTTTCGGTAGAATCATCGATAATGCACCAGAAGGGTCTTGCTTATAAGAAATTTCAACAATAGCTTTGAAAATAGGCTGCTTAACTTCATTACTTACTAACTGAACATTCAAGACTTCCTTCTCTTCAACATTTTTCAAACTAGATGCCATTATGTGAAACTAGGGTTTACAAATTTTAAAACTGCGTAGCTCAGCTCTTGATAAATACCTTGTAAAATCTGATGAATGGATGTGAAATCGCTACTAGAATCTTTTGTAACTGCTTGGAATGGATTTCCAAATCACCTTTTGATCTACTCACTCTTTCTTGAATTTGAAATGATGAAAAGTGAGCTAAAATTGATCAAATACCCTTTAAAAACCTTGCAATAAATGCTAAGTGCTTACATAGCTGTAAGTTTGGCATTGACTAATTTTAGGCTCATTTGGCATCTATTTACATTTCCATCACTCGAAAACCACTATGAGCTCGACATCAACTAGCCAGCCTGCTAGCTGGACATCTTCTAGTATTCCACTGGGCATACATAGAAAATATTTCATGCTTGGCAACAACATTAAAAAAAGCTTAAAGATTTATCTTTAATTCCTATCAACATCTTGCATCTTTATTCATGTTAATGTAATCTTTTTATTACTATCTCCTTTTGGGTACTGATGTATAATATAGCCTTTAAATATCAGTCCCACATACCTCTTGATTGCCTAGTTTGATGTGGTGTTATAACCTAACCCATTGGGTGAAGTGATCACTTCTCCATTTGATGTGTTACAATCATCCTTCTTCTTCAATGTCTTGTTCATCTCATCTTTGATGTGTTCAACATCTACCTTACCTTTTCCTTTATCAAATTCACAACTTGATACCTTTGACCTAGCTGGATAATATCTACTGATGTGACCAGTCTTCAAACAACTGAAACATGTGTTTTGACTCAACCACCTTTGCTAGTTACCTTTGAAGTGTGTCCTAATACAATTCTTAGGAACATGTCCATATTCTTGACAATAATGATAGCTATATCTTGTATTATAATCCCAACTATAAGAGTTGTCATTGTTCCTTACCTTTGTTTGCCTATTTGATGACCACATGAGTTTTGATCTATATTCAAAAGCTCTATGTCCATACTTTAGATAGCTGTAGTAGTATCCTTCAAATCTTTATGTATGCATGGTCCTGGTTCTGCATTCATGAGCCTAATGACCTTGCTTGTTACACTTATGGAAGTGAACCATGTTCTCAGGCTTGACATTCTGATTTATAGTCTTGCTCCTGCACGCATTAGCACTATGCCCTTTCTTATCACAATTATGACAAGTAGGTTTGGATTTCTTACCTTTGATGTTCTTTTTTTGTACATTTTTTGATGATTCTCCTTCTTGAGTGCTTGTGTAACCCAGTCTTAATTTATCATTCATGGATCTAGGGGATCTCAATAATTGCTCAAAGTATTTGATGGCTTCATTTGGTTTGTTGAAAGTTTTAGAAAATTCCTTTTCCCTCTTTAGGTCACTCTGCAATTGTTCATTCTGCAACTTCAATATAGTTATCTCAATGTCCTTGATATTTAATTCATATTTGGCATTCATCATTTGACTTAGAGTGTCTAATTGCATGTTAGAAATCTTGGTAAGTTTTGATGATTTCTCTTCCAGTCTGTTTGCCAAAACTCTTTTGTCTTTTTCAATCATGGCTTTGTCTTTCATGTCTTTCTTCTTTTGTTCAACCACTTCACATACCAGTATAGCTTGTGATTCTTGCTCTAATTTGAGATTTTTGATTTCCTTAGCTTGGACTCTATTCTTTTCCATTGGATTTGCAACTGCTACATCAAATTCATTTGAGTTTCCATCTGCAAATAGCTTAGTAGTGTCTATCTCTTTGTATTGTGTGTCATTCTCCACAATGGAAATTTCTTTACTTCTCTTCAAGGATTTCTTTAGTTCCTCTTGTGCTTCATTTAGTTGATGTAGTATAAGATGCATTTCAATCTCCTTGTTCTCAATGGTCTTTCCCAATTTGTAGACTTCTATTTTGAGATCTTTTCTTAAACTTGCAAAGCTTCTCTTTCAGAGAACAAGGCTTTGATACCAATTGTTGGAAATACAATAGGAAAGGTAAACTTCTAAGAGGGGTGGGGGGTGGGGGTGGGGTGGGTGAATCAATAGTTAATACTTGGACCCATAAAACTTTCACCATATATCTATATTATGCATTCAATGAGTAAACTGAAATAAAATGTAACACATATATATCTAAATCACGTAAACATGTAAGCATTCACACACATAACACTAGATATGATTAGGCAAGAGCCTATGACATGATGGTAAATTGTGAGCCTCTTATCAAAGAGGTCTTGGGTTTGAATCTACTCACACTTAATAAATAATAATAATAATTAATCATAATACATGACAATTAATCTTGGCTTCAGCTTCTTACCGATCAAAAAACAAAAAACACCAGATATGCTTACCTAGAAACCCTCCAAGTGAGAAGGTAAAACTGGGACAGGGATGACACCCACAAATCTTCACTACTGCAACAATAAAGTGTATCCAATAAAGGTTACAATGTTTTGATCATGAGACATGATCTACCCTATGAAAGGTTTGCCCTGTTAAAGGCTTACAAAGACTATTAGGTCTCACCTTGTTAGAGGATTTCAACACCCTGTTAGAAGTGTGCCTAGTTAAAGGACTTTAACTTACAACTAAGTAAGTACCCTATTAAAAGATTTCATACAGCCTGTTAGGACTACTCTATTAAGGGATTTTGACTGAAATCACCTATTAGAATGTTTCAGCATAGATCCTGCAATTGGCACTTGGTTGCTTGATAAAAGATCATCTCTAAAAAATGTTTTCTTGATCCTTCTCAATCAAATGTCTCTTTGCTATATCATTTTCTCTATCCTCTATTATGCTTTAATTGATTCTGCATTGTGGTTTACTTCATAACCTCTAAGTCACCATGAATGTTCTATTTTTGCATGCAAACTATCCTCTTCGCTCCTTCAACAAACTTTTTTCTAATTGAGAGTTTAGGGTTTCATCCTCCTTAAGAAGACTTTGGTGGCCTAGAGTTAGGTATGAATCTACAGTTGAGATTCATCCATTTTTTTGCTTAATCCTTCCCATTTTCTTATTGGCTACATGTAATTGCATAGGGAATCCAACTAGACATTTGTCCTTATCTCCAAAATATCTTAATTCATCCTTAAGTCGGCTCAAAAATAGTTTACATAGTTTTTTGTGCCATTACAAAAAAATATGTCAAAACTATGTCACTCGACATTTGAAGTCTCTGATGCTCGACATACACTAATCTTTCTGTTATGAATCAGTACCTATATTGCTTGGCATCCACTGTTTACTTGGCTCATGAATCAATCGACATGGTCTATTTTCTTAGCACATGAGTGGCTCGACACTAACTATGACTCGGCATGGTCTAATATTTACATGTTATGCTCGACATGCATTACTAGTTCAGAATGAACTAAGTAAATAACTTAAGTGTGTTGACACTCACTTGTCAAAACCAATCTGAGATCAA
Source organism: Cupressus sempervirens (assembly GCA_028749045.1). Classification (NCBI taxonomy): domain Eukaryota; kingdom Viridiplantae; phylum Streptophyta; class Pinopsida; order Cupressales; family Cupressaceae; genus Cupressus; species Cupressus sempervirens. Next base: position 510,858,065 of record CM053790.1, read on the forward strand.
CAACTGTTTTATTTTATAAATTAGAAATATTCTAATATATTTTAAAAATATGTTAGTAATATTATAAAGGTGATGTTGTGATTACCGTTGGATGAACAAAGCTCAATGACTCCATATGTTTTTTAGGCCGAATTATGCAATAGCCACTTAGTTTTACCAAATTCCCTAGAAAGAAGACACATGGTGAACACATATCAAGTGTGAAATCACTATGCTCATAGTAGCACCATTTGATCAACTTAGACCAACAATCAAAGATGATTTTTGGGCAAATATGGGGAACACTCAACCATTTTTATAAATGCACCAAGAAAGAAGACACATGTCAACTCTAATAACTAATAAATTAATTTTAATGTATCATTAATGAATTTTTCATATTGTAATAACTTAAAATTTTAATTAAAACTTTAAGTGTGCTATATAAATTAGAATGATTGAACTATACTATATTAGGTCCTTAATTATAGCGTAATATAATTATTCAAGTAGTTTTCTAACATAACAGTCAATATATTAAATATTTATAAACTACTCTATTTTTATACAAACACTTTGATTATAACATACCAACTTTTTATTTTTTCATCATCATCAAAATCATAAAATAAGATAATTATTTTGTTAATGTAAATGATTCAGTTTAAAGTTCAATGCACAAATACATAGATTCCTATATCTATTTACTTTTTTATGAATATCTTCTTATTCAATCACAAAATGATTTAAAAAATATAACACACATAAGTCAAAAAAATCTTAAAATAAAACATAAAACATCTTTATTCAATTTATTTTTGATTAGTAAATTTTCATCTTTAATAAAAATATGTTTTACTCTCCTTAATTAAATCATTACTGGTTATGACAAATAAAAGCCACTATGCAACACTTATTTTATCATAAGAGATTTTATTTAAATCTTGGATGTACTTTAGATCACTTTGGATAAGTGTTAATGCAGTTTCATTATTATTAAAATTCAATAATAATTATATTATAATTATAATTTAATATAATGTCACAAGTGTTAATATAATAAAGGGGATGCCCCAACTAGTATTGGATGAACAAAGATCAATGGCTTGAGATGTATTTTCGGTCAACTCAACTTGTTTTCCCAAATCGCCCAGAGAGAAGACATATGGCATACATGTATATCACATGTGACTAACCTTTGTTCATTTAGATGTGAAAAATAACACAATGACACATGGTGACATAACGTCAACATTATTTATATTGTACTAGAAAGTGCCCAAAGGGGACATGCCGACTACTGTTCAATCAACAAAGATCAATGACTCCAAATGCAATTCAAGTCAATTCAGGCAATAATCAACTTGTTTTGTCAATGCCTCCGAAAAGAAGACACATGGCATACATGTATCAAGTGAGAAATGAGTATGATGTTGTGCGCTAATGTAATCTCTAGAGAGGCAATGAATGATGTGTCGACCACTATTAGATCATCAAAGATCAACGGTTAGAGATATAATTTGGACTAATTTTGGTTGTAGTAGTTGTTTTTTCAAAACAATTCCTAGAAAGCAAACATGCGACATACACAGATCAAGTGAGAAATGAGTATGATGTTGTGCACTGATGTGACCTCTAAAGAGGCTATGTTTGATATGCCAACCATTGTCAGATCATGGAAGATCAATGGTTGGAGATGTATTTTGGGTCAATTTTGACGACACTAATCATTTTTTTAAAATTTCCCTGAAAAAAAAATCTTCAGAAAGAAGTCTCTGACTCTTTAGATACATAAATTAGCAATAATTAGTAAAGTTAATCCTAATTTATATTGTAATGTCACATGTTTCATAATGAATTAGTATACCAAATTTATATTGTACAACATACATAACAATTAATATCAAACACAATCTTTACTCTCCTGCTTCTACAATTTGTAGAATTTTCTTTTGTGTTGAGTCTAGACCATAAGGTTTTATTTCCATTCTTCAATCTTTGATCTTTGCACAAACTACCAAGATCTCTACAAAATAATTGGAGCATCATTGATCAGAAAGGTGTTACAAAATTTTGATTTACAAGTTGCAACGGAGTCCCAGTCTTCTAAGACAACTCACATACTACAATTATAAATTTGAGTTTAAAAATTTTAGGGTGAGATCCTGAACACATTTTTCTTCCCACATTTTTTTATTTTTCTACTGTAAGTGTAGTATTTTCCATAGAAGTTAGGGTTTAATTTTAAATTTATCATGCATTGTAAGCCTAAATTGTTTACATTTTGGTAGCTAGGTAACTTACAAAGTAAAATATTAGAATTATAATTTAGGGTTTAAATGTTGATTACATCTATAATTTGTAAATTGTAATTTGTGACAGTGTGTAGTTTTGTAAATTTTTCAATAATGAAAAAACATACAAGAGGAGTGGCACTGGCACTGGTAGTAGAAGTGCAACCCAAAATAAAATACAAGGGTCAAGGAAACCATATTTTGACTTGCACAAACTAGTTAAAATGCTAGGTTTTGCTGATGAATTCCATTATAATTTTGATTTTGTTATCTATAGAAGGAGTATGAATTCAATCAAATGTGCAATTCAAAATAAGTGGAACAATCCATAAAAGGAGTCAATATATATTAAAGACAACAAAATGATAGGGTTCATTGTAAATAAATTTGCAACATGGACTACGGGAATAACCCTCTGGGGGTTTCCTCCATTATTCCCTAGTCCAAAATTTGTAATAGTTTGTGCCAAAAACTATGATGAAAAAATAAAGGCAATTGTCAATCAAAATACATAGGTGGTAATTTTTTCAATAACACAGAGTTAATTTTCTAGTTCATTGGACCTACATTATCAAGCACAAAACCCTACACATGTTGACCTAGAAAATTGGTAGAAACATATGAGAACTTACGACCAGATTAAAAATATCATGTATTAAAAGATTAGTAGATGGATTCAATCTGTCTCATGATCATAAATCACCTTATGAATTGGATATTTTTTTACAATGGATTCAGGATACTATATCCCTGTTGTTGATGTGTTTGGGTTTGGAACGTAACCAGAAAGTGGGTGTCAACATTTTGGAACTGATTTTCAATATTCATTGTCTATGAAATCCAATAAGATATAACTATATTAAGCATATTATTCATGGAATGCAAGAACAATTGTTAATGATTAAAACAAGTTCACAGTCACAGAAGACATTCAAATACATGACCTACTTGTGAAATCTTATGTTATCAAAGCATCGTCAAATATTTGAAACAAACAAGCTTCATCTTAATTTTGGTAAAAAATATATTTGAATGGACACTGGTGATTAGGATGAGTGATCCCCAAGGGGACTATACACACTTTGTAGACTTTTTTTTGGTACCCCTTTATGATAAAATTATAGGCACTTCAATGCCTAGATTTCTTGTGTCTTGTAAGCAATTAATTCAACTAGGAAATCAAATTCAATTGGTCGATTAGTACTTTATGGAAGACTACATTGCATTAAAGTTTTACGATTCAGTGGTAGAACCCTAAAAACTTCTAATACATGTGATAAAGAGGATATTTGCATTGGAATGTGCACGGTAGATGGAAAGTGCAGATGTACTCTTTCATGGTCAGCAAAATAAAATCATATTTCCTTCCTTGTCTGTTGCATGCAGAGGGTTCACATTTAAGAGACAAGCATTCAAAGTGGTACAAGAATTTTTTATTATTTTTCAAATTTGATGTTTCCAGGCACTAGTAGTATGATCCACTAAACATAATTGGTAAAAAGCTTGTACAAAATGATAACTCTACAAGGAAATGTTAGTATGAGAGTATTTCATGGATTGAAATTTTTTAAAATATGGACTCCTAGAAAGTGGTCCAAATAGAGATGGAGAAATGCACTTATAAAAACATTATTTCAATAGAGGAATTGCCAGCACAAATTAAAGAATTGGATAGTCAGAAAGAAAAATTGCATCCTACAATTTTTACTAGAAAGTGGATCATCCAACTAAAAAATCTCTTCCAGATGCCATAAATAAAGGCTGTGTAGCTACACATTGGTGTCGATAAATTTTTTATTATTTTTGGAAAATGAGGAAGAATCTTGGGAATCCTAAGACTTCAGTAGATTTTGAATACTTTCTTGAAGATAAGACATTTAGAAAATTATGATATACTGAGCATCTAGATACAGTAGCAAAACACCATGATGTTGAGGATGAAGACAATGAGTATGAGGTTTCTTAGGATCCTACATCCACCACTACAAGCACTGTGGCTGGTTCTACTAAATCCACTCCCCAAACTACTACTACTACTAGTGCATTTGATTCAACTAGACAATATATTGTACTCAATCAATAGACAAGGGAAACATATGGCATAGGGGCAAAGATGACAGAAAAAATGGGTTATCCAGGTGATGATGGGTTGGGTCCAATAGGTCAAGGACCTTGGTATCCACTCCCCTTAGTAGAGCCACCAAAACCTAGTCACAAAATAGTCATTGGAGATGAGTCACATGACCCATCAAGCTCATCAAAAAAAGGTAAACCCATGAAATTGTTCATCCCAGCTGAAATTCTAACTTCCACTGTTAGTACATCTTCAAAAAGGACATTATGAGTGCACCTTGACCAGAATACTATAGCTGAATTTGAAAAGAAGAAAAAGGTTATGCATACTCATACTCATACAATGCCAATCACAATTTCCTTAGGATAAAACCCTTAGATAGTCCAAAGACTCCACTTGTTAGTGGAAGTGGGATAGGATTAGGAAGGTGTGATGTTGTTGATAATACTCAAAATGCAATTATTACAACCTTGGGCATTGGTAGAGACAAGTACAATATTGTTGCAAGTGCTCTTTCTCCTTTCAAATATTGTATTGTGTCAATAGACCCAGATTTTGAATTCAATAATTTTGCAATTAATTTTGAAGAAACCAAAAAATGAAAAGAAAATAATAAAAATGCATTCAAGAAGGATGTACTTGATGTGGCTCATTCTGAAGGACCTACATGGAATATGATATTTTTAATATATAACCCAAATAAAGAAATGATGGAGTTCATGATTGTTTCATCCCCATAGCTACATAATAATCCACTAGAGACTAAGATAAATCCACCAGATTTTCATGTTAGCACCCTATCAATATATTTCTCCAAAGGAAAAAGTGTGGAGAAATTTTTTGTGGCAAAAATGACCAACTTTGTGGTCTACTATTCACTATTCAAGTTGGAGAGAGAAAAAATGGGTTGAAGAAGGTAATCGGAAAGTTAAAAGAAGACTTAGAAAATGTAAAGGCAAAAGAGAAAGTAGTAGATAATAGGTGCAAAGAAATAGAGAAAATGATAACAATTGATTCCTTTGAAAAATCAATTATAAAACTAGGAAATATGGAGGCAGAAATCAAAATTCTGAAGGGACAGTTGGAAGAAAGAAACAAAAAGATAAGTGATGTAAATGTGGAGAGAGAAGCATAAATCAAGAAGTTGAAGGACAATTGGAAGAAAAAAAAAAAAAAAACTTAGGGACCATTTGAATCATGTTAATATTGATGTGGATAAAAAATTCAAAGAACTCAAGGACAAATTGCAAGGAATCAATAAACTACTTGATGATGAAAGAGCATCTAAAGTAAATATTTTCAAATAGTTGGAGTCTACTGGACATACAATTAGTAACTTAACTAAGGTATTGGACATTGAGAGGGAAAAAGAAGATTAGTGGGAAGGGAAAGTAGAGGAAACAAAGAAACAAAGTGAAAATTAGTTCTCACAAATGGTGCAAGAGATACAGAAGGCAAAGAAAATAATCACAAACTATGAAAAATAGCTTGACTGAGTCAAATGACAAAATTAAAAATTCAATCAAGCAAATTAAAGAAAAAAGATGGGGGGAAATTATGGAAAATGTTGATAGGTTGTGTGATTTGTTTGAATTGCATCACACTATTCAAATTGTTTATTGAAGTATCAAAGAGAAGATTGAGAAGAAGAAAAATCTTTTTAAGCTCAAGAAAATTGCAAGACAAATTATACACATAATCAATACAAACATGACAAGTATTTGCCCAACAATGGAATTCATGATTGAATTAGTGCATCAATAAAGTCATCATCTATCATTCAAAAATGCCATAGTATAATAGAAGGAGAGGAATATTTGAACTCATTTGGGAGAAAGCTGACCAAGATGGATGATAGAGAAAAATTAATGGTAAGTCTTGGTTTTCCAAATCCTTTCTCTAGTAACTTATCAATGAAATTCATAGGAAGGGAAGTTTACCAAAAAGAGTTGGAGGTCAAAATGGTGTGTGAAGTACTTGAGTTTCCTCAAGATACAACTCTTGAAGGAATTTTGAATTACATGAAACCATTGGTAAATCTAAATGCACTATTAGATGTAGCATTGCTTCAAGTAAATATTCCAAATATGGATGTCTGACGAAGTTGCAAATCATAGAGTGTGATCCAAAATGTTGATGCAAAAATTACATCACAATCAAATCTAGAAAAATTCTAAGCATTCTATGGATTGTGGAAATTTGCTCTCTACTATGAAGTTGCAAATCATCTACTATACCATAACAAATGTTCAAACTTCAAAAGAAGTAGAATTCAAGATCCTAAAAAAGATGATTGAAACTTCAATCAGCTCAAAAGACATCAATCAGAGTATGTGAAACTTGGAAAGTAATTTTAATCATCTTTGTAGTGTTTACTTTAATTTTATCTCTAATGGTTTTATATGAGTTTAAGGTTTGAACTTTGTTTCTTGAACATGATAAGTGTAGTAGAATCCAAATGATATTTTGCTGAATGGGCATGTCAAATGCAAAGGAAAACAATGTTTTTAATATTGAATTTGATGCTACTCTAAGAGTCTTCCCATGAGGCAAAACAACTTAAAGTTGTTGTTGCTCCGTTATTTCTATACTTCGATAGAAGAGAATTTAGGGTCATTTGCTAAATGTAATGGTTGTAAATTTAGTACTTATAATTATGAAATTGGGTATTCAAATTTAACTTTTGCAACATGAATTCATTGAATTGTATCAATTATCACGTGTAAAAAAAGTAATGAGAATGAATATGAATTGCTATATATTTTATTAAAAACATCAAGGATTGTACCATAACAATGTGTCATATGAGCATAATAATGCAAATAAAAAACAATAGTAATGATAAAATTCGAATGGATCTTGATGGATGACATCATCAAATGTAAAATATACATGTTTGTTTTACATTAGACATTTAGAAAATGATATAACTTATTATGCATGATAGATGAATCATGATGAGATTCAAAGAATACTATCCAGAATCTAGAATATAGACTATAGTAATTACTAATAAGTAATAAATTCAAAGTTAACACATCATACCATAATGCTAAACTTTCCACAACATCTTATCATATAAATCTTCATATTCCTCGCCATCAAGTTCAAACGGTCCTTCATTATGCTCCATGTTTTCTTTAGTTTGCATACCTCCACATGCCTAATCCTTAGCTTCAACATCAATCCTACCAATACCAATACCACTACTTAGTGATCTCATTGTTTGAAATGTTGCCCAAACCTCATCTTTGACATTTCTTCCTCCACAATTTTAGTGCCCTTTCGCAAGGAAAATTATTGACTTCATATCTAAATGTATATAGCCTTAGAAAATTTTCCAAATCCTTGTCTAGTTTATTTCTTACCTTTGACTTTAGGAACCCCAAAGCAGTGAAAACTCTCGCATCCTCCATAGACCCCAATATCATGGTTAAACATAATTCAAAAATCTTGAAAAATTCTAATATTGAATCCCACAACACTATGCTCTGAGCTATATTTCTCCAAAGTTTGGTTATTGATCCTTCTTCTCTAGGGTTTCACATAATATCATATTGTTCCTTCATTGTAATGGAAAAATGATGGGACTTCTCTCTCAAACGAGATTCATCTAAAACTCCATTTACAGTTACCCCAATGATTTCTTTGCTTTTGCAAAATTGATCTATCAAAACCAATAACTTATCTCTAAAATCTTTAGCACTTTTTAAACTCCTATAATGGGGAAACACAATAAACATTGATTCAAGTAATTTATGTCAAGGCAATAATTCTCTAATTTTTGAGGAAATATTTTAAGAAATTGTGTTCACATAATCCACTATAGACTCAAAAATCTATTCAAACACTTTGTAACAATTAATTTTGGCTACATGGGTTTCTTTCCATTTCTCGTAGACATGAGCCTTCCACAACAGTGCATCGGTATCTCAACACCCTATATATTGACGCATAACTCCCCCTTTACATCAATCTTTAAAAAGTGAACATAATAATCAAAATCTATGATTCTCATCCACCCTAAAAGTTTTTCATCCATGGAAAAAATGAATCTAGATTTCTATAGAGATTATAGAAGGTCATGCATGTCGTTTGATGCAGTGTAGTATATTTTGCAATATACATAAATATTTGTTGGATCTTATTCATTATATTTATCATTTCCTCTAGCATGGGGAGAATGACTACCAATGTTAATAATGTCTCTACATTACTTAACCTTTCAAGTACCTCACCATATTTTTGTTGACCGCCCTGATCATCATGAGTTGACTCCATTGTGATGGATTTTCAAAAAAAAACTCAATGAGTTGGTCCATCCAAAGAGATCCATATGGTATCATTGTGTTTAAGAAATTTTATCACATTAGTTAGTCCCTCAAAAAATTGTTGAAATTACTTAAATCATTCAAGACTTTGAAAAAAGTGCCTATAGATCTCTTTGATTAAAACTTCAACTCTATATATTTTTGAAGAGTTGCTAACAATTCCAAAAGCTAGATTCAGTTTGTGAACGATGTAGTGAATGTCAACAACATAAGGTGCAAGAATTTTCTTTTAACTTTGTGACAAGACCATTCTTTGTGGCCTTGCATTAGTGAAGCTCCATTTTCTCCAATACACACAAAATTTTGGACAATTATCATTTCATCTATACCTCCATATTTAATTAGAGAACTCTTTACCAGTTCAAATATGTTTTCCGTTGTTGAATTATCTTTCATTTTAATAATAGTTAGTAGATTGAGTTAGTAGACAAAATTGTGTACAGTATAGACATGCATGCATACCCAAGAAGTATTTTCTACTATTGTCACCTCATTTAAAGATAATGCAATAAAATTTGACTCTTTAATTTTTTCTTTGATATTTTCCTTTTCAACCTTAGTAAGACAACTTTCCCATTTCCATCTGTTGTTTACTGACTAGTGACTCCTAGCATAATAATGAACTTTCAAAAAGTGTAATAAACCACTCAATGATGGGTAGTCTCTCATGGCACTCCCTTTGCTCAAAATATAAAAGACAACACTTAACTGAGGAACTTTATCCATTTCTTCAACTTCCATTGCTTTTCCAAAAAAAGATTTAATGGAGTATTTGACCTTAGTAGGCTTCATCTGTATTTTCTCCCAAAATTCTAAGATTTATGCATTCTTACCATGTTGGCATTGATTTTTCCACTCCATCTATGATTTTCTTCTCATAAAATTTACTCGTATATTTTTCTATGGTATCAATTTTTAGCTGCAACCTCTTTTCCTTTTTATTTATCCTTGTGCATATCGTACATCTGCATTCTACCACAGGCTTACCTTTTTTTAGATTGTATATAGGTTCAATAATAGATAATTTGATACCAATTATATTTAAAAATTCTTGATCGATAGATTATAATTCTAATCTTTTTTGGATTTTGCATTGTAATTCCTTTTTCCCTTTCCTGGTTGTGCACCATCACCATCTTTGGAATTCTCATCCAGGTATGTTATATTATTCTAACTACTTTGGGTATTGACCTAAAGATCTTGGATACTCTGGGTATTTATCTTAATATCTTCTTCAAGTTCATCGTGATCACAGATATTAGCTTCACCAACTTCTTCAATATGTGCCAATGGTAGTGATAGTGGTAGTGGCAGTGGCAATGGTTGGGAATCTTATAAATGTACTTGTGATGTTGTAGATTCCTGATTTTGGCCACTAAAATATGATGACAAGGTTCTATGAGTACATTTAGCTAGCCTGTCTTGGCTTTCACCACATGTAGGAATCTTACCCTTGTTCATGTTCGACATCTCCCAAGAAATATAGGCTACCAAAAAATTTAAGTTGTTCAAAAAGTGACAATTGACTATAATCTAATACATATATTTATATAAATAGTATTCATTGGTTATACTACCCACACTATAAAATATAGATGTCATAGGTATCCCCTGGGTACTCCATAACTTAGTGGTACTAGTCACTAGTCTCAAATGATAATTGACCACTAGCAATCCAACTTGTATCTACTAAATAAGAATGAACTAAAATTACAGAGAATAGGCAGATAGGGGTCTAAGTTACTCACCTTTGCATAAATTGCAGTTGTCGCACTCACAACTCACTTGATAATGATCTCGATAATTTGACAAATTGAGACTTCACTATTGATTTGAATTGAGACAATCTACTAATCTATAAATGTATTTATACAACTCCTTTTTGAAATTTTTTTTAGGAATATCATAGCACATACAAAATATTTAGCAAAGCCCAAAGAATAAAATCATGTCTTATAGAATTTTTGAGGTGAATATAGTTCATCCATTATATGGCCATGAATAATATAGTTAGTGAAATTGAATTAGTGTGTTACATGCATCCACATTTGTGGGGTGAATGTCATCCCTCCCCTAAAATATTTTTTAAAACTAAGGGCGAATTGAGGCCATCCAAAAAGTTCTACTTTGAAAATCATATGCGAATGTATTTAATTTGTCATGTGCAAAAACTATTTATGATTGGCTATTTTGTGTTGAAAGGAGATCTGATGGCATAAATCATGTGGAGATGGGCCTAGGGTGTGACTCATTTTTTTAAAAATTGGGGTGATGTGTTGTACCAGATATGTGGAAAAATTTTCCAAATCGATATCGATCGATGAGTGAAATTTTCCAATCAGTGAATATTCTCCACTAAAGTGAATGCTGCAAATTTATTATGGTGACAAATATTTCATTATGTTGATGACTTTTCTCGAATGATGATTGTGATATCTCTTAAGGAAAAATATGATGCATTTCAAATGTTTAAGTGGTATTTGGCTAGAGTTGAAAAGGGAACAGGAAAGAATCTAAAGTGTTTGAGATCAAATAAAGGAGGTGAATCATATCAAATGAGTTCAACATCTTATGCAATGACAATAGAATCAAGAGATAAATGAGCACACCAAGGACTCCACCATAGAATGGTATAGTTGAAAGAAGGAATAAGTCAATAATGGACCGTGCAAGGACACTGATGATAGAGAAGAGTGTTTCACAAAAGTATTTGAGAGAAGTTGTAAGTACTACAGTCTATACTCTAAATTGAGTTCAAGTGAAGAAAGGTACAAAGAATACACTTTTAAACTTTTGTATGACTATGCACCTAATGTGAATTATTTCAAAGTTTTTGGAAGAAAGTGTTACATATTGAAAGATTCAAAAAAAGGAAAACTTGATACAAAAAGTGATGAAGGTATATTTCTAGGTTATTCCGCTAAGAGCAAAGCTTACAAGTGTTTGAATTCTGATACTAATAACAATAGCAATTTGTACTTGAAAAGTGGATCTAAAAGTAAGATTTTGCTAGCTGATTTTTTTGTTGATGATATCATATTTGGAGGACAAGATTTGTTGTGTAAATCTTTTGCCAATGAAATGAAAAAGGAATTTGAGATGCCAATGTTTGGAGATATAAAATCCTTTATTGGATTACAAGTGTATCAGATGAAGAAATGGGTCTATATTACACAATCCAAGTATGTCAAGGAGATATTGAAAACTTTTGATATGGAAGACTCAAGACCAGTTGGAAACCTACGGTGACTAGACATAAATTGTCAAAGAATGATGATTCAACTGAGTTGATCAAACATTATAGAAGCCAATGATTGGAAAACTACAATGTATTGTACATAGAAGACTTGATATTACATTAGCAAATAGAATTTTTGCTAGATTCTTTGCTAATAATAAAGAAAATCACATGATGGTAGTGAAAATGATATTGATATATATGAAAGGAACATAAGACTATGGATTATGGTACAAGAAGAATGAAAATTTTGAATTGAAGTTTTATACAGATGCTGACTAGATAGGAAACATTGATGACAAAAAAAATACAAGTGGATGATCTTTCTTTTTGGGAAGAAGATTGATTTCATGGACAAGAAAGAAGAAAAATTGTATTTCACAATCTAAAACAGAAGCTAGGTATGTTGTTGTAGCAGTAAAATGTTCTAATATTGTGTGGATCATGCAATTGCTAAAAGGAATGAAGGAAGAGATCATTGAACCTATGGTGATATATTGTGATAACACAAGTGTTATAAACATATCAAAGGACCTTGTGTTACATACAAATACTAAGCATATTGAGATCAAGTATCATTATTTGAGAGAGATGGTACAAGACAAAGAGGTGAGATTGGAATATATGAACACAAAGGAATATATAGTTGACATATTCATAAAGACACTACCTAAGGATTCTTTTGAGTATCTAAAAGGTAAGTTAGGGGTCATTCCCCTTTTAAAGAAAACTAAAAAGAGATGATGCATTACATCAATTGTTGTGATTAGAATATATTACACATTGATGCAAAATGTCACACTTTAGGAGTTGTCTAAAGGTCTGAAAAGAAAGACATTGAAATATGAGGAGATGAAGCTGTGAGGAGTTATGAAGAAAAATGTTGAAGTGACATTTCTATACTAGCTAGAATAGTTACATGAAGATGTATGAGAATGGTTGATGTCTTTGGCATTGTTTTCAAAGAAGATGTATGAAAATTACGATTTATATATTGAGGGAGAGATGTGTAGTTACCATTCCTATTAGTAAGAGCAAAAATCTATATGAAGTGATTGTTGTCAAAGAGGTATAAAGTGTTAAAATCAAGAGCATGAGTTGAGGTGTTGTCATCTAGAGATCAAAAATAGTATGTGCTGAAATGATGGAGGGAGCATCTTGATATTGTATGGATGAGAATCACTAAGAAACCATGAAAGAGAGAATACAAACACATAGGGAGATGATAGTACAAGTTTGAATTTTTTGGATTGCATGGTAACTTGAGTTGTTGCCATCAATGCCAAAGAGGGAGATTGTTGGAAACTACAATTGGAAAAATTGTTATGGTGTCATTGATGTCAAGCCTATTGGTAAGACATTATCAAACCTACTAGGGAGAAATTCACTAATAGTGTAGAGTGTCATATCATTTGATTAATGAAAAGGAATTGAGAAGAAGAGATAACAAGGTGAGCTAGTGATGTTGTTGAGAAAGAGAAGTATTATGGAAATAAAATGGGCACTTAAAAAGTTAATCATTGAAAATATAATATATGGGAGAAATGATAAGATTTGAGTTGAACTCTAAGAATGATTGAGTATCAGTATTGGATGGTCAATGAAGAAAGTGAAGAAGAAGATTAAGGAACTTAAATAGAAGGCAAACAGAAAGTTCAAGCTAAGTGTTAGTTATTGTCAAGCAAGTTGATGAAGCTAGGAAATATTAGTAGTGACTTAGTGTAGTAATGGTCAAGTGAGCCAGTGAATGCTGAGTGAGAGAGGCAATGTATGTCAAGCTACAAAATGATGATCAAGCAGAAGAACATAGTGATTTTTGAGTGACATCAAAAGTTACAGTTTGTGAAAGAATTGAATTCAGGGCTAATAGGCTAAAATTTTGGAATAATAAAAGCCTATGGAAGATAAGGATTAATGAGATGACATATTTAATGCATGAAGAGAGTTTTTTATGTGATCAATGACAAGGATTAAATTAGAAGTTTCTAGGAGGAGAACAAAATGATGGAAGGATTCTATGAATCTGACCTAACCCTAAGATCAATAGTGATGTTTGAGTAGCAACATATCAAAATGACCTATTTAAGGAGGCATAACAGATATTTTCTAAGGTTGGTTCATTGTTGATTGGAAATCTTTAGGAGAACCTATGCAGAGTAGAGTAGTAGAGGAGAAGTGTGAAGAGTTTAGTGAAGTATGATTGCTTGAAGGGATGTCAAGTAGATCAATGATAGAGATGATCATGCACGCCAGTTAATAAACTAGCAGATGAAGGAATGGAGATCTAAATTTTCCATGTGAGTTGTATTTTACTGGTTAAACCTATTGTTATATTCTAACCATTGTGGCAGTCAAAATCCTTTAATCAAGGTTGACCTAACAGTCATTTTGTAAATCATTTATTCAAGGTGACATTCTAATGGAATGATATACAGTTCTCTAACAAGGCCACTCCTAATAGGGTGATTAAATCCTTTTACATGGTAACATTTAACAATTATTTGTATAACCCTTAACAGAGTTGGCTCTTAACCGAGCTCACTTTATAAGAGTGAAAATTTGGTAGCATGTTACTTGGGGTTTTTTTCCACATTAAATTCTGGTGTTGAAGTGTTATTGACATGCATGGATGTTACTTTATCCATACTATTTTTAAAATTGTTTATTTTATTGTTAGTCGACACACAGATAAAACAAAGAGTTCGAGAATGTGAAGTTGTTAATGACATGTTAGATAGACCAAGTTGTTTTATGAGATTGATTAAGTTTTTTGAAGTTGTTAAAAGTTGAATTGGTACATTTGGACCTAAGGATAATTGATTCACCCCCCCTCCCCTCCTCGTCTTAGTTATTTTAAATCATTCTAACACTCTCACCACATCTTAGGAAAACAAATACATCACACGAACAACATCACTAGTCTTCTTGTAGGGAATGAAATTTATCATTTCTGAAAATCTATCAACCACTATAAATATTGAATCATGCATTCAGTATGTCGTTGGTAAACCAAGAATAAAATCCATGCTGACATCTTCCCATGCATTCTCAATTACAAGTAATGGTTGATATAACCTTGTATTTAGCTTCACTCCTTTCATCATCTGACATACTCTACAACCTTGCACACAATTCTTGATATCTTGTTGTAGTTGTGGCCAATAATAATTCTTAGCAACCAAAAAAATAGTTTTGTCTCTTCCGAAGTGTCCAACCAATCCTCCATTATGCTTCTCCTTGATGAGATTATCTCTCATAAAACTTCTAGGAATACACAACTGACTTCCCTTAAACAACATACCATATTGGATTTTTGAAATCCAACCACTTTGTCCTATCAAGTATAACAAGTTCCTGTACAAACTTTCCAAGCTCCACCAAAATCAAGATCCACCAGATAAAAATTCTTGAGTTCCTTAGAGCCAACCACCTCAAGTTGCATCTTTGTTAGCAAAATTTGTCTTCTACTAAGAGCATTTGAAACTCTGTTAGACTTCCCACTCCTGTGTTTCAAAAAATATATATAACTCTACAAAAACTCAACCCATTTTCCTTGAATTTTCATAAGCCTTTGGTTTAATTTTCCTTGACTTTTCAATATTACAAAGATTGATGATCAATATATAAAATAACATCCTTAGGAAGAATATATTGTCTTCACTTGTTCAATGCCTAAACTATAGCATAGAATCCTTGATCATAAACAATACATTTTCTTTTGGAATCATTCAATTTCTCACGAAAATAAGCAATAGGTTTATCTTCTTGGCTCAACACAACTCCTACTATAGTACCACTAGCATCACAGTATGCATGAAACACCTTATTAAAATCTATAAGTTCTTAAATAGTCTAATCTATTTCTATTTCAACATATTAAAACTCTTGTCTGCCCCTACAGTCCACTTAAATTCTTTCTTATCCCCTCTCATTGTTTTAGTTGAGGGTCCACAAATACTACTTAAACCTCTAGTAAACTTTTTGTTAAAACTAGCTAGTTCATGAAAAGATCTTACCTTTGTTGTACTCCCCTGAATAGGCCATTTGAAGATAGTCTTCACTTTCTCAGGGTCCATTTTCAGACCTTTTGGCAATACTACAAATCCCAAGTACACCAACTCCTTCAAAAAACTAAACTTCTTCAAATTTATCAACATCTTTTCGTCTCTCAACTTATCAAACACCTTACGAATGTGCATCAAATTCTCCTCCAATGTCTTACTAAAGATCAAAATATTTTCTTGGTAAACAATGACAAACTTACCCAAAAACTCCTTCAATTCCTCATTCATGAGCCTCATGAAAGTGCTCAATGCATTGGTTAGCCAAAAGGCATGACTAACCTCTCGTACAATCCCTCTTTTGTCTTGAAATTAGTTTTCCACTTATCTCCTTGTATGATGTGAATCTAATGGTACCCACTCTTCAAATATATCTTTGTGAAATATACAAATCCACTCAAATAGTCCATAATATCATCCATCCATGACTATGAAAATTTGTACGTGATTGTGATCATGTTGGTAGCTCGTGAATCTGTACACATCATCCATTCTTAATTCTTCATTTTGGCCTCCATAAGACCATCCACCAAATCTTCTATCACAACCTCTTCCACCATTTTTGTTATCAAACTTTTTGTTCATCTTTTCCTCAACTCTTAGGAAAAATTGGTATGTCTCTTCAATATTGTTTATTTGAACTAGACTCAATTCCTCTTGAATACTTGGCCTCAACCCATTAAGGTAATGAGAAACTTTCTTTTTATTAGCTTATGCATGTCCTTTTCTTGTGAGAATTTAATAGAACTCCTCGGAATTCCCTTGAACATATCTTCCCATTTGCTTCAACTCTTGCATTTTCTTCAATAGATCAAGATTGTAATCCATGTGAATGAAATCTCACTTCAATTTGGATATCTAGTCTCATCTTGTGATTTTGTCCTCCCCTCTTCTATTTTTCTCCAACTGAATCTCCTACCACTAGATCTTCACATGACCCTTCAATTTGGCCTTCGCAAATTTGACCCTACTTAAATATTCAAAATCTTCATACTCAAAGTATTTGTCTAATTCATTGATTCAATCGATTAATTCCTCTGAGTTAAGATTTTTTGAAAATGTGGAAACCTCAAACTTAGGTATTTTTTCATTCTTGGAAATGACCCTAAAAAGAATTTCTTCTTTAGGATTCAGACCTACCTCTTTTTCAACATTTTCTTCTTGGTCGACCTTCATCATTGCTTTCATCTCTTATAGAAAGATTCATCCCTTTGCATATTTGTTCTTCCAATGCTTGCATTTTCCTTTGGAGGGTTCTAAAACCCTTAGGTGTAACACATGAAATTCTTCCACCCTGCTCTCTTCATGGAGGTATTTTTGTGCTTCCATTGAAACCCTAGTGCAAACTACCTCACAATTAATGATTTGTCTACACACGCAACCCAAATCACAGTCCTTGTGCAAACTACTTCACAATCGATAATTTGTTTACACACTTAGGAACTCCTCTAATACCACTTGATGAAGGGTGCTCCCCTTGATACCGTAACATGTAATAGAAGTAGAGAAACAACACAATTTGAGAGTTTTAGTTTTGGTGATTGATCAGGGAAGTACTGTACACTCTCCACAATTCCTAGATGGGGTTGGGCTATTTTATCAACAATTTTTGGGTTGACATGTTGTAACTAATTATAACCCTAAAAAGACAAAAATATTGGACTAAATGGATTAAGGTTATATATTTCATAAGATGTGATGTGATAATATCTTCTTGTGATGGTATTGAGTTGTAAGAGATTATAGATTATAATCAGGTGGTGCTCACTAGATAATAATAATATTAGAGTCACTATCAGTGGACATAATCCATAGATTTGGTGAACCACATTAAATCTTTGTCTTGTGTCCTCTTGTGTGCATTATTTTTTTTTAATAATGGTTATATTTGCATGCAATTGTTATTTTTGGCTCTTTAAATCCTAACAAGTGGTATCAGAGTCTGGTTGTTCTAGTTATCCTCTATAGGAAAGTCTCATGATTGAATGAGAGTCTCATAGTTGAGTGGGAGAAATGAAAAAAAAAGGTAAGTTGAAGGTTGAGAAGTGTAATGGACAACATTTTCAGTTATGGAAAATGAAAATGGAGGACTATCTTTATCAGAAGGATCTATGATAGCCATTGGAAGGAAAATCTAAGAAATCAACTACTATGATAGATGAGATCTAAGAGATTTTGGATAGAAAGGAACTTGGAAGTACTTGTTTATGCCTGATGCAATCAATGACATTTAATATTACAAAAGGAAATATGATGGAAAAATTAATGGAAACCCTAGCAAGGTTGTATGAAAATCTCTTTGCTTCAAATAAGGTATTTCTCATGAAGCATTTATTTTATATGAACATGGTAGGTGGTGGATCTGTTGCTAATCATTTGATGATTTTAATACAATTAACATTCAATTATCTTCTATAAATGTTAATTTTGATGAAGAAATCAGTGCTCTCTTATTTTTCTGTTCTTTGCCTAAAAGTTGGAAGAAGTGTTTTGAACATACAAAGTAGAGGCATAATGACTGAGAGAGGAAACAATTCAAAAAATTGTGAGAAAATGAGAAGAAAATCAAAGGGGAAAAGGTCTCAATCAAGAGGACCAAGAGATTGCTAGCATTGTGGAAAACTAGGGCATAAGAAGAAAGATTGTTGGATTCAAAAGAACAATGAAGGAGACAAACAAGATGCAAACAAGGAGGCAAATTTGGTAAGTAATAAATCTGAAGAGGATACTTTTCTTTTTTCTTTAGAAAGTGTTGATAATTAATGAGTTTTAGATTTGGGGGCTTCATTTCATGCTACTCCCTATAGAGGTCATTCTCTTGATTATATCCAAGGGGATTTTGGGCTTGTTTATTTAGGGGATAATGAACCTTGTTAGATTGTTGGAAATGAATAATTTAAGATTAAATTGCAAGAATGGAAATCATTAGCTGTTACAAGAGGTAAGACATGTTTCAAGACTGAGTAGGAATTTGATTTTGGTAGAAAAATTGGGTGATGAGGGTTACATAATTACTTTTAATGATAAAATTTGGAAGGTTTCAAAAGATTATCTTATAATAGCAAAAGGTATGAAAGTAGGCACCTTATTTTTGTACTATTCATATTGTTCCTTCTACTATAATTGTTTCAAAGAAAAATGAATGTTCAGGAATAGATGTTATACTTGAGTAGGAAGAACAAAAAATAGATGTTGGAGATTTTGAAACCATACTATGGCACAATAGAGTTGGGCACACAAGTGAGAAAAGTATGAAATTAATTCTTTCAAAGAAAGTTTTACTAGGTCTAAAATGTGTGAATATGGATTTGTGTGAAAGTTGTGTGTATGGAAAATAAAAGAGAGCAATTTTTGTGAAGACTAGGAAAGAAAAGAAAAATGAGAAATTAGAGCTTGCGCATAAATGTATGGGGACCTGCTCAAGTATCTTCCCTTGGTGGCTCTCATTATTATGTTTGGCTCTCATTATTATGTTACATTTATTGATGGTGCAACTAGAAAAGTATAGGTTTATTTTCTTAGACATAAACCTGGTGTATTTGTAACTTTTAAGAAATAAAAATAATTGGTTAAAAATGAGACTAATAAAAGATTAAAATGTCTCAAATTTGATAATGGTGGTGAGTATTGCAACAATGTATTTGAAGATTATTGTTCCACTAATGGTATTTATAGAAAGAAAATTGTTCCAAAGACTCCACAAGAAAATGGATTGGTTGAACGTATGAACGGGATAATAATGGAGCGTGTAAGGAGTATGAGGTTGCATGTTGGGCTAGCCTTAAATATGTGGGTAAAGGATGTTAATACTAATGTATATTTGATTAATAGAGACCTCTTTACTTTCTTGAGTTGTGGTATTCTAGAGGAAGCATGGACTAGTAAAAAGGGGAGTTATTATTTTCGTAAAATCTTTGGTTGAAGCATTTGCACATATAGATTCTAAAAAAAATAACCAAGTTGAAAGCTAAATAAAAGAAATCTGTATTTGTTGGATATGGTATTTATGAATTTGGTTATAGGCTTCAAGATTTTGAAAATCATAATGTTGTAAGAAATAGAGATGTCATATTCAATGAGAAAGTGTTGTACAAAGATCTGTTGCAGCAACATGAGAAGAAATAAAATGATTATGTAGTGTTTGATGATACTCATAAGGATGATGTTCCAACAGTTTCTCATACTCTACAAAAAGTGCAAAAATAAAACCCACACACCCCAATGAATGTTAGATGATAAAAAAGGCTTAAGTAGATCTCCCAAAAGATTTTCTCCCTATTATATTTTATTAACAGATGCTAGTGAACCTGAATGTTATGATAAAGCTGTGCAAGTGGATACAAATATTCAGTGGGAGTCAATGATAGAAGAAATAGACTCCTTGATGAAAAATAGGACTTGGGATTTATCTAAGTTATCTACAAGTAAAAGGGCTTTACCAAATAAATGAGTTTACTAGTTGAAAGAAGAGGATGAAGGTAAGAAAATATTTAAAGTCGGGTTAGTTGTAAAATGATTTGCATTGAAAAAGGGCATTGATTTTGATGAGATATTTTTTCATATTGTTAAAATGACTTCTATTCACACTATTCTAATTATTGTGGCTACTAAATATTTGCATTTGTAGTAGCTTGATGTTAAAACCTTCTTTCTTCATGGTGATCTAGATGAAGAGATATATATGACACAACTACAAGGATTTGAGGTCAATGGTAAGGAGAATTTAGTGTGTAGATTAAAGAAAAATTTATATAGCTTGAAGCAAGCACCTCAACAATGGGCATTATTTTATGTTTATATGTTGATGACATACTTGTAGTTGGGTCTAGTATGGATCACATTAAGGGGTTAAAACAACAATTAGCACATTTATTTTCTATAAAGAATTTGGGGGCAACAAAAAAAATCCTTGGTATGAAAATTCGCAAAGATGAGAAGAAAAAAAGTTGACATTATCTCAGGCTAATTATATTGAAAAGGTGTTGCAACATTTCTCTATGGAGAATGTCAAAGCTGTCAAAACACCTTTGCTTGATCATTTGCAATTGACTAAAGAGATGTGTCCAAAGACACAAGATGAGGATGATAAGTTGTCCAACGTACCTTATGCTTCAACTGTAGGGAGCTTAATGTATGCAACGGTATTGATTAGGCTAGATATTGCACGTGAAGTGGGAGTTGTTAGCAAGTATACGAGTCATACTAGATTGAGCATTGGAATGCAGTCAAATGGATTCTATATTTGAGAGGAACATCTAGTAATTGTCTACATTTTGGGGGCTCTACTACTAATTTACAAGTCTATGTTGACTTAGATTTGGCAGGGGATCTTGATACCAGTTAGAGTACTATAGGTTATCTATTTACTATTGGTGGGGCAACAATGAGTTGGGCTTCTTGATTAGAGAAGGTGAATGTTTTATCCACTACAAAGGAATAGTATTTTATTTCTATAGAGGTAGCTAAGGTGATGATCTGGCTTCAGTTCTTCTCGGAAGAATTGAGACACCCATAGAGGGACAATTATCTATATACAAATAGTTAGAGTGTCATTCATCTTGCCAAGAATTTTTTTCTACATTCAAAGACAAAACACATATAGTTGTGGTACCATTTTATCTATTTTATTTTGGATTTTGGATAGTTAAAGTTGGACAAGATACATACAAATGATAATCCAATAGATATGTTTACAAAGGTTGTAACAAGAGAGAAGTTGAACTCCTTTGCAGCTTCGGTTGGTCCTCTAGATTGAATAGAATAAAGGAACAAATGAGTTTGGGGTGGTTTGATCCAGTGGGAGCCTCATGGAGTAGTGGTATTGTTACAAGATCAGTCTCCAAGTGGGAGGTTGTTGTCTAGGGTAGAGCTTGATCAGTCCCCAAGTGGGAGATTGTTAGTGTTAGGATTAAACCACAAATAGAAATAACAATTACATGCAAATGTTACCAATATTAGAAAATAATAGATCACACAGAAAAAAAACACAAGACACCAAGATTTAACATGGTTCACCCAATCCCTGGGCTAAGTCCACCAAACAACAAGTCTGATATTATTAGGATCTAGTGATTACAACCTGATTACGATTTGTAATCCCTTACAACTCAATACCACTGTAATAACCAATTTTTGCATCACAACTATGAAACAATCCCTAACCCTAAGCCCTTTTATACAAGTATTTTTACCACTTTAGGGTTATAATTAATACTTACATGTTGGCCCAAAATCTCAATAAAATAGGGCCCAAAAAAATTTTAGAGCCCTAAAGAATTTATGAAGTATGTACAGTACTTTCCTGATCAATCATCACAATCTAACAGTTAATTTGTGGTGACTGATTAGGGAAGTATTGTACACTCTCCACAATTAGTTCTTGGGCTATTTTATCAGCAATTTTTAGGTTGACATGTTGTAACTAATTATAGCTCTAAATTGGCAAAAATATTCAATAAAATAGCTTAGGGTTAGGGGTTTCATAAGGTGTGATGTGTAGTAGCTTCTTGCGACAATATTGAGCTATAAGGGATTGCAAATTATAATCAACTCGTTATCACTAGATAATGAGAATATTGGACTCATTATCGGTGGACATAGCCCAGTGATTGGGTGAACCGTGTTAAATCTTTGTGTCTTGTGTTCTCTTCTATGTGCATTATTATTTTCTGATACTGGTTATATTTTCATGTAATTTTTATCTCTGTCTCTTTAAATCTTAAGAAAGAGAACAAAATAAGAACTTCTTCTTATCACCACAAATGCAAAATTACAAAATTATAATATGCAAAGCCATATAGGAATCTTCCTTACAACAATCTACAGGACAGAGTTGTGACTATCATCCATAATTACCCTAGATAACCTACACACCTTCCTTATATAGATGTTTTTCACTACCTATGAAGGTTATAGACACTAAGTCCTAATCCTTGAGCCCAACCAACCTCATATTATATTATTTTATTACATGTTATTATGTAGGATCACTCAAGACAAATTACAACCTACATTTTTGGATATGTCCACTTCTAGAGACCATAACTAGAAAACCATTGACTTGTTGGGCTATTGTAACCCCATTTCATAATCCTCAACTAAATATCTACAAAAAAAAACCATTGCAAAAGGTTTTGCCCCATTTTGGAGCCATTTAGGCCTTCATTGTTGGACCTAAAGTTTGGATAGCCAAAATTCATACCTAAATTTTGTAATAATTGCACTGATACATATTATATGGTGATAAAACTCATTTGGCAGGCAGATATGTCCAATATGAACCTCTACATATGAGATTAGAACAATTTGAGTACATAATACCAACTTACTAAAATTAGCAAACTCCCACAAATAACAACTCTAAACTGGAATGACCCTTATTAGAAACACAAAATTGGAAAACTAGAAGTAGAAATATTTTGGGGTGATGTGAGATTGCCCTTACACCCAGGATGGTCTTGTATCATAGTTCCTTTGAAGCTCAACTCAATCGTTTCTCTACTAGGGTCATCCATGATTCAAGTTTGTATCAACTAACCATATGTATTACAAACATGATATCATGACAATTCCAAACTAAGAAAAATATATTTCATTTATACCTTCACAAATAATTAATTAGATTGACCTATTAAAGCTTCCTCAATGTACAATTGATTATACAGGACCATGCTAAGGCATACATGCCTTCATAAGAATCATTACAAATATTATATTCAGGTTCCCCCACATTACAATACATTTCCTCAACACAATTGACTTCAAATAAAAATTATTGTGTGTTTCACAACAGCATTCTTTCTAGAATAATCTCTAAGCCTTGCTAGCACAAAAAAATTGTACGAATAAGTCTTCTACCACGATCCAAGCTTGTTGATGTTTCTTCCACCTCGCCACTAAGATACAAAAAATATTCTACCATCTCTAACATTATTTCTTGTACACTAACTTGCTACTACTCTTCACAAAAAAATTGTAACTCATCTAGAACTCAACATAAGATCCAACTAGCATAGATACGATATCTACTCATCACTCTACACAAATCTAAGCTTGCATAACTTATCCTACAATATGTCAATTTTGTGGTGTCAATAATCAGCCTGCAATATACATTATCTCTATCTTTCATGATCTCATAAATATACATTGTCATCAATGACAAAACCTATCACCAATACAACACATAAATAGTACATCCAAGTGCCAACCACTCCTTTGTTCCTGACATACTTCTATATAAGATGAAATCAGTTTGGTCAAGATAGATACCATAGAGGAAGCATATCAATTTTCATTTAAGGTAGAAGAAAAGTTGGACAAGAGGCATGAACAAAGGCAAAGAGGTAGAGGGGAAAGATTCCATGCATGAAGTGGTAGATATTTTGGTGTAAGTAGAAGATCTTATCCATATCGAGATAGGGCTAATAAGGAGTTCACAAAGACACTATTAGGTGCCACCTTGTTAAACAATTTGCCTCTAGCATTGTGAGGAGTTTTACTTTATTAGGAGTAGCTTTGTTAAAGGACTTTGAACACTAGGTAAAGTGTCACCTTGTTAAGGGATTTACAATAAGGACCTACTAAGATCCACCTGGTTAAGGGATTTCACATGTTGCAACTATTAGGGAAAAAAAAAACTATTGATATGTAAAACAACACTACCTTCACTTGATTAAATCCTCTTAAATTTTGTGGCTCTTCTCAACTCACTTCTCAACTTCCTTGCTAGACCACACCTTCCACTTATTCACTCATACAAACTGGACCACAATCAACAATGCTCAACTTGTCCTTATTCCACCTCTTTATACTAGTTTTTTCCTCTTTCATTGACTTAACCAAACCCTAAACATAGTATAGTTGGTAAATTAAAATTTCTTGCTCAAATCTAACCTCTATAAGATAACACCTTATGTTATAGATCACTTTACAAGACCACTCCAACTAATTCATAGTATCATGTGTCAGAGGTCAACACATTTTGACCTATCGTGAGCTTTCTCTAGACTCTTCTCCACAAAGTCAATCTCAACCATTCTGATGCTAGATCATTGCCTCCATATGTACATCCACCTCACTAGATCATGAAAAACTCATCTAAATTCATCACAACTTCGATACCTATCACTAATAACAAGATCATTGATTGTCACTCATTCATCTTTAACATGTCTGTCAAAACTTCACCTATCTATTATAGCTTCACCAATCACCTCCAAATTGAAACCATCTCACCTATTTCCATCTTGTCAATAGTTTATCTTCCATACAAATGATTTGCTATCATAACTATATTGGTATCCTTGTCTAGTGAACATTAACCTTCTTGTCATCTTGTGATCACTTAGCTCCATTCACCAAAGATTTGATAAACCAATCAAATCACCTATCATTTGTCACTATCTAGGCTAGTAGTTGTACACTTCAATGATTATCTTACTCTTCTCTTCACCAGCAATAATTAACATTTTCATCTCAAGAAATATCCCCAATACTCTTTTGATGATCACACACCCCTAATCCTTACTACAACAATTAATTATCCATAATGATGCTTAGAAACATTCTAGGAACATTGTGCCAATAGTTGAAGTCAATGTAACAAAATAAATGGTCATCATGCAAACAAATCATCACTCTTGTTACCATCAACACACCTTCAGTTATGCCAATAATCTCCTCCCTTGGCATTGATGGAAAACACATGCTATGCTTGACTTGACTTCATGCACAAACATGTTCAACAATAATTAATGGATAACAAGTGTTTCCACTATTTCATGTACTTAACTTCTACTTTTTTCTTCTATAGATTCTCTCCCTTGCACTAAACTTTCATGTAAAACTACATTCGTACAGGTACTCTCCTTTGTCTACCTAAATCATTCCTTGCATAAACTATTCTTCTGTTTATTACTTTTCCTTTGAAATAATGAAGTCACTTTCTCCCTCATTGTTTTACTTTCTTCTAATGAAGTCACTATTTCTCATGAATTCATTCTTCATTCTCTCACTTTGATAACAATGCCAAATGTGTCAATGCACACTTAGTTGTTCTACAACCCTTTTTTTAGCACATACCTCTTCAATATGAAACTTCTCCCCCTAAGGATTAAACTTCAAGCATCAATTCAAATCATAAAGATATTCAATAATTGGACTTGAATTAATGCAACTGCATCTACTTTTAATTCAAATCCAGTGAGGAACTTACCCCTAACATGCCCCTCAGGTACTCAAACATATCCTTGGGTAGTGCCTTGTAAATATGTGTGCTACATGTTCCTTAGTTGGCAAATATTCCAAATTTACTTCTTTTACCTAAACTCGATCTCTAAGATAACGATATTTGATAACTATGTGCTTAGTCTTAGAGGGTGTCACTGAGTTCTTTGAGATGTTTATGGCACCTGTGATATCACACTAAATAACCACCAGTTTGGCTATCTTCTCATGTATTTATTCCATAATTTTCTTAATCCATATTAATCGTGTGCAATAAATTACAACAACAACATACTCAGTTTCAATTGTAAACCGAGATACACAATTATGTTTTTTACTTGTCAATGAAACAAGTCTTTCGCCTAGAAAGAATGCTCCACATCTTGTGTTGTTCCTATCATCCACATTACCTACCCAATCAACATCATATGCATTTAATGTGAAATCTCCTTTATGTCTGTACCATGTTTTGTCCTTCTGAATTGGCAAACCCCACGGGTTTATATATGTAAACCTCTTCTTCTAATATACGTTTCAAAAATGCATACTTGATATCCATCTAATAAAATTTAAGTCCTTTATAAGAAACAAAGGCAAGTAGTATCATTACCCCTTAAAGTCTAGCCATGAGTGAAAAAATTTAACTGTAATCTAATCTTTCTTCGTGTGTATAATCTTTGCAAACTAGCTTTACCTTATTCCTGATTACTTCACTTGTTTCATCCATCTTGTTTTTGAAAACCCATTTGGTTCTAATTACATTGTTATCCACTAGTTTGGCGACAAGTGCCCTAGTCTGGTGCTTTTCAATTGCTCCTTCATGACCTTCACCCAATCTTGTTCCTTAACAACATCTTTTACAGTTTTTGGTTCAAATTGAAATAACAAATATGTACTTTCTATTGTCCTTCTTCTAGTTAGTATACCAACATTCTTATTACCAATTATTTGATTTGGGGAATGAATTATCTTGGCATACCTTAGTAATACCATTTTTCTCTAGGAGCTTCTTGAACTACTTGGACCGATACTTATACATTCTCTTGTGCAACCATTGGTTCTGTAGTAGCATCATGTTTGTATATACACAAATCTATGGTAGTCTTCTAGTTATTTCTTAACTGATTCATCATTTTGTTTAGAGAATTCATTCATCCTCACATTTTCACTTTCTATCATCTTATTTGCACTTTCTATCATCTTATTTGTTCTCTTGTTAAAACACTTGTAAATTTTTCTCTTAGTGGAATGGCCTTGGAATATTCTTTCATCAACTCTATAGTCAAATTTTCTTAGGTAATCATCTCTCTTAATATAGCATCTATTTCCAAACACTTTGAAGTAACCCACACAAGGAGTTTTACCATATCATAGCTCATAAGATGTCTTATTCATGCCTCTTTTTAGTTGTACTTGATTCAATGTGTAGATTGTTGTACTCATTGCTTCTCTCCAAAAGTATTGAGCAACATTGATATTCTTGCACAGTCAATAATTGACCTATTTCTTCTTTCAACAATTCCATTTTGCTAAGGTGTCCTAAGAGCTAACATTTTCCTTTTGATTCCTTATTCTTCATAATATGCCTTAAATTCATGTGAAGTTAACTCACCTCCTCTACCGGTCTCAAACATTTCAACTTCTTATTGGTTTCCCTTTCTACTCTAGCTTTGAATATCTTGAACATGTAGAATGCTTCTAATTCATACTTCATAAATACAACCCACATCATCCTGGAATAATCAACTAGAAATAGCATGAAATATTTATGTCAATGGTAACTTTGTGTTCCTATTGGACAACACAGATCAATGTGAACTATATCTAGGATTCCTTTTGAAGTGTAACTTTTAAATAAAGCTAGAACTGTTTAGTTTCCCAAGTTGACATTCTTTGCACATTACATTATCTAGTTTATCTAGGCTAGGTAATTCTCATACTACTTCCATCTTACTTATTTTGACCAAATTATCAAAGTTAACATGATAAAACCTTGTATGCCACAACCAATAATCCTCAACCTTAGCAATCATACAACTTTTAACAATAGAATTCAGTTGGAAGAAGTTACCTCTTGTTTGTTCATTAATCTTGATCACATCTACTAATTTTCCAATGATCCTGCATATTCTTTTGTTGAGTTATCCTTTGTTATCTAGCTAAGCAATGGTTAACATATTTTATTTTAATCCTTTAACAAAATAGACATCTTCACAATGAGTTTTATCATTCAAAATAATAGTACCTTTATTGTTCACAACACAAGGACTATTGTTTCCAATCTTCATTGATCCTCCATCGCATTCTTCCATTTTGATAAATTTGTTTTTATCATCGGTCATTTGATGTGAAAAAATGTTGTTAATTGTCTAGTATCAATTATGGTTCGTGCTAAAGATCAAATCATTTCATCACCTTCAGTAGGATCTTCTTTGACTACAACAAACACAATCTCTTCTTCTTTTCCATTAGACTCGTCATCAGTAGCACCTTCTGCAATGTAGCAACCCTTCTTGTTCTCCTTATATTTCTTTTCATTATTTGTCTTTGTTTTTTAGAGCATCTAAGAGCAATATGTCCAATATTCTTGCATGAAAAACAATTCAA
The DNA here is from genome assembly GCA_028749045.1 of Cupressus sempervirens. Classification (NCBI taxonomy): domain Eukaryota; kingdom Viridiplantae; phylum Streptophyta; class Pinopsida; order Cupressales; family Cupressaceae; genus Cupressus; species Cupressus sempervirens. The sequence goes on from CM053790.1 coordinate 510,886,876, forward strand.
AGGTAGTATACCTTTGTGTTTTCCATTCCCTCTAGGAAACCTTCTAGCAAGCAATACCTCTAGTTCCTCCTATTCTTTTTCTCTAGTAAAAAAAAAAATCATAACCATTAGAACCATAAACAGATGAACTACTTGAACCATCCCTTCCTCTTCTTACATGATTAGGAATCATAGATGCATTGAATGCAGCTTATACCTTAAGCATACTATTATCAAAGTTAACTAAATAGTTGTCAACGTTCCTATCAATGAATCCAAAGTAACTGCATTAGTGCCTAAATTTTTGACCTCTTGAATAACTAAGACTCTAATAACATATTAACGTGACAAGGTTCTAAGTATTTTACTTAGTGCATAATCTTCTTCAAGGGTTCCACCAACAACTTTGATCACAACATCTACATCTTTGATCCTTTGGTTGTACTACTTAATGTTCTCGTTTCTCCTCGTCCCCATTTCATCAAACTTTCCTTTAAAATTGTCTCCCTTTTCCTTTTGCACATGAGCATCTCATCCATAATCAGTCATTATTTTTTCCCATGTGTCAAAGGTTGTATCAAGGTCTTTGACATCAATGTATTATGCATCTAAAGAGAGATTTCTATTGCATCCATTACACCTGTGTGTTCTTTTTGTACCCTTAACTGATCCACACTAAAAGTTCTTGCAAGAGTAACATATCGTGTGACTTACAATATTGTTATTCCATACCTCTAAGATAGAGCTTCGTCCTTCCATGCCATACTAGGTAGTTTCCTCTTGAGAAATTGGGAGCCTCCTTCTTCATCATCTTGGATCTTTTCTGTCATGCCCAAAATATCGGGGCAAAACACACAATTTAAAAAAAAAGTTAATTAATCCACTATGCTATTACAAACTACACTGAATAGGTTATGGAAAGTTGACAAAGGATTAAAAGTGGATTTTGATTATTTTTCAGTAAGATGCAGAGTTGACATTTCAACCATATTGTTACGGGTTCAAAACATGTAAGTTAAGGTGTTATAGGAACCGAGTTCGCATTGAGTAAACCCTAACTATTGACCAGGTCAATGTTACCTAAATACTTAGCATTTCAAAATATTAGGTTCATTAAATTTTCATAAAATACATTAGGTTATTATTTCATCTTCTATTTGTTTCAATAAGTTAGTTCAATCTTTGAGGTGATCCAGTTTTGCATCATAGACAAGTTTATCAAATACCTTAATACTTCATTTCTATTATTAAAATAACTTATTATACAAATTGAAAGTATTAAATACCACTTATAACATTAGCTTTATCCTTACATCATATTCCTAACCACTATCAGATTATCATCCTAAGGTCTTTTAAATGACCTTTGATCCAGTAACCCTCACAATTGGAATTAAATGACTTTTTAAGTAAATGTATAAAATATTTAAAATACAATATTTACTTACTTTTAACAATTTATATTATAGTTCCATATTTAAAATCACAACAATTGTTAAAACATAAACAACTAAACATAACTCAAATTCCTAACACTATCCGGATTTGGCTTTAGCATTACACCCTAAGACTAATGTCCATAATTCTTTTATCTATTTTATTAAATTTATTATTTCAATCGTAATGATGAAATTCAATCTTCTAAAAGTCTATTATATTATTTAAATATTAAAACTAGATCCCAACATATAATTTCTAACTATCTCTTATTCCACTTTCGTTTTAAAACAATTAAATTTTTAAAATAAACAACAATTTACAACTTTATTAACAAATTTAAAATGCTAAAAATAATAATAAATTAAATGATGAACTATCTAAAGCACCCTAATCCTAACTAATCATTTAACCATTATTTATATTACATTCAAACTAACTAACTAATACCTACTAACCCATCCCTAACTCCTAACATCTAACTAACCCCCAACCCTTAACTAACCCCACTAACTCCCACATCTTCCTAGGCTCATGTGAGCAATCCCCAAGTGGGGTCACGCTGCCCAAGAGAGGAGATAAAGGTAAGTGTAGGTAGAAAAAAAAAGGTTTGGGAGTTCTTTTAAAACAAACAATATCCAATACTCCTTTTAAACATCCAATCTACAAGTCAAAACCATGATGAAGCCCACTCATGCATAGCTAGGAGAATGTCAAAAAGTTGTACCAAGACAGTTCACTACCCAAAGCAGCACTTATGTTCCCCTCTCAAGAAGTACGCATGATCTCATGAAGAAGATAGGTGGTGAATAAAGTAAATAAAAAATAATAAAGGTTTTAACAAGAATGTTCTAGATTGAAACACTACCATCCTTTTGCCCAATTATCATGTCATGTCAGGTCTGACATGGGGCACTTGTGAAGGCTTTTGCAGGTCCTTGAGGCCATTTCAACGCCTATCTTGGAGGGAAAGTGAATGCAGAGTTATGTTTTAAAGTTTTCTAAGTGAAGTTAGGATAAGGTAAGGTAGAATAGAATAGGATTTATTTTAATTGATTTTTATTTTTAATTTCATTTTATAATTATATAGTTATTATTTGAAATGGTGTCAAAAAGATTTTTAGGGGAATCTTACAAGAAATACTCCTTGTTACTAAAATTGTGAATTAAAGTCTCCCATACAAAATCTAGAGAGCATTTTGGCTCTCTAATTAGGTGAAATTTTACAATTTCTTCTCCCCTTCATAGCACTGGGTTTCCTATTAGAATTATTTGGATATTTGATAAAGTGGATGGTATGTAAAATTTTGAAGTTTAACTTTGTATTCAAATTATGGGTAATCTTAAATAGTTTATAACACATGCAATATAAGGTAATATTCATTTGAATCCAATTTCCTATAGAAAATAGTCATAATCAAATTGAATAGCTTCATATAACATCAATATCTATAACACAATTGATTACTTTGCATTTAGAATTGAATTTTTCAAGGTACAAGAAGTGTTACAAGGAGTGAATTGTGAAACTACATTTTTGCATTCATCCTATACCAATCAATTTCAAGAGATTTACAAGAAAATCAGTTTAGCATGTTCTCATTTCTACTATCAAATTTTATATATCATGATCACAATAACAACTACATTAGGAAGATTGCAAATCCAATAGATCCAATAGACATCCAACTTTGTTCTTATAGCACATAACAAGATTCAATGGAATCACCACAAGGAGAAGTCTCCATGACAACATAACTCAAGAACACCATGATGATCCTGTCTCCAGTTTCTATCCAAGCAATCTGCAAATACATAAAGACAACCATGGAGAGTTCACCTCCCAACCAAGGCCTCGATGTGAGGTCACACTCTGAGCTTAGGAGAACCATAATCGACCGGGTGACAATCAGATACACTCACAATGATACACTCAATAAACAATCTCCATCCAAGGTATGCACAAGTTCCATATTAAACCAAGACTAGGGAGAAGGTGGATTCTTCCAGGTAGGAGATGTCAATCATGAACACAAATCATATGCCTCTTTCGAGGCTACCAAATCACAATAAACTTCACTTTCTTTCTCTCCTTATCTCCCCAAACAAAAATCAGTTTGTATGGACAAGTAAGGGCCCATAACACCTTACTTTCTCCCTCTCCTCAACATGAGGAAAGACTCTACACCGACTAGAGTCCAACTAAGACCTTCTCTTATACATGGCCACTTCTTCCCTATCTAGGGGTGAGTAATACCAACACACCCTTCACAGAATTCCCAACAAAACAAAAAAGAAAACATGAAAGGAAAGCAAATAGAAAACTCACAAATAACCCATCCCTCACATGTTACAACACAAACACGAAATACACACATGCAAGAGATTTACATAAGCAAACAACAGACAATGCATGAAGAATCCTACCTTTACAAAGGTTATGACAATAGAGTTTTGAGATGAGTTAAATCCTTCTTCCTCTTCAATTCCAAGCTTGACTTTCTCTAAATGTAGAGAATGGGTAAACAATCTTTAACTCTCAAAATGGCCACTAAATAGGCTTCTATACTCACCCACCCAAAATGACAATAAATCTAGACTTGACTTAAGTCTTCTATGGTCTTCCCAAAATTAGATATTTAAGGGGTTATAAAAGTCAACAGAATGATCTATAAGCGAGGAAAAGGTTCTAAACCCATACACATACCCCTTGGGCACTTGGATTACATTAAATTTGGCCTCTAAGATGATTTTAGGACCCATATAATTGACTTGAAATATTTGATCTTTTAAAACCCTAGGAATGTAACCTTTTCGCTAAACCCTAATTAGATTAATTAATCTAAGTTACTAACTAATTAGTCTCAGATTAACGGGTTACTCTACTAACCCTAATTTGACATGTCAACACACATATGCATATAACATGTGTCAAGTGACACCATAAGATTTACTTTTACATACATTTGACATGTCACAATTTACATAATGATACACACACATTCAAATTACAATACAAATAAAACACTTGACAATGAGGTTCGAATCACTTTATTGGATTCAACCTTAGTCTTACAATTTGTACATAGAGTCAATTACCAATTCTCTAATAAATTCCATCATTAATTCTCTTGCACACTCAATTCAAATATCAGTAGTTTGATAACATCACATTCATATGTTTAAACCAAATTGCATGATCACATTGATCAAAACATTAAACGTTCATTTAAATAACTTTTTCTCATTTCTGCACACATATTTGATCATCACTAATCTCATAATTGAATCGTCATAACATATTCATCAGTTCAAATTAAAATATTGAAATAATCATCATAATGCATTCATATACCCAATCATCATAATATCATCAATATGGCATACTAAACTATTTGAATGCATATAACCTAATCATCAAGGTACCATAATTAACATCTTCCTCATATGGTCAAATGCCTCGTATCATTGTTAGTGCAAATTAATGTTTAAATAGTCAAGATAATGTAGCAAGTCTCGAATCACAGAGTACTAAAACATGAATGTATCAATTGATCTCAATTTTCATTAGGATACCTAATCCATAAAAAGTTAATTCATATTTAGCATCATAATCATTACAAATGAGATAGTCGTAGTTTATCTTGATGTCCTCTACATGTATTCTAGCAAGAACAACAACATTTCTTCGTACCATTGCCTTATCGTGCTCATATATTCATTCAAATCTCCTATAATGGATTTAACAGAGAAAATTCATATTTAAATAAGTACATACGAGGAGGGGTCTTACATTTTCCTCAAGTTGTTGAGATTTCACCACTATAGAGGACTAGAGCTCAAAATGAGTATTCAACAAAACAATAAACTTTCTCACTTTTTAACTTCTAATTGATAATGAACATAAATGTATGAAATAAAAATATCCATCACATGAAACCATTCACACATTTGACATGTGTTTTGGTTACACAAAAACCCTTCTTGGATCAAAACAACAACGGGGATTAGTACCCACAAATAATTTGTGCTCTTTTGAAGTATGCCCTATTAAGAGCTTAACCATATTAGGCATTTACAAAGGTATTGTTAGGTGCCACCTTGTCAGGGGCTTTAACTCCATCCTAGTTAGGAGTAGTCTTGTTAAAGGACTTTGAACACCAACTAAAGTGTCACCCTATTAAAGGATTTATAATAAGGACCCGATAGGATCCACCTAGTTAATTGATTTCACCTGGTGCAAGTGTTGGGGAACAACAGAAAGATTGACCTATAAAATAATACTACCTCAACTTGATCAGATCCTCTTAAGCTCTCTGTCTCTTCTCAACTCACTTCTCTACTTCCTAGTTGGACCACACCTTCCACTTCTTTACTCATGCAAACTGAACCACAATCAACAACACTAAGCTTGTCCTTCCACTTGTTTAAACTAGCTTTTTCCTCTTCCACTGACTTAACCAACCCCTAAATGTATTATAGTTGTGAAATTCAAATATCTCGCTCATATCCATCCACCATAAGATTATATCTTATGTTACAGATCACTTTACATGAGTATTCCAATTAATTCATAGTATTATTTGTCAGAGGTCAACACGTTTTGACTTGTCTTGAGCTTTCTCTAGAATCTTCTCCACAAACTCGATCTCAACCATTGTGATGACATATCATCACCTCCACATGTACATCCACCTGATTTGGTCATGACTGACTCATCTAGATTCATCACAACTTCGATACCTATCACTAATGACTAGATCATCAATCATCACTCCTTTGTCTTTAATTGTCTGCCAAAGCTTCACTTTTTTGTTACATGTACACTGATCACCTCCAACTTGAATCTACCTTACCTGTCACCTTTCCATATTGGAAATGGTTTTCTTGTCATACAAATGAGTTTTTATCATAACTATATATGATTCCTTTTCTAGTGAACATTAACCTTCTTATCATCTTCTGATCGCTTCACTCCATTCACCACATATTTGATAAACTAATCGAGTAACCTATTGTTTGTCACTATTTCTTCTAGTATTTGTACACTTCACCACTCATCTCACTCTTCTCTTCACTAGTAGCAATCAACATATGCATTTCAAGAGATAGCCCCAATACTCTCTTGAAAATCATACACCCATGATCCTTACTGCATCACTCAAATCTCCATAATTATGGTTGGCAACATACTAGGAACACTATGTTGATAGTTGACATCAAGGACAACACAATAATAGATCATCTTGCAATCGAATAATCACTCTTCTCATCATCATCACATCATTAGTTATGGTAATAATGCAACACGTAATAAACACAAGATAAAAGATGGGACTTCATTTAAAGGCACATGTTTCAAGTGTAGAGAAGGTGTCAAAGCCTTTGAATGTCCACATTTCAACAAGAAGGTTGGTAGCAGTAGCAGATATGCACATATGCAAGAAGATTCACCCAATTCATTAAATGGACTAGAAGAAGAAGAGAAACTTATGGTTATAAGAACCTTGTAGAATGAAGAGGTTACTAAGGATCATGTGTTGAGGAAGAGCTTATTAAAAACTGAATGTAAGTGTGGAGGTAAATATTTCAAAGTGATTATTGACAGTGGTAGTTCTAATGATTTGGCATTAGAGGAGTTGGTTACAAAGTTGTAGCTACCAAGTATGAAACAACCTAATTCTTATTAGATTATTTGGATCAAGGAGGAGCATAAATTGTTGGATCAAATTATCACATCTTGTTAGGTAGACCTTGGCAATGTGATGAACAAGCTTTACTTGATGGTAGATCAAACCGATATACTATTGTGGCTAATGAAAAAAGGCATTTTTGTTTCCTTTGATAGAAGAATCTAAGGGTGAGAAAAGTAATATTGTTAGAGTTTGTTTGGTTGAAGGAAAACAGTTCATAAACGACTTAAAGAAGGAAAGTATGTGTTTTGCTTTGATTCCTAGAAACACTGAAAGGGAAATTAGGATGAACAACAAGAAGAAATTAAGGAATTTTTGTTGTACTTTCAAGATATCATTTCAGATAATGTACCTAATGGGTTACCTCCAGTTAGAAATATCAGCCATTGCATGAATTTGATAACAAGAGTTAGTTTGCTTAACAAAGCAGCACGTTGGTTGACACCTACAAAGAATGAAGAGTTGAATAGACAAGTTCAATAATTGTTGCACAAAGGTTTGATTAGAGAAGTTTGAGTCCTTGTGCAGTACCAACTATGTTGGCTTGTAAGAAGAATGGCAAATGGTACATGTGTTTTTTATTCCAAATCTATAAACAAGATTTAAGTGAAGTACAGGTTTCCTTTATCAAGAATGGATGATATCATGTATTGTTTGAGTGGAGAAAGATACTTTTATCAAGATTGATTCATAGAATGGTTATCATCATATTGTAATTAGAGAAGGAGATGAGTGAAACAATGTTTTCAAGACAAATTAAGGTCTGTATGAGTTGTGATTATGAATTTGGTTTGAATAATGCACCTAGTACTTTTATGAAGTTGATAAATGAAGTTTTGAAGAAATTCTTGGGTAAGTTTATGAAAGTATATTTGGATGATATTCAAATACTCAATAAGAGTAAGGAAGATCATTTTTTGCATCAAAGGCAAATGTTATGGAGATTGAAAGAAGAAAAGTTGTTGATTCATCTTAAGAAGTGTTCATGAAAGAGGAGATAGTATATTTCAATTTTTCCATGTCAACTTATTGTTTGAAGATGGATCCTGAGAAAGTTAAAGTGATCTTGGAGTGGCCTACACCTTAGAGTGTTGGCAAAGTTAGATATTTTCATGGGTTGGCAAGTACCTATTGGAAGTTCATTAGGAATTTCAATTCAATTTGTAATGCTATGAAAAAGACAATGAAAGGCAACAAGAAGCAATTCAAGTGGACATATGGAGTAAATAGAACTTTTGAGACCCTGAAACAAAAGGTAGTTGAATTATCTGTATTGGCTTTAACTAATTTCACTAAGGGAATTCAAGTTGATTGCAATGCAAGTGGAAGTGTGATTGAAATAGTATTGAGTCGGGAAGATAAACCTATTGCTTTCTACAGTGAGAAGTTGAATGATGATAAGAAGAGATACATAAGGTATGAATAAGAGTTTTATGCTATTGTTCAAGTTTTGAAGAAGTGGAGACATTACTTGATACCTTAAAAAGTTGTACATTGATCATAAAGGATTGCAATATTTGAGTAGTTAGAGTAAGTTGAATCAAAGACATACAAAGTGGGTTGAATACTTGCAAAATTTCACTTTTTGTGTTGAAACATAGGAGTGCACAATCAAATAAAGTTGTTAATGAATTGATTGGAAGGAATTTGTTAACTAAGATGAGAGTTGAGATGTTTCTATTTGATGATTTGAAGACCTTGTCTGAGATTGATCCTAATTTTGCAGAACCTTGGAAAGATTGTAAAGAACATGCAACAAATATTCAAGGTAAGTGGGTAGATTATTTCATTCAAGAGGGTGTGTTGTTTAAGAGTATTCAGTTGTGCATACCTAGAGGTTCAATAAGGGATAACATAATCAAGGAGAAGCATGGTGAAAGACTCGCAAGACACTTTGGTAACAATATGACTATGAATTTTGTTACTGAGAAGTACTTTTAACCTCAAATTGATAAAGCTATTCAGAAATTTGTCAGAATTTGCAAAGTTTGTCAAGTTGCTAAAGGAGTTAGTTAGAATATGGGATTGTATATACCATAGCTTGTTCCTTGTAGACCTTGGGAAGATATTGGCATGGATTTTTCTCTAGGGTTACCTAAGACACAAAGGGGTAATGAGTCTATCTTTGTTGTTGTGGATAGATTTTCAAAGATGACTAATCTTAAACCTTGTATGAAGACATCAGATGCAATGCAAGTAGTTGTCTTATTCTTCAAGGAAATTGTGAGGTTGCACGGGTTATCAAAGAGTGCTGTTTCAGATAGAGATAGTAGATTTATTTGTTTGTTTTTTCTAAAAGACACTTTGGAAAATGGTGGATACTAATTTGAAGTTTCGCTCTACATTTCATCCATAGACTGATGGAGAAGCAAAGGTTGTGAACAAAAATTTGGATAACTCATTGAGATTCTTAGCTAGAGATAAACCATGTAACTAGGATTTAGTTTTGGCCCAACCAGAGTTTGCATTAAACAATTATGAGAATAGAAGTATCAAGAAGACATCTTTTGAGATTGTTTTTGGCATGGATCCTAGAGGGATTACATGATTAAGGAATCTTGGTCATGAGGAGAAGGGAAGTGTTAATGCAGAGGGTTATGCTAATTTCATCAAGACTTTGCATGATGAAGTGAAATAGAGCTTGGAGAATAGTGACCAGAAATATAAGGATATAACTTACAAGACTAGGACACAAGGATTTTGTAGTGGGTGATGAGGTTATGATTCATTGAAGAAGAACAAATTTCCTATTGCAATCTATAGCAAACTAAAGATGAATTTTTTTGGACCCTTTAGGATCTTGAGGAAGTTTGACAGTGGTAATGCTTTTGAAGTTGAGTTACCTAATGACATGGATATTTCACTAGTATTCAATATTTTTTATTTGTATGAGTATCATGAGCCTGTTGATAATTCAGTTGTGAAGCAAGATTATCCTAAGAAATAAATGGATGAGATTGAAAGGATTTTGGACAATAGAATTGGAAAGAGTGCCATGGGAAAGAATTATTTGGAACATTTGGTTTAGTGGAAGGATGAAATAGTTGAAGATAATTCTTGGATTTCTCAGTCTAAGTTAGATCATTTTTTCAACTCAAGTTGTGTAGGTATTTTGATGTGGACATTAGTTTTCTAATAACCTCAACTCTCTAATGCAAGAGCATCTTAGGTTCTTAGCAATCTTGTATCATTATGTATATATGTTTTGTTCTTTCTATTTGTCTTTTCCAATTTGAGTGTTCAAGTGTGTGGTTCTTTGAGCGTGGATTTCAGCATGTGTGATTCTAGCATCTTATGGCTTCATATTCTTTGAGTTTTAATTCATATATCCTCAAGTAGTGTGTTCTTCATTGGTGCCTTGAGTGATGTATGAAATTTCATTCTACAATGATTGTTCTTGTGCAAAATGGTTCATGGGGATTCATGGATCATATGTGGACCTATATCTTGGCTTGGGCATTCACATTTGCTTGGTTGTTCAACCGCTCATCTTATCTTTGAGGGTCTATCCTATTTGTGTAACAAATTTCCTAATTCTTAGAAAGTGCAATTCTCTTGAACCGACTTGCGTATCACAATGGCTACATATGTAATATTCATAATGTATCAAGCATGTATAGCATGAAAAGAATATCTAGAGGTTAAGCTCTTGTGCATATTGCGATCACACATTTGCTCAATTCTGTAAGTGAAGGCTGCAACTAGGTAGGTCTATTCCTTAACATATTTGTAGGCAAAATGTCATTGGATCTACGTATAATCAAGTAAATATGTTGTTTCCATCATTCCTTTTTGTTGTTGCTTCCTTGTGATTACTCTTTTTGCTTGGTTGGACATCTCCATCCTTGTCTGCATCATTCAAGGGTAGTATTGTCCAAAGAATGGAGACAACCGGTAAACATGGACAAGTAGAATGGGTCACACAATGCATGATATTTAAGTCTTTGTTTAGTAATGGAATGATTATACACATTGGCATTCAACTTATCCTAAACAAAATATAAGGTATGTAAACATTCCATGAGGACTTCTTCCAAAAAGGGGTTTTGAACAAACTATTGAACTTGTTGAAGGGAAAAAAAACTTGTGGAATCCTTTGATATCTCTCCTTAGAAATTATTTTGTAATAGTTATGTTATTGAATAAGAGTTCAACCTTCCTTCTAAGATCTTTGTGCATTAGTATAAGGTGGTAGTGTCAATGCCCAATATGATAAATTTATGCCAGTTCTAGCAAGTAACCTAAGCTAGACACAACCTCCTTCATGGTTACTTATACAAGCCAAGGAAAGGCTTCAACATTAATCATAGCGCATTGAATATTCCCCTAGAATTAAAAGCCCAATGCATTACATGGTTGTCTATCTTCGAAGTACTTTCAATTTCTGTCTTCTGCGTTTGTTAGATTTAAAAAAATAAGACTGCAGAGGGTCCCCAACATACTTCATTATGAAGCGTTCTTGTGTCCAATTTGTGAAGATATGTCCATTGACTTTAATCTTTCCACCTTATTTATGTCCCTCACCTCAAATAAAGTTTGATTAATCATTTGAGCCAAGAATATTGTTGATTTTTTAACAGGTCAACGATAAAAGACACTATAAAACTGAAAATTCAATTGAAACTGGAATTATTCAATCTAAAGGTTGGAAGCTGCTGAAACAGACTCCATTGATTCTCCTTTTCATTTCAGAACTTAGCTACAAAGTTTTTCAATGGGCTGAAAGCTTTTGAAACAAAAATAGTTTACTCCAATACATTCACAAGTTTATATTCAATATCACAAGTTTATTTTCAGTACAAAGCTAACATTAAGAGCAGATTGTCATACCAACACACTCAAATTCAGGAACAAATATCCAATGAGAGCTGCCAGATCTACAAATATGCTATATCTTTTAACCAGGTTTTACAAACAATAATCATTAGGAGAAATATGGTCTAATAAGAAACCAACCCTGAATCACTAAGGTCTTGTGAAAACCCATAGAAGCATACATGCTCGTAAGCCAAATAAAACAAAGCAGTTGGATCAACTTATAATGAAGGATATACCCAAACATATCATTGACTATCACCAAAATTGTATCTGACATGTCAAAGTTCAAATACTCCAGCAAAAATCCATAATATAAAACCCAGTACTACAAAACATATCCACAAACTAATTAGATTTACCTATGTCCTAATAAAATCAATTCCTCAAGTGTTACCGGTAAAAAAAAAATAAAAAATCAATTCCTCAAAATCCAGGAACATTATCCAATCAATAAGACCAATGTCAACATCAAATTCTAAAAGGTGCCACCGAATTCAAAATACACAACCAATAAATCAGACTTATCCATTAGACATTGTTAGACAGATTTCTATTTGTAATTGATGTCAAAAGGAGAGATGCAGGTATGTCAAACAGATCACATAATAATAGTTACTCACAAAATTGATAATCGTTCTCACAGACTTGTTTAATCTCTGTTAATGTGTGTCCTTGCCTTTTGTCCGTGTGATATTATGATTTGTAGCAATATGCATTCTGGACTGTATATTGATCAAGTTCAAATATATTGGGTTTCATTGACTTTATATGTTTGAACAATAATATGGAAATCTCTATGTGGGGGTCACCAGAACAACAAAGACACACACTGAAGCCAATGGTGCAGTTAATTATGTGGAATAGCCTTGTATTATTGGAATGTGTTAATGTCAGACTACCAGCGTGGCTTATATCTTCTGTATCGATTTCTTGTTTGTTCAGGCAACAATAAATCAATCTTGGCATTGAAAGTATTGACAAAACATCTATCACTATGTACATCTCAGAAAAATCAAACAGTCTACCTTGTGTATGGATGCCATTATACATTACAGCCAGAAGAGAATATCTGAATGGATGTTGCCTCCAACTTTTGTGGTCTATAACAGTCAGGCTGTTTGAAGACAATGATTTTGAAGATAGCTAACAGAACATTGATGCTTATGGGGTCATACGGAGTAAATAAAAGTTTGTCGATGATTTCAAGTTCTGCTATCATCCAGAAGTTCAAGTAGAATAACAAGTATAATTTTGTCACGGTGGGCAAAGTATTTTAAAGATGTTTGATTATAGTCTGTCTTTATTAGAATTAGAAATCAATCATGGTTATCGTCATCTGTTTTAGAAGTTATATCGGTTGTGGGAATTGTATATGTGGCATAAATTTTTCTGAAGACCTAATCATTACTAAGTAAAACACACAGTTATAACTGCTCAAACAGTTGACAGTGTCTTCAACTGTTCAGCCAATAAGCAGATCCTATTTAACAAGTCTGAAGGTTCAAATGAAATTGTGAGCGTGTATCATCACCATTAAGAAGTGTAGATGCCCGATGTACAATGAAAGATGAATGGTATATTGCTGATGAGAAGATTAAGAAGTGTGATGTATGCATTGGCTATTTTTATTAGTCTGTCTTAAATTGTACAAAGAAATCAGTATTTTAAAACTGAAGTCTTGTGAGTATTGATGAATACTGAGAGTGAGATTGTATAAGTTGTAGTCGAAATATTCTGTCCAATATTTTGACAGACATCAAGTTGAAAGCATTGTAATGAAATACATCTACAAATGAAAGAATTTGTTAGCAAGCAAAGCATGTTGCAACAGAAATTGTAAATCCTTAGTATTGGTGCCTTCAGGATGTTGAGTTGGTGTGCAGTTTGCAAATATGTGCTTCTGTCAAATTTGGTTTTGGTGATTCCTTAGGCTTAGTGTCCTTAAACTTTGTATACACTATTTCTTCGTGAGGCTGGATTAGTAAATTAGATCCTAGCAGAATTTCACACCGTGGTTTTTCACTCATTTTGGGTTTACCACATACTTTGTGTTTTGTCTTCTATGTGTGGTTACATTCTTTTCAATTCTAGTTTTATATTTAGCAGTCTATCAATGATATTTTAATTGTATAAGGATTTGAAATTTAGATCTTCTACTGATTCATGCACACCCCTTGTAGAAGAAATGTGTTCTACAACTGCTATCAGAGATTGGTACTTGAAAAGGCTTAAGCAGCTAAGGTAGATCTTGGATAGAAAACACATGGCTTGTCTAGAAGAATCCTCCTCAAATAAAGATCCTTTATTTGATGGTTCTAACTATGATTTTAATTGTTTAAGGATCTGAAATTTAGATCTTCTACTGATTCACACACCCACCTCCCTCCCAGTAGAAAAAATTGTATTATACAATTGGTACAGTCTGGTACTTAAAAATGTTTAAGTAAGGTATAGCTTGGATAGAGAACTCATAGCTTGTCGAGGAGGATCCTCCTCAACTAAAGCTCCTTTATTTGATGGTTCTAATTTTACTTTCTAGAGTATTAGAATGGAGACTTATTTGTCTTCTTTGGGATTTTGATGTATGGATGTCTGTTGTAAATGGATATGTAATACCTACAACTCCTTCAACTAATCAGGCTGGAAAGAGGGAGTATGAAAATAACGCACTTATTTGTGGCTTGTCTAATACTGAGTTTATCAAAGTGATGTATTGTCAGGCTGCTAAAGACATCTTGGGCAAGCTAAGGACCATTTATGAAGGTGTTGTCAAAGTAAAGAAAGCGAAGTTACAAACATATACGGCATAGTTTGAAGGTTTAAACGTGAAAGAAGAAAAGCAGATTGTTGATTATCTTCTTAGAATTGATGAGAGAGTAAATGCAATTATAAGGTCTTGGAGAAGACACAAAAGATCATGTTATTGTTCAGAACGTGTTGAGATCTTTGCCTTGAAGATATGATGCTAAGATTTCTGCAATTGAAGAAGCCAGAGATCTTGAAACAATTACAGTTGATCTACATGGCACTTTTACAGCATTTGAGATGATAACGGTTGGTGAAAACACAATTAAAAGAGAAGTTGCATTTTATGCTGCAGATAAAGCAACAGAGATGAGTTCTGAATCAGATTGTGATACTGATGAAAAATTTGTAAACCTTATCAGAAAACTTAAAAAGTGCCGTGGATTGTATAAAGCCAAGCTGCCTTTTAAGTGCACTTCAACTGTGGAAAGATTGGACATTTTGCTGCTAAATGTCCTTATGGTAAAATGGACAAAGATAGTCAAGAAGACTTTAGGAAGAAAGACAAAATTCAGTTCTGTTACATGCAAAGAAATTTTTTAAAGGAACAAGAAAAACTTACATATTGAAGAAGAAGATAACACCAAATCAAAAGACAACGAGTATTGTATTTGATGCTGAAAATGTGAAATGTTGTTCATGGCTATTGGATCAACTGTTCACAATCAAAGTAATGATGAAACTAACATTTTGCATGATGTTGAAGAAAGGGAGATAGATCTTGAAGGTGAACTGATGTCAACCTTTAAAAAAATAAAAAAATTGAAGGAGAATAACAAGCAAATGACTCTTGCATTGAAAGAAAATGAAGCATTGAAGAAAGAACTTGAAGGTAATCAAATCATCATCAATCTGAGAGTTGATACTGAGAGAAAAGAAGAGGTAATACATTTTAAAATTTTGTAGAAATCTGAAGAATGTTTGAAATCAGGAAGTGAAATTGTAGCTTTAAGAAATGATATTGAATGATCCAAAAGTCAATTTGGAAAAAGGGTTAAAAAATTTAAGAGTTCTAATAAGTTGGATGAAATGTTAGCCTGTCAAGGGTAGACAAAACAAAAATCCGGTTTGGGTTTTGACAATGGTCAAATCTCTAGAAAAGGTAATTCTTTCAATAAGAAGGATAACAATGATGGTTTTGTTAGAGTCCAAAGGTAGAAAAGGTATCCACAATGGTTCTCTCCTACAAAAAGAATTGCAATAAACAAGTTTTATCCCTGTTTCTATGGTTATTGTAACTTCTGCAATTGTTTTGGTCATAGAGAAATTGATTGTAATGTCAAGGAGGAGAATTAACTCTGTTAGTAGATATTATTTGGATTCTTAAAGATGTTTTAATGTGATTCTTTATAATTGTAAAACTATTGATCATATTGCAAGATAGTGTAGCACGAGTTTTCTGAACAGAGAAGGAATGGAAACGAATTCCTGATTTCAATGTGATTTGTTATTAGCGTAAAAAATTGGCCACATTGCAAGACAATGTAACATGAGTTTTGCAGAACAAAGAAGGAATGGAAACAAGTTCTTAAGTGATCTTGACAATTTCCAAAAAGGAAAAGAGAGAAAGTACGGAAGAAGAAAGAAAAAAGTCAGAAAAATTCATGATTGTTCAAACTGCTTTTCATGCTAAAAGGCAGAATTTATGGATAACAGGCAGTTGATGCTCAATTGTGACAGGTGATATGAGTCAGTTTATCATATATCTTACTTATTGAAATGGTCATTTAGTGCAATTTGGTGATTAAGTTGTCAATTGGGTTTTATGTAAAATGTACTTTGAGCATAAATGGTTCATTAGAAACACATAATGTTTGCTAAGTAGAAGGATTAAAATATAATTTTATTAAGTGTCAAATGTGTCATGATGGATACATTGTTAACTTTTAATGCTAAAGGGTATGAAATCAAAAAAAAATCAGGATGATCACTTGTTGAAGTAAAAAGAATAGCAAACAGTGTCAATAAAAGGTAAGAGTTGTTTGTTGGGTCAAGCTTATGAAAATTGGCTTTGGTATAGATGGAACATTGGGGTTTTGGCTTCTACTTGTCTCTAATTTATTTCAAAGGTAAGCATCTGCTCAGGGGCAGTATTTGACTATTTTATTTTCTATCCTTTGATGGTGAAAGAGATATAATTGCAGATTCGCTACAGATGCAGATTGCAGACTGAAACTTTCTTATTTCAAAATGAGTTGGTTTGGAGCTTGTTTTGAGCTTACTTTGTTGTTGCAGATTGATTTTGTTGTTTTCAGATTAAAGTTTTGCCATCAAATGACAAAGAGGGAGATTTTTAGACATTGTTAGACACATTTGTGTTTGCCATTGATGTCAAAAGGAGATATGTAGAGATGTCAAACAAAACACATAATAATAGTTACAGAATTGATAATCGTTCTTACAGAATTGTTTAACCTCTGTTAATTTCTCTCCTTGCTTCAGAGAGTGAGATATTATCAGCAGTTGTATAAATATGTATTTTGGACTAAATATTGATCAAGTTTAAACATATTGAATTCCATTGACTTTATATGTCAGAACAATATAATATTGGAAAACTCTATATGGGGGCCGCCAAAACTACAAACACAAACTCTGAAGCAAATGGTCAAGTTAATTATTTGGAATAGCCTTGTATTATTGGAAGGTGTCAGTCCTAAACTACCAGCATGACTTGGCAAATAATATCTTCTCTCTTGCATTTTGACAATGACCTTATATTGGGACAGCTCTCTTTTGTATTGGCTTCTTGTTCACTCAAGCAACGATAAATCATTCTAGGCATTGAAACTATTGGCAACCATCTATCACTATTTACATCTTAGAGAAATCAGGCAATATACCTTGTTTGGTATCATTACACATTACTGTGGGAAGAGAATATCAAAACGGAAGTTGCCTCCAACCATTGTGCTCTAAACAGTTGGGCTGTTTAAAGACAATGATTTTGACAATAGTTAATATAACAGCAATGCTTATGGGGTTGCAGAAAGTAAATAAAAACTTGCTCAATGATTTCGAGTTCTTGTTTTGGCTGGAAGTTCAATTAGAATACCAGATATAATTTTTCCAGAGTGGGAAAAGTATTTCAAACAAGATTGATAAGTAAGAGATATTTTCCACAGCAAATCAAATTGTGATATTGCTATCAAGATTTAACTGTGTAGTTTTTTTTAGTCAAACTCGTTGACTCATGTTTCATGAGTAGTGGCTCACACAAACCCTTCTCTCATGAGAAAGAATGGAAAACTTAGCAATCTAGGTGATTCTCACAGAGGCGAAGCACCAGGACTTCCAGAAGGTCACTCATCCCAGTTTATTCCAGCCTGCACATGCTTAACTATGGAGTGGTTAGACCCAATCTGCTTGCAACCCCATTTGCAAAACCTTCACCAAGTGTTTTGCCTTATGAACCATTCATTAGGAAGCCCCTTAAGCTCATCAATTGATAAGTAGGAGATATTTTCCACAGCAAGTCAAATTGTGATGTTACTACAAGATTTAACTGTGTAGTTTTTTTGAGTCGAACTCATTGACCCATGTTTCATGAGTAATGGTTCACACAAACCCATCTCTCATGAGAAAGAATGGAACACTTAGCACTCATTGGATCTAGGTGATGCTCACAGAGGTGAAGCACCAAGATTTCTGGGAGGTCACCCATCCTTATACTACTCCAGCTCGAGTACGATAAACTACAGAGTTTCCTCCATGGTTAAACCCACTCTTCTTGCAAGCCTGTTTGCAAAACTTTCACCAAGTGTTATGCCTTATGAGACATTTATTAGGAAGCCCCTTAAGCTTATCAATTGATAAGTAGGAGATATTTTTCACAACAAGTCAAATTGATGAAGCAAGACAGCCTCCGTGCTCTTATAAAGTATGCCACGCTGAGTTGGAACAGATGGCCAGCCTTCCATGCTTATGGGCCGAGATGTGGAATAGAAGATCAGTCTTCCATGCTCTTGGGCTTGATCAAGAAGGACGACCAGCCTCCAAGGTGAACTTAGAGATAGAAGCAATTCTCACCTTCCATGCTCTAATATATCATGAGTTCTCCCATAAATGGCATTTGAATTTGTAAACTTACACTTGTGAATGTATTACATTTCTTATTCTCATTGGAATTGTAGTTTTAGGGCGAAATTTAGGAATATCCCAAAAGGAGATGTTACAAACAAGTTAGTTTACAAAGTCGGTAAAAAAGAACATTTGGGGCTGTACTCATTTTAGATTCATCATAAAAGAATAAATAAAAATCATAAATAAATATATAATATGCTATTTAGTTTCATAGAGATGTTCCGCAAGCACCAGGTTTTTAGGATTGTTAATTTAAATATCACTGCTATGTTCTTTAAACCCGATTTAGATGGTGTTGTGAGGTTGTCACATTATTGCCCCATTGCAAATGGAGACCCCCTCTTTTTGCTTCAATAGGTTTAGGTGGTAGAGCAAGGATTTTTACAGGCCCCTTCCAAGGTTAAATCATCCAAAAGATTAAAAATTGGCAAAATTTGGCTAGGTGTGAAATTTGAGAAATTAAAATTAAAATTGAGCCACAAATATAAATTTTGAAATATTGCCTAAGTTTAAATCGTCATAAAAAGGGAAATAAACAATTAGAGAATAAATAAAATAACCCCGCTTTTAATGTTGCTTGTTGAAGAAGTGGATTCCACCTTCTCAAGTGGCAAAGTTGTCATTTCGAGGAGTGAATTCCACTTCTCATCTAGCAGTTGAAACATCAAGGAGTGGATTCCACCTTCTCATGTGGCAAGGTTGCCACATCAAGAAGTGGATTCCGCCTCCCCTTGTGGAAAAGGAAGAAATTAAGCATTATTGGATTAAGAAAGCAACTCGAGGAATTTAACAAAGGGAGAAACAATGCAAGTGAGGGAAGGTAAGAAATGTCAACCAGTCACAAAGCCCCTTTGCCAAGTTCAAATGGCCTTGTGCAGGCTAGAATTTGCTTCCAAATGCAAAACCATTGGCCCTACTTCCGATTGCAGCCCTCTAATGAGGCGTGTGTGTCCTCACAATCAGCAAGGCTTGAAAATCAAACTTGTGCACCTAATTTCCAAGCTCTAGGCCTAGGATAAATCCCAATGAGAGGCCTACAATGGGCCCTAAGCTGAAGCATGGCTCAAAGCTCTATGCTTGAGCCTACATGTGATATAGAACAGCCCCAAAAGAAAATGTGTGGGCCTAGTCTAATTAAACCAGGTCTTAATGCAATGGGGAATGGGCTTAAACAGGGCCATAAAATGAAACATATGAGCCCACATCGGCAACCCCAATTGGTGGAAAGACTAGTCATAATCAAGGGACCGGTACTTATTCCCAGTCGATGTACGACGAGGCTAATGGACTAGAAGGTGGGTCCGGCGCCAATGACCAATAAGAAGACAATAGGAATCCATGCATGTACGCAATTAAACAAATTGGTGGGCCACTACATATTTGCATCATATATATATATATATATATATATATATTAGTGAAGGATGTATGTTAGAAGGTAATTTCATGTAAAATCATATTCCATTTATTATTATTATTAATGTTTTGTGTTGATGCGAGTTTTGTATCACTTACATAACATATTAGTAATTGGATATCCGATACGGAGTATCAAACATACAATTCCTCTCTTGAAAAGTTATTGCTAATGGGATATGAGAATAACTCCAATGTTCCTTACACCGTTGGATACTCACTCAGTTTTATCGATGTGATTCGCTGGTAATCACGTAGGCGGCCTTACGCAAATTGTTGAGGATGACTTGGACTTTGGTGGGATGAAGGTGATGGTGGCTCGATTTGTGAAATGTGCGGGTGGCAGATAATGTTGGTGGTGGTGATGAAGGATGTGTCTGCCAATGATGATGTTGATGGGAAAGCGATGGTTGGGGAAGGTGAATGGATGTGCTCTGATACTTAACTTACTCCTCTAACTTGCTTCTCTAAGCTTCGACTACTCAACTACTCGCTATTCTACTCCTACTCCTATGAATGGAAGGTTAGCAAATGGACAGGGATCGAACCTAATGAGAGCTGACCAACGGCCTCACTTCCACAAGTGCAATGATTCGAAGGAATAATAAACTAGTTTACCACACAAGGCTTCCCAACCAGCCACTAGGATGCTAGTGGTCTAGTATTGATCCCTATCAAACATCTACCAATGCTACCATACAACTATCCATCTACTTTAACCTCACTTAAACAACTTCAAATGCAACCAAATTTAACAACTTGAAAGGAAATCTAACTATGTGGAAGTAGAAAACATGCAATAATACCCAATGTTCTTAATCAACATCCAAATCGCAACAATGAAGAAGAGAGCAATTTTGGTATTATCTTCGCAACAATTTCTCCAACCCCTTTACAAATGAGAGCAAATGGCCTTTTATAGGGGCCAGAAATACAACGGACGATGGAGATCAAAACAAGATCAACAATCCAGATTGGATTCTCAAAACCCTAATTAGGGTTGCCACCCCATCGGCCAATGAGAAGCTGCCACCTCATCAATGGACCAATGAAAAAAGTGCAAAAAGTGGCAACCAATGAGAAGGCACCAAAATGGTGGCCAATCAGAAATAGACACTTGTCTTATTCTAGAAGAAGGGGAAATTGCCACTTGGGCTTACATCAAATGATCTTCTAATATAAATCTTCCCTTTTCTTTCATTTTCTTAGCTAAGGCAATGAACTTAGCTAGCCTTTTGTTAACTTCTTCCATAAGAGGACAAGGTGTGTGCTTCGCCTTGAGTTCCGTTGACTTCGCCACGTTGCTTGCTGCTTGTAGTATCTTTTCGTGATCCTTCTCATATTCCTTCGCAAATCCAATAAAAGCACTGAGAGAGGAAAGGGTGCCCAAATGCTTTTTCCTGATGGCAACCTTTCCCAACTCATCCAACCTCGATCCAAAATCTGTCTCATTGATATCCTCTTCTCTGATATCCTCAAAATCAAGTGCCACCCCAACGTCGCTCATCATGGTTGAAATAGAAGTGTCGACGCTTGTGTTGTGTTGTGCAATATCATTATGTATTTCCTCAAGTGTTCTAAATCTGGTAGTTAATGTAACAAACCAAGATTCAACTATACTCAATCCTCTCTCATCAACCAACCTGGCCCTTTGCAAATATGCCTCTGGTAGCCCAATGAACGCTTGTAGCCTAGGAATAGCCAAATCTCTGATGGGAAAGAAACCTTTCCACTCTTCTTCGAATAATCTGAACTTGTCTCTAACGACCACCAATGACTGGAATGTCGAGATGAAGGAAGGCAAGAAATTTCGCCCATCTTGGATTGTATCATGGATCCAATCCCTAACTTAGTGTAGCTGAGCTGATATCTCTCCTGAATTGCTCCCGCTGTCTTGAGGAAGGGCTGCCTGGTGCAATTGTTGGATAGGCTAGCTATCTCTCCAATATTTGTTCTCGACCTCCAACTTTACTATCCTTTCATTTGCCTTCTTTAACCTTTCTTTGATTGATGCTATACCTTCCTGGACCTCCTCACACTCCATATCATCTGTATTCCTTCCCAAGTTGTGTTCTACTATCTCATATTCCTGGGCTGCAATCTCATCTGCTGCCTTATTGATTGTTGGAATAGCAATTTGAACCTTTTGGTGACCATCATTGTCGCTCCTGATTACCCTTGCCACCGTTCTTGCCATTTGTTTTTGGTTCTTGCTATCACCCTTTTCCATTAACCCTTGGATGTCCTCAGCTGTATGGGCCATTACCACCTCGCCTCTTGGCATAAGCATTTGTCTTAACCATAGTGGTGCAATGTATCTCCCCAAATCTGGATTTGGTTCGACTAACAAAGCATCACCAATGGCCTTGGGTTCTTGACTTATTGCCTCGATGTCGATTGGTCCATCTTCTTCTCTACTAGTTTCTTCCATATCATTTCCTTGCTAGTTCTTCGAGAGAGGGGAGTACTCGGTGCTTTCACTATAGCCACTTGATTTCGAATCAGAGCTCACCTCCACCGCGGCCCCTTTATCATTTGAATTGACCTCTTGGATTCTAGCCTCAATTATACTCTCTCTTGATGGCGTTGCATGTTGTTTCTTGGCTGGAGGCTCTAGATGTTCTTTGCCTTTCTCTACCTCCAAAACTTTCTTCTTGCTATTTCTAATCATTTCCTGTTGCCGTCTATTTCCTTCATTCCTTTGTCTGACTGATTTTGTTTGTCTCTCTTTTGGCTTCATCATCTCATAAGTAAGGGGAACCCTTTGTCTTTGTAGCTTCCTTAGTCCTTCATTATACCACGACTCGGTATGTAAATCCACTGCCCTTGTGACTGCTTCCAAGGAAGGATCCTGATGGTCATCCCAATCCACTGGATTCAATTCTGTTCCTTCTACTGTATCATTGTCTTCTCTCAACACATTTTCATCATCCTCCAGTTGATCGAGAATATCAAGGCCTCTCCATCTGATATCTCTCATCATGTTCACCGACAATCTCGAGAAAGCTAGCTTTCTCACATGAAAGTCATCTTTGGCGTTGGCCCAAAAGTCTTCTATGGTGGGAACATCCTTGAATTCATTTCTATGAGATACCTTGATAAGACCATTAGGATTGAATCCTTGCCTTGCTTTGTACCATCCTAGATGATACCATTCCAATTCTTTCTCTGCGGCTTCAAAGGAGGCCCAATTTGGGCAACTATCATTGCCAATTACGATTGAGAATGAAATGCATGTTTTCCCTTCATTTCTCATTATCCTATCATAGTGCTCAAGTTGCCTAGCCAATTCTAACAAAACTACCTTGTCGGGTGGGTACCTTGAAAGCCTCTTAAGACAAACTGTACTTCCTGCCACTCTAATGTATGTAAACTGCGGAAATTGGATGAACCAACTCCCAAACTTCTTAATTCTTGCTTCTGCTTCTGATGGAAGTCTCTTAGCAGGTGTCCCTTGTAATACCCTTACTGTCTTCATAGCGAAGGCATCACATAATATCTTGTAATCCTTGTTGTTGTGCAAATGGAGCTGCAGATAGCATTCATGTACCAAATACTGTCCCGGTCCGCTACCAACTTCTCCTAAGGCTTTAAGTCCCAGACTCTTGTACAATCTAGCAATTAGGTAGAACAAATAGGAGCTCATGTAGAATTGTCTTTGGTTTTGTACGGTTCTGATTTGCAATTCTAAGTTCTCGCTTATGATCCTGGCCCAATCAAACCTTCTTTTCCCTTTCTCGATCTCATCAATGAAGAAGTACATCCAGTTTTCAAATTGCATCCCTTGAGCTAGGCCCATGATCCGGCTGAGCAGAACAACGAGATCACCATATTCAGTTTGAAATCTGCCATTGTGAGCCTCAATGATCTGTTAACTCCCTTCCTTCCTTTGTGTATCCAATTTTGCTTTAGATGCGTGTAATAGGCCTCTTGGTAATCTTGAAATGATTTAGTTGCTTGGTCCATCATCACAACCGTCATGCCCTTGTACTGGGGAATGTTGAATGTTTCTTCGATTGCTTGTTCGCCAATGCTGGCCAACACTCTCTTCCCTTCATCAAAAATGATGGATTTACTGTTTAGATCAAATCTGGATGCACATTCTATAATCAATTCCGAACAAGGCAATGTGGGAGGAAAAGCCGCTGCATGTACAATTCCGCTCTTGTATATCCTTTTTGCCAAGGGGGATTGTCCTTCCTTTAGTCTATCCCTCATCCGTATCATGTCCACTGTACCAATATTGGTGTCGATTATTCTCTTCATTTTCGAGAAGAAGGGAGTTTTGGGCATCATATCCTCTTTGCCTTTCTTAGTGTTTGCCCGCTTGGGATTCTTACTTGCACTAGCATCCTCCATACTCGTCGCCCTATTACGGGATGGTAGAGTGGTGGACCAGAAGGCAAGAAGAACCAAGAGGAGCAATCCTTAGACTAGAACGAAAGATGGATGTCAGCTTAAGGACCCCTTGCAACTCTAGATGATGAAAATTCACCTTAACCAATAATCTTACAGCGACTTTTCGGAACCTAGGACAAGACTTCAAGAACTCCAAATCCCTTTGCAAATTAGAAATTTAAACCTCTGAAACTATCCAACACTTGCTCAACAAACAAAATTTAGACTTCCATATGCATCCCTTGTCTCAACAAAATCGCCAAGTCTAATATAAAAAAATGCAGTCCTAAAATAGGGAAAAATTAGACCTTCACCATGAATTTTCCATGTCACAAAATCAGATCTGCCTCAAGAAAATGCCAAGAGTGGAAAGTTCTACCCTTGTCTTAATTCGCCCAAGCATGGAAGTCCTCAATTTTCCCAAAAATGTTACCTAGGGCACAAATCGCAGCACATAGAAGGAGAACAAATCACCAAAAATTTGCAAAAATCTGCCCACAAGGAAAATCGCCAATGCCTGAAATCTGCTCCTCAAGAGAAATTCGCTCAACAATGGAAAGGAATCTGCCTTAGAACAAAATCGCCTAAGCATCAAAATCTGCTCCCAAGGAAATTCGCCCAAGCATGGAGAGGAAGAAATGAATTGTAAAAAAGAAATGGGAGAGAGGTCTCCTTTATACCCAATTTCTTTTTCCTCTAAGTTGGCCGACTTGGTCCTGGAGGAGAGAAAAGAACCAAAAATTAACTCCAAGTCATGGCCCATAATTAAGTACTTAGCTCAAAAATTTAATTTTGCCAAAAGAAAATTGCATTTTAAATTTGCCGATTAGCTCCAAATTGCAAAAAGAAATTAAATAATGCCTTGAGGGCGTTAGATATTTCCATTTAATGAGGGTTTAGTAATTAATACGTCATTAAATTTGGATTTTGGCTAACCAAAAGCCATTTTTTCAATATTAAATTACCAAATTCATTAAAAACTAAAAAGTTTTCAAGGCAAATTAATCCAATTAAAGCCAATTTTTTGCAACTTTCTACCAAATCGATTTTGCCAAGCTATTTAAAATTTTATGACAATAAAATTGCCCCCTAGAGTCAAAAATCGATTTTGCAATTTAACTTCATCCTACAAGATTAAACCCCTTTTTCACCAGAAAAATAAGATTTTCCAAGAACTTAAGTCTAATTAAAATTTCCCTTTTGAAAATCATCCAAATTTACACAATTAAAACTAAATTTTCAAAAGAAATTGTCTAAGTACAAAATTCACAATTTTACCCTGCCAAGTTGAAATTAACTTTTAAAATTGTTCGGCCTAGGGATAGAATTGATAGCTCTGGAAAATCAAGTTGAAACCGGGTGAAAATAAGCTAACCCTCTCTACATTTGTCCTAAAGGTGCCAAGGCAGAACTTTTCAAAACTCAAAAAATTTTGGGCAATCCAAAAATTTGCCGAGGCGATTAAAAAAAAGGGGGGTCCCCAAGATTTGGGGCGATGTGTGAAAACCTCACAACATCTTGTTCATGTATATTGGTCATAGTAAAATATATTTGTAATGGAGTTAATAATATTATTATATATATAGAAATGAGAATTAATAAATCTATCAAATAGTGAAGGAGCTATTGAGAATAGCCTCTAATAATTTCCAATATCATGATGATAGACAATCATATAAGAAATAATTGAACTTACAATATTATTATTATTATAAGTTAAAAGGAAACCAAGCCATTCCATGATGAAGTGGAATTCAAGATAAGGAGAAAGATAAGTATTTTTTTGTATCTTACCTTTATTTACTTCTTGTAGTTAATCTCTTATTTTTCTGTATGTGCTATAAGAGCTATTTGCCTTTAATCTTTTTCAAGGATGTTCTTGCAGGAAAGGGAGTTTGACATCAGATTCGAAGGGAGTCTGACATTTAATCAAAGGCAACTTTGGCTAAGGAGCTCAGATGATTAATATTTAGAGGGAGTTTGAAAGTCCTTGTATGTGACTGTATGATTTTAATGAGCCTACCCCCTGTGTACATCACAAGAAAGTGACGACTTCCAAATGACTATCACTTGTATCTGTAGAAGTTATAGAAAAGTGATGATCTTTCAACTTCTATTGTGATAGACATTTTATGATGTCTGAAATAGATCATAATAGATTGTAAACTTGCATGGTGGATTAAGTTCCTCAAATAGACCATGGCCATCTATTATGATGGACATCTTATGATATCTAAGCAAATCATGATAGATGATATCTTGCATGGTGGATTAAGTTCTATTAACAGACCATGGCCTTTTGTTGTGATGGACATCTGATGATGTCTAAGAAGATCAAAATAGAAGATTAATTGCATGGTGGATTAAGTTCCTTAAATAGACCATCGCTATTTATATGGCAAGCATTGTTGAAAATGCATGTGTACATACCTTATGAATATTTTGAGTACTTCGTGAATGTCGTGTGACTTAATATTCAGGAGGCCATTACTAATGATATCACAAGGTGATATCTAAATGGTGGATATCCTTTGATCAAACTCATCCTTAATCTTGCTAACTTATCACATGGAGGGAATACATGTGTTTAACCCTCCTTGCTATGAGGGAGTGTTGAAGTTTTGTAGCTTCATTCGGATGACTTCTAGTGTAGATGTGTATATATATATTTTTAATATATAAGACGTAAATACACACACACACACACACTCATATATATTATTATTTATATATTTTAGAATTAGATATTATATATATAATTATAATGATTGTCATTATGAATGGACAAGTCCCATGAAGGGACAGGTCTATACGTAGCTCATTCTCCATATAAATATAAGTGATTTCTGCATTTAAAAAACACATACCTCAATAGGCAGTGCAAATACATCTGCAGCACCACTCCTCCTTAAACAAAATCTGGGTGCAAAAGTTGATGAAGAATGGGCCCCAAGCATTAAATGTGTGGCCGTGAACCTCCAAGGCTGACCTAAGTGAAGCGTTGGGCCTTAAAATTCAAAATGCAGCCCCAATCCTAAAATTCAGTCCTAGATCAGGATTTAAAACTCAATAAGCCAGGCCCTAATGAAGTGTGTCGCCTTATCTTCAATGATGGAGACCTTATTTTTAACACATCAGCCCTATATCCTTATGTAAGGCCTTATATCTCAAGCATGGGTCTAAATCTAATGCAAGGCCTTATAAACTCATTACAAGGCCTCAAATTTGATCAAGCTATGCCTCAAACTTAATCAAATAGGGGCCAAATATTTAAAGCACAAATCCAACGTTAATGAGCTGCAATTTTATTAACTCAGAGGCAACGATTTTAGTGAGTGAGATAGACTATGAGGCAGTGTGATCTAGATTAATGGAGAGTCTCAACTTTATTAATAGAAGGAAATGTTTTAATCAATATAAATTGTTTCAATCTGTACATTTTGCCCTCCAAGCCAAGTCGGCCTGTGTAAAGGACAAAATCCCTTTTGCTTTAATTGCCCATCTAATATAGGTCAAAGCATTTCATTTGAAACACCAAAACAAATCAAATCAACTATTTGCAAAGCAGATCGAGTTTGTAAGAGCAGAGATTACATCTTGGCAAGTTGAGTTTAGAGACTAAGTGCAAGATTTCTACAAGGCTGGACTCAATTGGACATGTTAAATATAGACTTGCTGAAGAAATCAAACCTCCTTGAGAATCAAATTACTTGCAGACCTGGGTTGGAGACTTGAATTTTGGCATAACAGCAGATTGAGTTTGAAAGGAGACATTGAATAGTTATCAAATTGGGCCTTTAGCGGCTCCAATCCATCAAATCTGGACTGTTAATTTCAAGAAAATCAAAGCACAAGGAAACTGCAAATTACAAATCTGGGAAATCAGGATTTAGAGAGGCAAAACATATTAGAATAAGGCATTGATTGCAAAAACATTGAAATTTATCAAGTTAAGTGTGAGAGGTCAGAACCCTGTGCAGAAAAACTAAGTATAAAAGGACTAACTCTTCATAGACATGTAGGTGTAAACTCAGAATTTTGTATAAAATTATTCTTTGAGTTTAGAGACTAAGTGCAAGATTTCTACAAGGCTGGACTCAATTGGACGTGTTAAATATAGACTTGCTGAAGAAAACAAACCTCCTTGAGAATCAAATTACTTGCAGACCTGGGTTGGAGACTTGAATTTTGGCATAACAGCAGATTGAGTTTGAAAGGAGACATTAAATAGTTATCAAATTGGGCCTTTAGCGGCTCCAATCCATCAAATCTGGGCTGTTAACTTCAAGAAAATCAGAGCACAAGGAAACTGCAAATTTCAAATCTGGGAAATCAGGATTTAGAGAGGCAAAACATATTAGAATAAGGCCTTGATTGCAAAAACATTGAAATTTATCAAGTCAAGTGTGAGAGGTCAGAACCTCATGCAGAAAAACCAAGTATAAAAGGACTAACTCTTCATAGACATGTAGGTGTGAACTCAGAATTTTGCATAAAATTATTCTTTGTGATGTTTTCAGAAAGCCTCCAATGCTGTAGATGCATGGTTTAGCAAGCTTTTTCAACTGAGAATCACAAGGTGATGAAATTAAGTGAATTTGGCCTTTAATTTGACTCAATCAAAATCAAACTTTCAGAAGTTGGAATTCATTGATACATCCTAAATTTTGGAAGTTCTTTTTTAGTTGAGGTTCATAAGGGTTATTGCTACAAACTGTGTTTGAAATGAAAATCTGATGCATGGCATTGTATAGCAGGGCAAAATATGGCAAAAACTAGTGAAGTTGAAAGTTCAAAATGGACAAAAGGTGGTCAAGAACTAGATGGCTCAAGTGCAAGCGAGTTGCTTCCAAGATGGATTCGAACAAGCACAACATCATGATCAAGTCTACCAGCCAAATGAAGAGATTATCAAAATGAAATATTTCCCATCATCAAGGAGATATTTATCAACTCTATGGGATGCGCATGCTCAGATGGCGCCCATTTCTTCAACCAATGAGAACACACCAGGTAGGAGCTTCATCATATTGTGTCTAGATCCATTGAATGTGCCACGGGAGAAAATGGTAAAGGAAACAATATTCTTAGAGATGACTTGGTGTACGTTGTAAATACAAGTGGCATCATCTTCTTAGTTCATTAAATGGTGGCCTCTTCTACAAGTTTCCTTCTTCTACAAGCTCTTAACTACAGTCTCTTCTGATTGGTTAGTAAAAGGTCATGTAATTTTCTCATTGGCTCATTAATGGGCGTCTTCTCTTGCAAGCTTCTGCCTAGCCTCTCTTCTCAATGACCAACAAAATATTGTAATTATTTCATTGGCCCATTTATTGGTGCACCTTATCTAATGTTTCTACCTAATCTATTTTCTAATTGGCCCATGATGGCAATGTAATTTTCTAATTGGCCCACGTGTTGGTGCTTAATTGTAATTGGGTGGGCATCTAATATACGAAACCCTAATTAGGGTTGTGTTGGGATAATTTTGGCCCTTGATTTCAAATCAGTTTTGGCTGCTCAATATTCTGGAGACTACTATAAAAGGCCAAGGCCTCTTCATTGTAACACATTAAGATTAGTTTTAGAGGTAAAGTAGAAGAAGACTTGTTGAAATTGTTGAAATAATGCTATCAAAGTAATTGTTGATTCATTGTTGGTCTTCAAGGTGGGTTACTTGTGTTGGTTTGGAGTATTGAATGGTTTCTTCAATTCCTCACTTAGAGTAGATTAGAAACAGATTTTAGTTGAATGGAAGATATCTTGGATGTTTCTTTGGTGAACTCTCTTAGACCAAACCACCGGCTGAATGTAAGTTTGTCTTGCGTTGTCGAATGACATTTATATAAACTTAACTTCAATTATTGCTTGAACATTGATATGCATCAGTGGATGGTGTTAATGCAATGGTAGTAGTTTGACCACATAGTTACACCACCCTGGGAGATGGGGGAACAGAGGGGCCTTGATTTGGGGACGGCGGGGGGGACAGCAGGGGGGTATGGGGGGTTGGCGAGGGGAGCAGGGGTGTATATACTATACATATGGTGCTTAAAATGCTAGTTATGAAAATATGTACTACAATCATACAATATAACTTGATATAATCATATAAAGATGTAAAAAACAGTAAACTTAAACAATAAAAAATTAAAATTGAACATTGCATTGAAGTTTTGAACTAGAAAATCATGATTTATGATCAAATGACAAACAAACAATGAACATTGACATTGAACATCAGCAAATATTAGTCTATATATTAGTCTTCAGATCAATGGTATGAGTATCTAGATTCTACTATCTAAAAGTAATCAATGATCCTATGAGTCATGAAATAAAGATGATTACAATAAGTATCATGTGCCATGAATCATGATATCAAAATAAGTATATAATATTGTAATGCAAACAAAAACTACAAGTCTCCCTGCACCCACAATAAAGGAGACTCCGTCGTGTCCCCCCGCAATAAAGGAGACTCCGTCACGTACCCCCACAATAAAGGAGACTTCGTCGCGTCCCCTCGCACCCACACACAAGAGACGTCTCGCCATCTCTGGCAGAGGCGGCGCTCTAAGTGGCCCCGCCCAAAACACCGAGACATCGTCTCCCCGTCTT
The DNA here is from genome assembly GCA_028749045.1 of Cupressus sempervirens. Classification (NCBI taxonomy): domain Eukaryota; kingdom Viridiplantae; phylum Streptophyta; class Pinopsida; order Cupressales; family Cupressaceae; genus Cupressus; species Cupressus sempervirens. Next base: position 510,918,126 of record CM053790.1, read on the forward strand.
GGGGACGTCCCCGTCTTCAAGACGGCCTAGTTTTGGGGGGGGGACGCGTCCCTATGTTACACTGTTTGAACATCTTACGTTTACCTTAGGAGAGTGCACTAGTTTGGTTGATGTCGATGGCTAAACTAAGTCTAGTAGATTCATAAAGACATCCACAATTTCTTGCATTCTAGGAGTGGAGTAGCTTTTTAAGCACTTATCCCTTTGCAATTTATTTGTTTTAAGTAGCTGAAGCAGTTGATATCCATTGGATGAATATTGTAGGTCCCATTGTGATAACCAACATATCACACCATTATGACTGAGTGAAAGTCCACAAAAAGAAGGAACCTTGAGTTTGTCTTATTTGATCACACAATCAGTATATTGTTTTGCATATGAACATCCTTATTCAAGAGAGAGCTGGAGATTTGGTGTTTCATTTGGAAAACTAAGTATTCAATTTTTCATGTTGTAGTGGAACAAAACTCACATCAACAAATGGATTTTAGAATTTTCCCAATGTGGGACCTATTAGATGAGCAAACCACCAAATGCACACCACCATTACCTTTGGAGTCTAGCTCATTTTTAGAAGAACAAAATTTACGTTTTACGACATTCATTGGTAGGAATGTTAAGTACTGCCTTGTGATTCAGAATATTGGATATCCTGCGGTTATTGTTCATCTGCTTCATATACTTTACAATGTTTTTAAAATTTCCATGATTAGTTCCCTCCCTGTTTCTTTAGAATTCCTTTTCTATTCCATATGGTATCAACCCAAAGGCAATGCCATGGTTTTTTTCAGATGTTTAACATATAACTTGCAACTTGATCGCTTACACTATTGATATAATTGTTCCTTATGAACACTAGATTTGCTGCATGCAGAAAATGATTGCTACCAACTTGCAGACCATTTATTTGGTGAATAAAAGTGTTGCCAAATCACAAAATGAAATATATCACAATTTCTCATAACAAAACCCCCTGATAACATCCAACAACTTAATCTTTAATTTGTGTGTTTGATTGTCAAGAGATAGAACAGATACAAAAAAAAGTAATTTTAAATGAAAAGACAAGTCTAAAAAAATGGCAGAACAAAGATAAGGTACCTTGAACCTGGACACATGAATGTCTTCAGTTACCATGTCCAATAATCACTGAGAAACTTCTAAGAACATGACTAAACTTCTTCTGTGATACAGTAAATATGTAGCACCATACATGGTCAATTCCTTGTCCAAAACTGACAACAGCAGTGCAATATCAATACCTCCAAAATGCACCTACTAACTGATTGTAGCAGGACCATTGTAATGCATCCAATTTCAACTGTATGGGAGACACTGCAACATACCAATAATAACCTATGAAAGCCATTTAAAAGTCTAAAACGAATATCTCTCTATGATATCTCCACTGGACTTCAGTTCTCATTAAGCACCAGCCACCATCTCTGTTGATGTTATCATTTAGTTGTTCAATCTCCACTGGACTTCATAGATAGTAGACCAAGCCTGGCTTATCTATTTATGTAGAGGTCTTCTCTAACCTGGACTTCAGCTTTCTCCATGAACATATGATGTTTAGTTTCATATAGATGTTCAGCCAGCACTGATTTTCCAGAACTGTCATGTTCCAAATTTCTGCTGTGTTCTTTAAACCTGGTTTAGATATCTTACCATTTTCCAAATGTTGGGCCTACCAGAAGAGCAAACCACCAAGTGTGCAGCGCTACTGTTTATTGAGTCCAGCCTATCCTTACTAGAGCAGACTTTGTGATTTAAAACATTCATTGGCAGGAATGTTGATTACTGCCTTTCCTTTCAGAATATTAAAAATCCTTGCCGGTTTAGTGTTCATCTGCTTCGTATATTTTATCTTTTTCTGTGTTATGCTTCCATGCATAGTTCCATCCTTGTTTCTTTATAATTCCTTTTTCCTTCCATATGGAGTCAACTCCAAGCCTACGTCATGGTTCTTTCAGCCATTTATCATAGAACTTGCAACTTTATTGTTTACACTACTGATATCAATGTTCCTTGTGAATACTGGATTCACTGCATGCAGAAAACATATTACCAACTTACTAACCATTTACCCGGTGAATAAAAGTGTCACCAAAGCATGAAATGAAATATATCATTATTTGTCATAACAAATGCTCCAATAATATTCAATTTCATCTTTTAATTGTCAGGAGATGGAATACATAAAGAAAATGTAATTTGAAATGAAAACAATACAAATCTAAATAATTGCAGAACAAAGATAAGGTACCTAGAGCCTGGATATATGAGTAGCTTCAGTTACCACATCCAATGATCATTGTGAGAAATCTCTGAACACGACTAAACCTTCCTTTACAATACACTATATCTGTTGCATCATACAAGGCCAATAATTGTCACAAAATGAAAATAGTAGCTCATAATTGTATCTCTGAAATGAGGGTATTGACCAATAGCAATAAGACCACCATAATGTGCCCAAGTTCGATTCTATGGAAGCCACAGTGCAACATATCAATGATTACAAAAAAAAGCCTTTTGAAACCAATATCTACTCTAATCTGTTTGCCCTTAAGCTTCGTTTAAAGTGAGGATGGCTAAACCAGCTTTTACATCCGCATCATTTCATAATATATCACTTGAATACTCTGTTTCCATTCACCGTGATATTAAGATTAGCAATAGCAGTTAAAAAGACATCACGCATAGTGTTCCCATAAATGGGAAATATTCCAATGACAATGGAATAAATTTGCATTCAAGTTCAAACCATACTTTGGACAACTTGTATGCAACAAAATTTAAAAATAATCACTTATCCAATTTTGTTTCAGAGTTTATCAATGAGCAACACTCAATGGCTATTGTCTGGAACCAAACCCCTTTGCAACATTTCATTATGCAGCTTAAAGGCCTCTTTGTCACCTCCCTCTTTAAAATAGCCCTCAATCAGTGTTGTGTAAGTAGACTTATTGGGTACCATTCCCTTCTTTTTCATTTTTTCAAAAACTGCATTTGCCTCTTGCATGTTGCCTTGTCTACAAAGCCCATTGATAAGTGCATTGTATGTAATCACATCAGGCATCACACCAGCTTTTTCCATTTTGTGGAACATCCTTAAAGCTTCTGATATGTTCTCTTCATGGCAGTGTGTACGAATTAATGTATTAAAAGTTATGATATCAGGAACGAAACCAGTAACAATCATTTTATTTATAAGATCCTCTGCTTTCCTAACATCTCCTGCTTGGCAAAAGCCATTTATTATTGAATTATATGTGATGACATTAGGGGCGATGCCGTTCTTTACCATTTCTTCTCGTAGACTGAATGCTTCAGAAAATTTTCTCTTCCTGCATAATTCATCGATGAAAATGCTGTAAGTAATGTGATTTGGAGCTAACTTTCTTTCGACCATACCATTTAACAATTCTTTTGCTTTATCCAGATTCCCTTCCTTGCAAAAGCCATTGATTAGTACGTTGTATATTACAACATCAACCTTAATATGCCTTTCTAGCATTCCATTAAACAATACCAAAGCTGTCTCTGTTTCTCCTTGTTTACAGTATCCATCCATGATAGAAGTAATAGTCACATAGTCTGGAATTAGACCTCTTTCTATCATTTCAGTGCAGAGATCATTTGCTTCCGACAATCTTCTTTCCTTACAGAGACCACTAATCAACGCATTGTAAGTAACGACATCTGGCATAAAACCCCTTTCAACCATTTCATCACGTAACTTGAATGCCTCATTCATGATACCTTCCCTAGAGTACCCGCTAATAAGCATTGTGTAAATCACACAATCTGGAACCATTCCAATTCGCTGCATTTCCTTGAAATACTCCATAGCCTGCTTTAGCAATCCTGCTTTTGCATGTACATTGATCAGCAAGTTATAAGTAATAAAATCTGGAACAAGTCCATTGCCTACCATTTCATTGAAAAGGTTAGCAGCATTTCTTGTACTGCCTTTCTTACAGTGCCCATTTATCAAGACATTATAAGTTGCATTATTGGGGACCAAACCTTTTGCTTGCATTTCCTTCATAAGCATTCCCGCATCATCAACCTTCCCTTTTAAGCATTGTCCATTCATGAGAGAAGTATAACTGAAGACGTCGGGAACTAAACCCTTATCAGACATAATATACAAGAACTTGAAAGCTTCGCCCAGGAGGCCATTATGGCAATAAGCACCGAGTAAAGTATTATAAGTAACAATGTCAGGAGAAACCCTCCTTGGTTCCATTTGATCTAATAATTTCTTTGCACTTTCAAGCTTCCCTTCTTTGCAAAAAGCCTTGATCATTATGTTGAATGTATAAACATTTATGGAAATTTTGCTCTGTAGAACTTCTGTGTAAATCCTCCATGCCATGTCCACCCAACTGACCTTGACTAAACCTCCAAGTAGACTATTGCAGGCATTTATTGATGGAGAGAAGCCAGAACTCCTGATCCTATGAAAGGCCTCCGTGGCATCTTTCATCATTTTTGCCTGCACACAGCTCCTAATTAAAAGGTCAAAAACAAGAGGAGTCGAATTGCAGTTCACATATGTACTCACAAGATCATCTACAGCCCCAGCTGCCGTGGCTCCACTTCTTCTCACCATGCGGAGCAAAAGAGGCTGAGCTTCTGCAAGCCTCCTACCCTTAATCAATATATGGATCATGGCACTTAAGATTTGGCCCGTGTGTCTATATCTCTGTTGTTTTTCCACCCAACTGAAAAATTTAAAACACGTATCAACATTGTTTCTAAACATGTACAATACATTGATCACAACTAAAGGGTTCAATCGTTGACCTATATCCAAACAATTAAAATTTCCCTGCCTCAAGCCCGCACAAATCTTTTGAATTAGACTAGAATCGGATAAAGATGGAAGATGTGTCCCATCTTTAACTCTTAACGGGTCTGCTGTCTTCTCATTTTCAATTATTGCTTTGCTGCTTACGAGATGAACTTGGATCATTGATTTTGAATGGTTTAACATAAAAAAATGATTTTGAAACTGGAGAAGAAGCGCATTAGCTCTACAATAGTACAAATTCCTTCTCCAAACTCTTACCAGTCCTCCTCTAGAGTATTGCATCTTTTGTGAGTTGGGTGTCCTTGTTCTAATTCATTTTGCCAAAAGGGCCTACTTCCCTCTGCTCATTAAAATTAAAAGAATGGATTAGATTTTTAGGGTTTAAAAAGAATTAGCCCTGTCACCTCCTCATTCCGATTCAGGAATATCCAAACAAGTATTGCAAAAATGAACGGTCGAATCAAGGCCTCATTCATACTATTTTCAAGCTGGGTTTCAAACCAAATAACTTTCCCTCAATTCGAAGGGTTTTGGACCTTCCCGTTAATACAAAAGAACACATTCTTCCTCGTTGGCTTGCTTGTTTTCCCATTTAGATTAATTCCGGGTCAAATTGCATTCAATAGCAGTATCGTTACCTCTACTAGATATATAGGTTGACTCGCCCTTTAACTCCTGGCTGTAAATTCATGTCAAAGTATTTAAGCATATCAACCCCGCGTTTCATTATGTAAATGTGTTGGCTGTCACATTTAGGCGCAGTTTTCACTTCATATTTAAACCAAAGTTAGTAAACGTGAATTAAAATTTTGCGGACACCATAAATGAATCATATCAACAAGGACGCAAAGCGTCTAGTTCCTGCTGCCATGTATTTTGAATTGTAGCGTATAGTGTTGAGGTGAGAGAGCTTTGTAATTTTGGTAATTATTGCCATTTGATTTTCTTGTATTTGTTTTATTTGAATAAGTAAATAAAGCATCAAAGGTAGAATTAAGTTGTCATACAACGAAATACAATTGTCAATTTTTGATATATATTTTTTTGACCTAATTTGAAAATATGAATTCTTTGATTTTGTATTGGTTAGAACAATTAAAAGAATCAATTTTTTGAACAACAATTTTGAATTGAACATGTTAATTGTAATTTAACCTTGGAGAAATGATTAATAAGATGTTTTTAGATCATGATTCATTGGTATTGTTTCTAGTGTTTGAGTTATCATAAAAATATTCAAGAACATATAAATATGGTAAATATTGTTTCCATAATTTAGACATGGAATGTTTTATGCATTATTTGGAAATGAAACAGACTATTAATTCTATTTCAAATTACATAATTTATATTGAAACAATCATAAAAGCATTATGCAAAGTTAATAGAGAAGCATTTGCATTATATCCATTCATATGCATCATAACAGTAGAATTTCTATTGATATATCATATTTCTTGATATGCATGATATATGCAGGAGAATAGTAAAATTTATGCATATTAGGACATATTACAGTAACAAATAGTTGTTTCATTTTTTTATTTACTTCATGCCATGTAGACTAATTTTATAGATACGATGTTGTAGAGGGTCACAAAGAAATGATCCTTGATTAGCAATTTGGAAATATGTCTGGAAATAATATACATAGTTATAGTCATATTAGGTATAGTATTCAACCTAAGCTATCACTAGAATATTGTCTATAAGCATATCTACAATATAGCAATGTGGTTTATTACAGTTTGATGCACTTTGCGAGAAATCTTCTTCTAAAATAGTGTTCTGTAGTTTTTTTATTCTTCTTTGTCCTGCAATGTCAACAAAGGATCAAGTTACATATTTGTTATTGCCATATGGAAAAATTGTGCAATAATTTATGTTTTTAGTGCTTTCCTGAAAGTATTTGTAAGCTTACCTTTTCAATTACTTGATTGGCTTGAAGCAGATTGACATGCATAATTGCATTGGCTTGGGTCAGTGTGAAAGTTCCTTCAATACAAAGCTCTCTTAGGATGAATACAACTCTGGATTTCTGTTGCATATATTCCTCATAGTTGATGTTGCGGAGTGCTGGGATTAATTGTTCAACCATTGTGTTGTCAATGGAGCATTGGATTGGTTGTTTGTTTTGACAGAGAAGTAATGTCTTTAGGTGTAACTTGTGGACATAGTTGACATCTTGCTTGCATCGAATACAGTGTGCAGTTTCTTCTTCAAAGATTCCATATCCTTCAAATTTGTGTTGGCAGTGTGGGCAAAAAGCTCCGAATGGATTGGAGAATGGATTTGCAATCTTCAATTTGCCATTGACCTATTTCAAAGTACAATCTCTAAGTGTCAATTACATTTAATAGTAGCAATTGCTTACAATTTAAGAATGGTTTTGTATTACCTCTGTAGTTTTTTGCATTATGTCATGTAATATTTGAAATGTCATTTTGTCATTAACTTGCAAATAAATGTCGAAAGGCCTATACAAAGTGTTTGTTTTCTGTCTGTCCTTGTTATAATGTTTCTAAAAAGCAATGCTGGTGTTTCATTTTGAGCAAGATGTTCTTCTGCTGAGATGTAATGCTGAATAAAATTTGGATGGATTTCCAACTGCATAAAATATGTCGACAGAGTTTAAAATATTGGGTTGAGTATTTGTATAATAAATGCTCCAGTAATTTGGAAAAGTATGATTGAAGAAGTGATTGCTAGTAATTGTTACCTGTGCTCTATCTTCGTCACAATGACCATCCTTTATTTCTAGAATGTTGATGTTGCCTTGTTTTTGAGCTGCAATGACCAATGCACCTACTATTCCAATATGGTAATTGCTTGTGCTATTCAACAGGTTCCTTATTGTAGTGCTGGGGATGAAATTGTAGTCATTGCATATGTGATTGATTGTTTCAACAGTGCTTGTGTCCTTTAGTACCAGAATGCAATCAAAATCACCTCTATCATAGTCTAATTTTGATTGAATTTCAAATCCACTTATGGAAACACCCATGCCTGGGATTATTTTGTCCTCATATTGGGGAATTAAGTTTTCATTGATGTTGAGTGTTACTATCATCTCTGCTTTGATATCTGTCAAGTCTTCTCGTAGAACTTCTCGTGTTTTGTTGACTTTGTCAAGGTTGACTTTGTACACAACTAAGACATCTCCTTGAAATGTGTTGCCTCATTTTCTTGCATTTATGTCTTCTATAGAAATGCAGTTAGCAGTTTTGACTTTTGTCCTGCATTGACATAAATGTTAGTGTATTTTCCATGTGTATATGAAACTGAAAAATTTCTGAGAAGAAACAAAGATTACCTTTTTGTAGATAGTTCTTGCCTCATTTGTGTAGTCTTTCCTGCTCTTTTGTTTGCATCCATTGATTCCTGTACATAAATTGTGGATAGGAAAAATTGGCTTAGTGCATTATATTCGTTGTTAAGATGCAAATATTTTGTAATTTGTATAATGTGGTTATTGAGTTTTAAAGGTTGATGTTAATACAATAGTTAATAAAATATTGTTAGTACAATTGTTTTCCATTGACTATTTTGAATTTTTTTTATTTTGAACATTGTAACATTGTAACATTGCATATTTTGTTTGTTGTAATATGTAATTTTGTCAATGTCAAGAGATGGCAAAGGGAGTTGTTATCTGATTTGCTTATATGAATTCGATGGATTGTTAGTAATTTTAATAATGTTGGTTGAAATTGTCATTTGTTGGATGGATTTTCAGTACTGTTGTCAGGTGATCAGTCCAGTATGCTTCTAATTTGTAAATATTGCATATATTTGTAGTTCTGTTGGACCAAATGTGGTCAATAAGTGAGGTGTTAATGTTGTCTATATGTTGTAAGAGAAATTTAAGTTTCTGGTGTTGCATGTAATTGTTAAGAGTTTTAGCTCGAATGTTGGTTGTTTGCATATTTATATTGAAATCTCCTACTATGTACAATATGTTATTTTGGTCTATGTTGTTCAGTACGTAATTTAAAACTGTTTGTATCTCATTTATATTGGTGTTTGGCCTTGCATATAAGTTGGTGATATTAATTTGATTGTTGAAGCTTGTTATTCTGATTGTTAGTATTTCTATGTTTTCTGTAACATGTTCTTTGACCTTGGTTGCTAATAATTGTTTTCTTGTTAAAGTTAGTAAACCATGAATACCATGAATAGAAAAGTCATTGTATTTGTCACTAAAAGATGTGGAGTCATCAATTTTGTCATAGACTTCCTGTAGGCATAAGATGTCAGAAGAGATGATGTCATAGTCATTTAAGAGGTTGAGTAAATGTGCACGGTATCTGCGAGTGTTTAATGAGAAAATAGTCAAATGTTGTGATGATCTGAAGCATATGTCACCATGTTGAAGTTTCCATTGTGCAGTTGTAGTTAGTCGTTCCATCTCTTTAATTATTTTTTGCTTTACTTTGAATTTTTTCATTGTAAGCGGCTTGAGCAAATATAGTTGATCAATTGTTCTCGTTCGTGAAAGTGTTGTATATGCGAGGTTGTGATTTTTAATTCCTGTTGGATCAAAAGCAAGTGCCCCCATTGTTAGTCCTTGAGATCGATGGATAGTACGAGCACATGCAAGTTGAATTAGAAATTATTTTCGTATGGTTATTTTTTTATTTGCAGTCATTTTAAGGATTGGTCTTGCAATGCGTAGAATTGGTACCCAATCTTGTTGAATTTTGTCATTGTAATATGTAATATACTTTATTTTTTGTTGCTGGCCTATGTTTGTGTCATTGAATTTGATCCATACGATGTCATGGTCATTATTTCTAGTATATAATTTGAAAATTCTGTTAGAGCCATTGACAATACCATCTTGTGTGTTATAGTTTCCTGAATAGATTTCTATGAGAACTCCTTCCTTTACATTTATTTCAATAGGGAGGGATGTTGTATGAGCATAAAGTCACAATGCATTGTAGTTTTCTTCAAAGTGATCAATTTCTCTTAATGTAATTGTACTTTCAGGCATATTTGATAATGTCTTGTTGTTATGTTTATCTACATCTGATCTCCTGAAGAATAGGAAAGGAAGAGTAGGGTCAATTGGTATTGGTTTCATGCAATGGTCATTAAGGTATTCTATGTCTTCTATTGTTTGTTTACCTATACGGATTCTATTTAGAATGTTAACAAACACAAGGTCTTTTTGACGCATTGTATCTTTCAAAGAGAAACATCTTATATTGTCACTCCAGAAATTGTAGGGCATCAATTCTTTAGCTGTTGGTTTGCTTTCAAAAACATTTGAATCTAGAACTGGTAATGCTTGGTATAGGTCGCCACAGAATATTGTATCTAATCCCCCAAAATGAGTTGTGGGTTTTTGCATGATGTCACGCAAACATAAGTCGATGTATCTCAAGAAAGAGGATCCAACTAAGGATATTTCATCTATTAGTAGGATTTGAAGCTGGCAGTAGTGCTTACACATCTTGTCAAGTGTGTCACTATTTAAAGGGATGAATTCAGACCTATTGAATGGTATGTGTAATGCAGAATGTATGGTGACACCACCAATGTTATAGGCAGCTTTTCCTGTATACGCAAGTATCAGTCCTTTTGGTTTGTCAGGATCATCATTGATGTCATTACTGTATAGACGTAGAAGTGCATGGTAAATAGGTTTAGCTGTAAATGTTTTCCCAGTGCCAGCACCACCTGTCAAGAAAAGGTGTATTGTTGTGGCTAAGTCTTTTTGTTTCCTGCTTATGATGTCTTTAAGTATCATTTGTTGCTCGGTATTCAGTGTTCGACGTAATTGGAAATAGTCAGTGTTATTCATTATCTGAGGGTGATTGGCAATCTCAAATCCAATATTTGATGATGTACTCATGTTTTTGTATGAATTTATTGGAATGTCTATTGATATGTCATAATTTTCATGTATCTTGTCATTTTTTTCTTGTTCCTTTGAGTTTTGTCTGTTGGACTCTTTGAAATGTAGTTTGTTATCCTCTTGTTGAATGTTTCCCCATTTGCTATTGATACTGTGACAGAACTTTGTACCTTTACTTATAATAGTTGTTTCATGGTGTGCATATGCTAGTTGCCAACAGCTGAAGTTGTCAAAGATTCTTTGAATACTTATTATAAATGGAACATATAGTAGGACCTGTTCTCTATAGTAGTTTTCTGGATCAGTATGCATGTTGTAATTCATAAAATGTATTATAGCAGGTTTTAATTTTTTTCTATTACAATGTTTACTTGTATAGTATTCCGAAACAAATTCAACAAAGCATATGTGTTGTAAAGTTTCTGAACGATTTACATAGTAATGTAGTGCAGATTTTGCCATTATATTCTCAAATTCATCTGGCTCTTCTCTCAACTCTTTTGAAGATCTAAGGACAAAAATGTGGTCATCATTAGGTCTTGTGTCAATGAATATACACCTTCGAGAACTTTGATTGAGTGGCATTGAAAGGACTAAATGTGCAGCTTGTTGTGTTGACATTTGTTGCAAGTTTAGTAAGGCATTTCCCAATTTTCTTATCATGTGAAGTGCATCTATATTATTTCTTTGGTGGTCTTTTTGAATCCGTTTGAATGCATTTGTCATTGATTTGTCTACTTTTGCCATATATGAGCTGCAATACATAGCTACAACATATGCATTCAACACAAATTGTGCATCTGTATTTGCTCTCCACAACAATGGCATTTTCTTTGAAAAACTGTTGTTCCATATTTCACAAGGTTTTTGTTTCAAAAATAGAGTAGGCCTATCTAATTTTGACCTAATTGAGTTGACATAGTCGCACTTTGTCAATTGCAGCTCATTCAAAAACATATCATATGTGAATGAACTATCATACTTTGCTTTCTATAGTGTTGAGAATATGTTTGTTGCATTTGTTGATATTGTATTAGAGCTTTCTGCTAAAGGTTCAAGTATCATTGTTTGTGGAAAGGGAGGGATAGGAAAGTTGTATCGGCATGTTCTTTTTGTTGGTCTTTTGCACCATTTTGTATGATGGTGTATTTGCAATTTTGCTAGACATTGTTCTAGATGCTTTGTACTACAACTTATGTACTTATCAACAAAATTAACTAGGTCCATATAGATTTCTCTCCCATAGATTGGTGCATTATCTACCCAAATCAAAAATGGTCATGTTCATTACCTCTGTTCTGAAATTCTGTTACAGAGAAGAAATCAGAAACTCTACCAAAGAAGGACACATCACTCATTATTAATTTTTGGATAGCTTTTATTCAATGTTGATAATAACGTGCACATGTGACTGGATCTTTGCGAATGAGTGTGTTTGTGTCAATATTACTTTCACAAGTTCCTTCATTGTTGTCTCTTTTTTATTTATCTATTTTGTGCAAAGAGTGTAGAGTTTCTGTTAATGGTTCCCAATTTTGTTCTGCACTTGTAAAGGTAAGAAAAAAAGTTGGTGGTCCCAGTTGACGTATCATAGCAAAGGCATTTTTCTTAAGTTGTTGGCAATAGTCTAGATATATTCGTATTCTTTTGAAGTCAACATATCCAATGTCTGATCTCAATATCTTTTCCAGATTTGGCTTGTTTTTAACATCTTTTGCAATGAGTTTCCTTCCTTTAAGCTGACATTTTCTAATTCTAATCCACATTGTTTACAATACTTGGTGTATTAGTATCTTGATTGCTTTGAAAAAAAGATTTGTTGTATGAAGTGCAAAATTACGATGACAATTTAGGACTTCCCATTGTGCAAGTTTTTGATAACTTAATTTTTCTGAGAGATGACTATTACGTGGTTCTCCAAAAAATAGTGTGGGAAAATTCATTTCCTCTGCATATTTATCTTTGAATATTCCTATTGGGTGAGATTCTTCAGTAGGTGCTATTTCAATAATTTTGTCGTCCATGTTTCATATGCTTCTTGAATCTGTAAATCCATGTATTAGTGTCTCTGATGGTTTGGCATTGTCGCTATTACTTTATGAATTGGAATCAAATGACATAGACTGACTCAGTGTTTTATCTTGTTGTTCTTCCTCCAATAACTGTAACCATGCATCATTGATTTGAAAATTTTCTAATTTGTACAATGTCGTGTTTGCCAATTCATGAAGAGCTTGCATAATAATATCAGGTCTTACCATTCCTTTTTGAAAGGCACTTTTATATTCAAGTCGTCGCTTAAGCGACACTGCAACAGTTGATGTATTATTCAATGATAGGGGCAAAGAATTTTGTTCAATGTTCAAATTAACATGCACATTTATGATAGATCCAATTAGGCCAATTTGTGATCTTTTGTGCCCTAGTTCCCATATTTGAGCAAAAGCAATTCTTAAGGACACTAGTCTTTCTTCTAATTGGCTTAGACATTTTACATGTGGTAAAGGATTATTTGTTCAAATGTTTTCTGGTGTTGCAAACTTTGGAAGCTTTGACTGTTTGAGAGATTTGTCACACATTTTGCATATGTTTGCATTTTCATCTGCGTAATTATGTTCGGTCAACATTTTGTATATATCTTTTTCCTTTGGTCTTATATGTTTGATATTTGTTTTGAAATGCAAAGTGTGACAAATTGCACAAGTATATTTCAGAGTGTCTTGTATTTCAAGTTCATATATTTCTATTGCTATTTTCTTTTATTTTATTTTCTTTCTTTTTAAGTTGTTAGCTACTAGTGATATACTTGTCGATGATATAGGCAGAACATTGATATTGGATTGTTGTTCACGATTGTTCAAACTAACTTTATTGAATATTGGACTACTTTCATTGCTTATCATTTTAGCTCTAATGAATTTTTTTGTGTTTCTGAGTGATTGTGGAATGATTTTTTTAGCAAAATGTATATCTTGTTGCTTTGTATTGTTTTTATCAGTTGTGTCCATTACTCGTTGTCTAATATTATGTTTGTCCAAGATGTCCGTATTCTTACTAGGCAATTGTCTCAACTCATGAAAATTGATCATTTGGTTTATGTGTTGGACCGATTGCAATTGTACCAAAGGTTCAAAATGGCCATTTTGGGGATTTGTGTCATGAAATAGTATACAATAAGGTTCTGTGTTCAATGTTTTATTAAAGTCTATGTATTGCTTTCCTGTTTTTAGTGAAAAGATACAGATATGAATATTTAACCACTTGGAAAGCCAGTGAATGCAAAATATGTCTCCCCATAAACCAGTTTCATTAATATTGTTTACTTCTTTTGCAGACAGACGCATTCGTCGCAAGTAACTGTTCTTGTCATTTACATTATGGAGGTCTTTGATGAGAAGAGGGTGCAACTCGTGATTATATGCATGTAATGCTTATGGATCTTCTTTTGCAAGGCACATGGAAAAATAGTCAAATAAGCAATCGTAGTTCTTTGGAGGTTTTTGTAAACTCAAGTAAGAATTCGATAGAGTCAAATAAGCAATCGCCAACATTGTATTTGAATTTTTGCAATCTACAAAGTCCTTGGTTTGCCAATTCTATATCAATGTTCCATGATCAATTTTTATCAGTCATCTTGACAATGTGAACATTTGATCATCACAAGTTGCAATTGACAAATATTTGTTCATAATGTGCACTTGTACTTAATGCATTTCAAACATAGTAACTTCTGACATATGATAATGCTCTTCATAGGAAATTGAATAAATGCATTCTATGAAAGTGGTCACGTTTGCTATGAATTTTTAACACCTCTGTTAATTTCTAGTTTCAATGTCTTGCCCTGTGCATCAGACACACATATACTTTGTTAGTTTTGCTTAATTTTGTTTACATTTTTAGAACATATAAACAAGACTAGATGTAGATGTTCATATTTTAAGAGACATTAGGAAAATTTGGAACTAAATATTTTTAACTAATTAACAATACTTGGTAACTTATGTTTATCACATTTCAACATCTACCACTCATAATCTATCCTAGTATAATTGAAATTCTAGATTTTGACACCAAGGTTCTACATAGTTGGCAAAGGAAAATTGTTTTACAACAAATCATACATACTATACTTTTTGTACTCAGTAACATATAAATATATATGTGGAAGCATTACAGTATAGCTATAGAAATTTAGTATAGAGAGTTTAATAGAATGCTTGAAGATTTTTGCTTATGTATATAAGCATCTTTAGCATTATTCTCTATGTGCAAAAACTTTTGTATATTCACAAATATTCTATAGTGGATGCATAGATCCAGGTATATCTTTGAGGAGTCTGGCTTCCATATTATTTATGAGATCCTCAATTTCAGATAACTTGGACTTTAGAATATCAATTTCCAAAATTATCTTCTCATGAATTGACAAATGTTTCTCATCAACATTATTTGTTGGGAGGAGAGTTCCATATGCTTTGCAACGTGTATTTTGTTCTCTTGCATCTACAAAATTACTTTTATAGTCCATTGTTTCATTCATATTGTGGAAGCTCATATCACAGGTGCTTGAATCTAATTCCTTGGATCCAGTTTTTGGGTTCCATGAGAGAATTGGTTTTAGGTTGTAGCTGTTCATGTTGTCATACCCTACAATTTTTGAAAAAAATACAATTAGATATTTTTCATATTCAAATGTATTTGACCAAAGTTTATTTGTGCAAATGATTCTAATTACTTGACTAGACTATCTTATATTTTGCATTGACTATGATTACAAAATGCAGAAAAAATGGTAAAAGGAAATACCACTCTCTTGTTGTAGTCCTTTATATTGAAAGTGCTCAGATTTCAAAACTTCAATAGCATTTTTTAGTAAATCTGAAGCTCCAACATTGGAATTGTACATTGAGGGTGATTTTGCTTGAAAGCTTGAATGGACATTGGGAGTATTGTCCAATTTGTATACATCACTAATGCTATCATTTCCAACAGAGTTATGAGAAACTATGTTTCCTACTAATCCTGATGTTGCATGTGCATATGGTCGTAGATAACTAGGTTGATGTTCGTTAGGAAAAATTGTTGATGATTGACAATGTCTACTTTGTTGGGTTGCATCAAAATTATAATTTGTAGGTGTCATTAGACAATGTAGATTGGGTACTATCATGCCATCAAATGGGATTTGATCTAAGGACGGTCTTTGTGATACTATGCCATCTTCTATATTAGACAATGTTGCATAATGAGGCTTTATGTTTTCCTCTTCATGGATTGGCGTTTGGTAGATTAGATTTTCTGTTTTCAATGGCTTAGTATGCAATAATGCATCATTGGTTTCTATTGATGTTTTCCTGTAGCAATCTACACAGTCTGTTACTCCTCTCATAGAGAGTGCAACTTTATCATATGCATCTGCAGCTTCTTCTAGTGATTCAAATGTTCCAAGCCATTGGCGACGCTTAGTTTCTGCATCCCTTATCTCCGCAGTATATCAACCCCAAGGACGTCTCCTAACACCCTTATATTTCCTATGCCTTGGACATTTTTTGCACCTGGTAGAAAAGTTTTTGCATTCTTTAAAATTGGACGTGTCTTCATTCTCCAAATCTATAATTATTTTTACCTTGAAACAAGCCATCTATATTCTTGGTTCTGTAAAAACAGTCCACCATTTAAACAATGTACATGAATTGACTGGATGAAAGAAGCAACGATAATAGAGTAGAATCTTCATACTCTAATGCTATGTACAAGGATACAAAATGTTTAGCACAATTTGGTTATTTTGAATATAGTTGTGTAGATTTTATTAGAAGCAATGAAACCTATTCACTGCACTGATAATTTCGAAAGCAACTACATTGGATTATGAATCAGAGCAATAAAAATAGTTTTTTACAAATGAAAAGAAATTTCAGATGGCTAATTATCATTTCCCAATAGTCCAATTAGTACAAGAAATCAGTTCTAAATCGGGCAATGATATAGATTGATAAATGCAAAATAAGTTCTAGTATGGTAACTGCTTGA
Organism: Cupressus sempervirens; assembly: GCA_028749045.1. Lineage (NCBI taxonomy): Eukaryota > Viridiplantae > Streptophyta > Pinopsida > Cupressales > Cupressaceae > Cupressus > Cupressus sempervirens. The sequence continues at coordinate 510,934,850 of CM053790.1, forward strand.
TTCATCATGTGAAGTGTCTAATTCTAAGGCGGATTAAATGATATCACACAAATTTCAGATAATGTATGTGTTTACAATTCAAAATTTAAAACTGACATTTCAAATGTATACTCATTTGTATCTTGTGTCCTTTGAGCTTCTCCATATTACATATATTTCTCCATTATGTACAAAGTGGAATAAAAAAATAGTACGTCAAATGCCAATAGGAATATGAACAAAGATGTGTCCTTGACAGTAAAAAATAGCATTAAGAGAATGCATATGTTGAGTAGTGCGAACAATTCAGGTAAAGACATGGTGGTCTCAGAAATCACTAGAACAATTTCCTTTGGAAAAATTGTTTGTATATGCAATCTTGAACTTTATATAGCTTGATTATGTCTCCAAAGCTTGTGCAGCCTACCATATAGAATAAAATAGATCACAACTATATAAAATAAAATGAGAAACTATGTTCTCAAAACAGCCGATGCTATATCAAGTTGTTATATGGCAGATGCTGCCCCTTAATCCAATTCCTAATACTTCTTGCCAAGCTCAAATTAGTCCTATAATCAAAATCATGTCTTCAAGTTGAGCTAAACTGTGAATATTAAGCCAGTTGATCAAGAAGTGTCAAATGCCCAATTAGTTGCATTCCCTTATCAAAATATCAAGCACTTGAGGCCATCCACTTGACATTTGGTTGAACCTGAGCATATAAATGTAGAGAACCATACCAATTCTTAAGATAGAACTTGACAATGATCATACAAAATTATAAGTTAATGGGTTTTCTACACTTGCTTGGAGCACCAAGTAACAAGATTTGGAGGGGAGAATGATTAGCATGTGCTAAACCCCATATTTTCCTATCATGTGTTCAAGTGTTCTGGAAAGCTTTTTTTTTAACACTAAGAAGAAAGGATTTTGAAATACAGAATAGGGCATTGGTATGTACCTCATGCATAAGCCACACAATCATGGTGCAATTCAAGGTGATGGGAGTCACCTGATTTGCCACAATAGGCATACTTTGTAGTGGAAGAAGAAGAAGGATATCAAGGTATGAGTCTTGCACACCGTTTGATTTGGAATTTGGAGGGCCTACTGAGAAAATAGTCACCGACTATTTTGATAGTTCAAGCTTCCCTTCAGTAACATGAAATGTTGCATGTTTGGACAAAGGATTAGCTGCTTCCACAAGGTTTGTTGTTAAGGCTTCCTCCGATCTCTTTTTTGGAGAAACCTTTTAAATTATTGATAGGTTCATAGCAATAGAATATCTGCAATTTAGTTTATGATTTAATGCATTAAGTTTGATTGCTAATTTTACAATTCTACTATCAGGTTGTGATGGGTTAGGGTTAATGTACTTTGCAAAAAGGGAAAGAAACTATAGCTCTATATCCAATTGCCTTATCTATACAAACCTTTTGTTTAAAAAATTCTATTTCTTTTTGCTAATTTAATTGAAAGTGTGACTTTGATATGGCATGAATTAGGAGGTGGAGAGGATACCCCCAAGTTGGGTTTGAGTTATGAAGTCCTGGTTCTATCTGTCATTTACATGATTCTAGTGAAATAAGCGCTAAGATTGCCGTAGATTAGGTTCTAGGAGCTTGTGTTGTGGGTTTTGTGTCAGAGCTCAGCTAGCACACTCCTTGGTCATATTAGTTCCCCCCTTGTTTGGACCAAGCAACATGTTTGCTTTATCTTATGCACATTTTTTGAATTTCGTACCCCACAGGTTTTGGCAGCTGATCAAACTTTTGAATAATCCTTAGTTGCCAATCCCGAGTTGCCAAAATCTCTTGAGGATTCCTTAATTATAATTTATCTTTTAGAGAAGAGGCTAGATATAGTAGGTTCTTAAGGGTCCCTTGGTCATTTTGTATATAGAATTTGAACTTATGTAATGAGATAGCTGAAGTTTGAACTGCTAGCGCTAGCGCAGGACATTTTTGAATGATTATGAATGTTTTAACTTTACTTAGATTTTAATTTTGCATGTCTAATGGCTATGTGCACATTATTATGTTAAAGTGCTACTTTTGCACATTTTAGAGCACATCGCAATGCATGTTACCAAAGTTATAAATAATATCAAACACAAGTGTAGTGTAGCTTTTTAACTAAAACAACTTTCAACACATCAAAATGATCTAATTGTTGAAATGAAATTTTAATTTAATAAAACCTGTACAACTTTAATCGCCTAAGCTTTACTATTAATACTAACAATCACAAGGTAAATTATGCCTAAGAGGGATTCAAATCTCACTAGAAAGGAAGGAAATAAAGATATCAGCAACAAAAATTATATAAATAGCACACAAATAACAACTAATCAGAGTGAATAAATCCTTGTCTTTCATTAGTTACAAATAAAGTTATAAACATTTGAAAAACAAATCCAAATGGAATTGGCAAGAATAAAGGCACCATTTGCAATCATGCTTGTATTTGGTGTTCTTTTAACTTGAAGCAAGCTCTGAAGATGCATAACGAGTAAAGCTTTTTCTTCAAAATGAATACACAGTATGTGCCAAAAAAACCAAAAGAAAATAATACGAGAAATTTGAATGATGGTTACCTAAATAATACAGTGATGTCTATAGAAGCGCACTCACTGGACTAGACAATATAATTGTACATTGTACTAAATTTTGTTTATATATTTCTAATTTATATACACTAAGCACAAAATGAATTTTTAAAAAGAACAGAGTTTGAAAAGAGAAAGTGATGTATTCTTTGAATATTACATTTCGAAGGACAAAACATAACATTCCATTTTAGAGAATATAAGGCCAGCATTTTGACTCTTGTTTCAAAATACTTTTTGCTTGTCAATGAAATGGGTTTTGAAGTGGATATGTATGCAACAACTTGTCTGAGAATGACATCATACTCCTAGTGGAGGGAGCTAAACGTGTGGTCAAGGCTTCAAAGCTCTTCAAGGATTATTGTGGTACATATAATGCATAAACTTTTCCTTTTACCAAATGAGTTGTTTTGCTATAAATTTATTGATAATTCTGTCTATGTCATCAGAAAAGAATCTAGATTCCATAAGAAACGTGAGTGCACCAAGTACAACGCAAGGACAAAACAATGTTTATAAAAAAATCTGGGAGTGGGACACCAAAAACAAAGAATGATTGTAAAGAAAAAAATCTAAGGCACAATGAGTTACAACCTACCAATATCAGAGTTGCTCATAAAGTGTGTGCATCATGCACCAGAATTATGAACAGAAATGAAGACATGGGTAACATCAAAACAAGATCTGAGCCTACTCGAAATTACATCAGAGTAGAAAACAAATCACTGAACTTAGTAACAAGTGCCAACAAAAAGAAAATGGCTTTTAAGCCTAAGTTCATTGATTCCACAGGTCTTGTTGACTCTAGGAAAAAAGACAAAGAGGAAGAAAAAGAACAATTGTCAAAAGAAAGCGAAGCTACATAGAATTCCATATAGTCTAATTGATCATGGACATTTCCTTGCTCTACAAAAGCACAAGATGAGGTGAGTCAAAGCAAAGAAAGCAAAAAGACAGTGAGAGCAAAGGAGCCAAATATCAGTGAATGCTTCAGCATATTTAGTTTGTTGGACTTCATCTATTGTGGCCCTCTAGCAGTAGAAAGTGATAATATTCTAAGCATTACGTCTTTGAAAGATGGTCAATTTGCAAAGGCCAAGAAACAGTCTTTATTTGCTAATTCAAAGAACAAAAGTCAATGTTGTAATAGGGTTGTTGATCGAACTCTTGGAGAGGAATTGAATTGTATGCTTGAGGATCTACACATCATGAATACACAAAGAGCAGAAAAGGAGTATTTTAATGGCAATATTATGGAAATAAAAACTCATGGTGAAGCGGTGGATCCTGTTCTCACTAGGTTAGCTTCCTTTGATGCACAAAGGTATGTTGTATCTCATAAGGAGCTTTTAAAAGTGAAGTTAGATATCTTGTGAATAGTTTTGCATTATCTTAGAAGTTGGATTAGGTTGAAAAGGAACCGAACTGAAATCTTTTGAAGGTTTGCTTACATTGGTGGGTGTTTTCTTTGCAGAGGGTCAAATGTACAGATGAATGTTGTCATTGAGAAGGGCAATCGTCAGAGGGGTAATATGAGCAATTGTGTTTCAAGATTAAAGAATTAAAGGAAGTTGTCCATGGAAGTTGAAAGGTCACTAAAAATTGTAACTATGCAATTGAGCTAGAGGAGTCATTATGAGTCAGTAAACTAGTATTGAAAATATTATAAAACATTCAAAACAACCTAGAAGAAGAAACATTTATCCAATCAAAAGATAAAACTTCACAATACTCCTCTTTGCAACTATGGTCCCAACATCACAAACAAAACAAAAATCCCTTGCACTGCATTTTGTGTCTTTAACACATTTAACTATGCAACTTAAATTGTAATTGATATAGTTCATTGGTAGCATGAAACAATGACCCATGAAGTCAATGTCAATAGGTGTCATGGTTTTACAGTTCTTTTGCCCCCAAATTCAATTGAAATTGTTGAGGAGATCAGAATAAAGTAACAAGGTAAGGATTCTTTTGCAACTTTAGCTGATGATTTCATAATATGAGAGTTGTGAATCTATTGCACAATAGCACAGTGGAAACAAGAATGTTGTAGACATTGACTCTCTCTATTAACTAATGGATCACTTGCTTTTATATCATGATCCTACATTTTTCTTCTATTGTAGCTTAGTCTCAAGCTATTAGTACATAAGTATAAAAGATTACATTCAAGTCCCCTTGTGGTCCAAAAGATGTAGCTATTGTGTACAATTGCCATTGAGGCTTTGAGATAGAGGAAAACTACAATTGCCTGAACCAATTTTCAATTTGCATGAATTTGTCATAAAGTAATTGCAATTATTATTGTTGAAGTATCATATGACAGTTGAAACTAATCATTATAGATCATATGCAAACTAGACACGCTTTGAAAACACGAACAATAATTTTGTCTGACAAAGACATTGTGCAAATTTGTATCACTTGCTCTCAAAGTTGGTTGACCTAGTCTACTGTGTACTATTTCCTATTTTTTACATATTGAAAATAGGAACATAAACTTATGGATATGGAGATCTTGTAGAGTGGAAATGGAAATCTCAGAGAGAAACAAACATGAATACAACTTTCATTGCATAGAATCAAAACATTACATGAAATTGGTTACTTCATCACTAGTTTCCATTGTACAAATTATAGAACAATGTATTTTTCTAGCACAATGGAGCATACTCTTATACATCACATGTACATACTTTTTGAAACTATCATAATATAACAATTAATTTATCCATAAAGGATGCGCCATCTTCCAATATCTGCTACAAGATGAATGCCAGATGACATCTCACTATTTGAAAAAACAAACAAATAATGGTATGAGTAGTGGTGCTTTATGGTTTTAGTAGATATGGCTCCTGTATCATTACTATACCATTCCCCTAAAAGTTGTATATTCTCATGTCTTATAATCCATTCAAGTGACAGATTTGGGTATGAAGTGAGAAGATTTATTATGCATACAAGTGTGTCACTTTCAACAGTGGCTTTAAATGGTGATAGCTCACAAAATAATGTTTTGCATGCTAGAGTAAAAACAATTGTTAATTCTTCTATGGTATGGTTTTCATGAGGAAAATGGATTAGAATATCTTGACAGTGAACTATGACATGAGCTTCTCTATATGCTTGCATAAGATATTTCAAGTAAGCCAATTCTCCATTTGTCATGAATGGAGATAGGACATGAATTTGATTGGTTTCTGGTATTGTTTGAATGTTTCCCCATCCATTGTATTGGAACATTGCATCATGATTTTCATAAAAATATTTTTCCAATATATTCCGCTGGCATTCGCTTGGAAGTTGTTGGATTCTTTCAAGGAGTCCAGATTGTGGATTTTCGTGATCTATTGGGCAGTTTATTGTGCCAAATACATTCAAACAATTCATAGCCATGCAATTGAAGTATAGAAAACCTGTCAAAAATGGCCAAGAATTCTTAGACTTTGCTATGTCTGAATGAATTCTAAGGTATACCTTAACTTCATTACAAAGTACAAAGTACTACAAAATTTAATTTTTTGAATAATTATATGTCTATTTATCTTAAATTTTGACACCTCTAAGTAGTGTGTGATTTATGCTTCTTTTCTCGAATTAGTTTTCATTTCATCTATTAATCAACACAAGGCATTTAGTATCCTAAATACACATCAAAGCTAAGTAAAGTAGACATTGGTTTTTATGGATATGGACATGGATATGATTTATATATGTAATTTTATTCATACATGATGGAAAATATTTTGCAACTATGTTTCATGGTATCTAAAAAATGCAAATTTGACATAGGGATTCTTTTCTTTATCTGAGAATTGAAATAAATATTGCTCAATCAATAACTTAGAATAGAATAAGCAAAACCAAATAGGCAAATTTTCAAAAAGATCTACGGTAATGAAATATTATTGCTTTATAAATTAGTCTAATAATTAGCACTACTTGATGATTACAATTCGAATTAAAAGCTGCAATTCTACTTTCAAAAATCTAGATCGAAACATACCGGTTCCTTGCAATTGGCAATGTCAATTGTATGCACAAGTCCCAAAACTCTTACCACAGTTCAAGCACCTGTCAAATTTGGGCCAAAAAAAAAAGCAATATAGAACATACAACTTGTAAATAATTCATTTTCACCTTATGAGAATACATCTTCTTGAACAAAGTATGACAATATACAATGAAAATGTAGTTTATGACGCAATTAGACATCATTTATAAAGTCAATGAAAACATTGGATGTTCTTTTGGTTTCTATGAGAATAGTTTATTGGACTTGAAGTTCTTTAACCATTACAAGTTCATGAATATTACTAACTACGCACACAACATTTATCGCACAAGAAACATGTGAATTAATTTATGTATTTCAAATGTTCATAATTTAAAATGCATTATCTATACTATTCTTAATCAAATAATAAATCCTTATGTAATGTATATGCACTTAATTTAGTGATCATTGATTTTTACTTAAAAGATCACACAGTTAAACACTGGTCCAAACATAACAGTTCACTATATATACCAAGGTTTTTATAAAGTCATAGAATTCATTCTTCTAACAACATTAGAACTGGATACAAATTATTTCATACAAATTACATATGCTATGGACTATGTACATAGAGTCATCACAGCTGATGTATGATAACTAGTGATGTATTCAGATTTTAGTAGACTAAGAAGTATTCAGTCATGCCAAGGGGCAATTGTTCTGTGCATAAGTTGTCATTGGAGGAGGAGACATATGCATCTAGAGGAATATGATTGCATTGCATACAGCTGAGATTCTCAGAGCACTCTACTCCGAAAAATCTGAACAATGTGCATGCAAGGCATGATCTATAATTGCTTTATATTTACTACGAATTGCAATTTTTATAGAATTATACACACAGGTTGTGATAGTAGATGAGCTTAAAGATTCTAGGGAGAACAATCCACCTATAAGGTCATTACTCATCTCTATAACATATGCATCAATGTATCGATCATAGTCTTCTTCAGGCTTGAAGTAATGCTTCACATATGCATTTGCTAATTGCTTCACAATTTGTATATCTTCTAAAAGGTCCATGCAATTGCTCAAGAATTTAGAAACAATATCTGCATAGTGTGTTAAACCAGATTTATTCTACAAGAATTCTTCACTGAGAACTATGCGCAAAGATCTCTCAACATTTGGGCATTCAATAACAAACACATTCTCCAAATGTGTTGAGTCAATTGGACCAATAATTGGAGAATTCCACTGAGGACTTGGGCATGGAATAAAAATTCGATTAGACATTCTGAAACTCCAGATCTGTGACAAATGACTACAAAATTAGATAAAAAAATTTAGTTATAGACAATAATAAATATATTTGTAGACATGGAATAATGTATTCTTACTTGATCTAGTCCAAATCCTAATCACAATGTAATTTTTTTTTACTAGTCTCTTTGCCTTGTCAAAATGGACTATAGTAGTTACTTGTAAAAAATGGTTGGCCATAGCAAATGCAAGTAGGTTGTTGGTTCCATATGTATCCTATATATATGCTCTTTAATGATTAGGAACATGACTGAAGTTTTTGCATTAAATAATGTTTGCTAAGATGGTTATAGTGTCCTAGGAAGATACGCCCAAGACTTGCTATAGTCACAAAGTTATTGGTGTCCCAAGCACAAAATTTGGGAGACTGTCCATCATACAAATAAAAATGAAAAGAGTTTCCATGTGTTACTAAAATTCTCCCTAAGTTTAGCGATGAGCAACATAACAAATTAGTGGCTAAAGTGGGAGTAACATTTATGTCGTTCACTGAAATTGCAAATAGAAAATTTGGATACTACACACTAGACCCAATCATAAGTTATATTTGACTCCAATATATGTTAAAAAATCAAATTTAAAAATAATTAATCTCAACATATGTTACAAAATCAAATTTAAAAACAATTAATTTCAATATATGCTACAAAATGAAATTGGAAAACAATTTCTAGAATTCTCTAAAAATTAAAATATTCATAACATTATTTAAATAAATAAATAAATATTATATACCAAAAATTGATTTTACACAGTAATATAATTCATGATCTTGCAACACTTACTATAAATTAAAATTTCCAATAAGAGAATTCCATGACAATTTTGCTCTTTTGTACCCTTTTCTGGATACTATATACCATAGAGACTCGTAGATGGACAAACATGATCCATATCGACAACCATCGGCAAAAGACTCAAAAATTCTAAATTTGTTGAAACAAAGGCACGATACTCATAGATAGAAAGAACCCACTTAAATCAATGGATACTTCAGGCACTGCCAAACCAAAATGAAAATACTTTTACAAGCCTATACACGACCCAAGAAAATTAAAAGAAGCGGGTTCAACCCTCAAATGGCATAAACATACATGACCCCAAAAATGTTTTTGCCTATAAATATAGATTTTCCAATTCAACATAATTTAGACTCATAACATATAACATCCAACACACCAAAATCAATAAACAATAAGCAACAGTAATCATACACATAATGCCTTGTTCAAAAGGTGAGTCTGTAAACAATCAAGTAAATATAGTATTAACTTCAATTTTATATAGAAATATTACTGCAACTTAGTGAAAACTATATTTCAACACATGCTTCAAACATAGCGTTCACAAACATGGCCGACTCAACCATTAATTAGCCTCTACACAACCTTAGCAGCTCTAACTAAAACATATTGAGTTTAAGCATCCAGGATACCAAAATAGGTTAACAATAAAGTAAATATATTTGACGTTAAAAAATGACACAAAATTATAAGCTGCAGGGAAAACAATATAAATAAAATGAGAATTCAAGCTATCACTTAAATTCATTAAAATGTCCAACATTAGCTATGAATGATTACTAACATACCTGATGGGTAGCTTGCCACAGGAGATAGGTAAGATGTGCTATTGTATTTTGTGTTATTTTATGCATGTACCACAAACATGTCCTTTGTATTTTCATTCTTAACTATGGTCATATGGTTTTCCCTTGAAACAGATACTAGAAATCAAAATAATTCAAATTCAAATTAATTGTTTAATAGAGTTTAGTTTGATTGTATCTGTGAATATAATTATGTGTTCAATTCCTATATATCTATAGGTTAAAAGACTACAAGAAAGCACCTTTTAATTTTTTACTTCCAACTTCCAGCACTTTCTATTTTCCACTTCCTTGTTAATTCATTTATGTTTTGACTTAATATATTTGCCAATCCACTTGCAAATGGATTGAGCCCATATAATTAGTTTGGAATTAAATATATGCAGCCAAACACGCTAATGATGCTATTTTTATTCCCACATGCTAAGAAAAAAAGTTTTCCACTATAATATATCTGTGAAGTTCCCTGTAAAAGCAGATTCAAGGAATTGTCGGACCACCACCAACAGAGTTCCTTCTTAGTCAACATGGTATTTAGTGGGTTTGCCTCTTGCAATTGGAGCTAGTTTTAATAGTAAGAAAACTATTTTGTGTCAATAGTTATTGTAGTATGGAATCTTAGCCTCATCATGAGTAATAGAAAGCTTTCCCTCATAGAGTGATGGCTGATGCAAAGTGAAATGGATGTTAACCACATTATAGATGACAAAGTGAGTTGGAAGCTATCAACAAATTGCATTGATCCAACTCTGTTGATAATACTAAACTATGGGATTCAGTTTGTGATATTGCTTGTCATGGAGCATCTGTTTATCCATTAAATCTGAACAGAGTTACCAATGTAATGTCTCCAAATTGTAAGCATCCAAATTTTGCCCTAAACCACACTTTCTGTCAAACAGTTAGGCTTTAAGAGATACCGTTTACTTTGATTGAAAAACACTAAGGGGGGCAGGGGGTAAATTAATGTTCAAATTTTTCAAACTCATTAAATTGATTACATAATCATGAAAAGACAGAAACTATAGAGGGAAAGATGTGAACTGTCATGCTGCATTGAGCTAATTGTTGAGATAAAATCCAAACATGTAATTGATAGTATTAAGCAACCTCTAACTAAATATTATTTATTTTAGAAAGTGTGTTTTTAAGTTTGGATTTATTTTTAGTTTTAATTGGTAATAGAAATGTCTTTACAATAGAAATAAAAGAACTATTTTATAGAAACATATTTTAAAAACATAATAGAATATTTAGAAAGATTTGTTTCTAAATTACAAAATATAAATAATCGAAATTAATACAACATAAAATATTGAATAATAATAATATAAAAACTTTCAATTTAAAATAATGAATTGTCTATAGTCATATAATATATCTTGACATATTTTCAGAGATAAAGAAGAAGGAAAAAAGAACTAAATACTTTGTTAAATATCATTTTCAAATATTTTCTTAACCTCACTAAGTTAAGAACTAATCTTAAAATTAAACCAAATTGAATCATAGCCATAAAAAAATTGTAACCCGAATCTAATATAAATTAAATATTTAATCAAATTAAACATTAAGCCTCATTATATATATATATATATATATATATATATTAAAGTAGTAAAACGCTAAATCTTATTATGCCCTAATCCTAAATACTATGCCCTAATATTAATGCTAATCCTAGCATAAAATCACTTTGAAATTTAAATCTATACAAAATTGAATCCTTAGTATTGATGCCCTTATTTAAAATTTTAAACCCTAATCCTAATCTTAATCCTAATTATCAATGGTAAACCCTAAGCTAATCATAAAACCTAAACCTTATGGGTAACCCTAATTAATAAACTGTAGTCCTAATACTCACCCTCAATTATAACCCCAATATATATATCTAAAATATTTGTATTTAAAAATTAAAAATTATTATTCTTAATTATATAATATAAAAATAACCTAAGCATAGTACTACTTTATTAATATATTATAATTAAAATGATTAAATACAAAGAGAAATTATTAAATTAAAAATATATAACCTCTCATTTTACATGAGGACTACTACTAGCTTTCATGAGAAGCATATCTTTTCAACTTATTTTATATATATTTGTACAATAAATTATATCTGACTTTTTTTCTTCTTCCTACATATTAATATTACTATACAAACCAAATCCAAGCTCAATAATTAAAATCATTGCTTAAATTCATGGACCAAGTCCAAGACATAAGGAATTTAGGACATGAGTTAATAACTTCCATGTGTAAGAGAATACTTATTGTAAGAAGCTGAGGAATTCACAAGTAAAGCCCTCCAAGATGGCAAAATTGAACCTCATGAATCCAGTCAGAATATATGGTTTCGACAGGGCTCGTTCACATTCCCTTGCCATATAATGATAAAGAAGATGGATTTTTAAGCATCTGCACATAGATTAAACGAAAATATCTCTGCTAATTTGAACTCTTAATGCAGGTTTTCAATTTTTTTTGTTGACCACATATACCAGGCCGAGTGATGTTTTCTAATTCGACAATCTTGTGATATTTTGGGATTCAAAAAGACAAACTACTAAGAAAACTGCACTATGGCAAAAATTGGAAATAGAGGACACGTGGATAGTAAGGCAGTTAGCTCATGCTCATATGTTTAGTGGGTCTTCAATTGTTGTCTTTCCCAACACCAGTGTAGAAAGAGAGAATGGTAGCAGAGGATATGTACATGTTAAATACCTCAGACGAAAACCTCTCAGCCTGGCCGAGATTTGACAGAAAGCAAATTAATCAATAAGAGCAAAAACTAAAAATGAACAACGATCATGAAACCCCATAATGAAATCAGAATTTGAACACATCTCCCAATACAAGACGTGAAGAACGGCTCGAACTATCAGTTTAAAAATAAAACACTCAATAGAGTTCTATCCAAAAGCTTTATCATTTATCAATTTCCTTGCAAAATCATGAAGTGCATTCAAAACCAAAAGATAAAACCGCAATTGGGAATCTTTGGTGACGCGATCTCATCTTTATTTCGAAATCAAGCATTTAATTTGCACAAAGCAACCAATGTATTTCAGACATAACCAGCTATATTTAGGCACAGCTATATTTAGGATCAACCACTTGTTCAGACACTCAAACCCTTAAAAAGATGAGCATCAAACTTCAAGCCATTACCTCTTGAAGGAATCAAACCACACATTAAACAAACAGCTAACATCATAAACCAAACCCCCACCAAGAAGACAAAGTAAAACATGAAATAGGGCTCAAATTGGCCCGTTCGACTATATCAGAAAGAGCCAAAAAAACCACCAGAAAAAATATCATCAGCCAAATCAAGTCGCAAGCAACAGTGAAGTGAAATAGGAGAAATTCTATAATTGAGTTCACGACGAGTATGCAAAAAATTAATCCAAAATTATTCTAACCAACATGCAAACATATGTAGTTATGACTTTTCTCACAAGAAAACCATTAACTTCTCAGGCAAATAGTGCAATTTTTCAGTAGTCCATAGGTAGGCTTTCTAAGCAGTTGTTGCTGGACAAATTTAGAGCGAAGATGCTTTTGGCAGATTTATTGAAATTGGGAGATTGCAAGCCTCTCTAAGGATACCCTCTCTATGTGGTCGTTCATTACAGTTCAAACCATGGAGCCAGGTTTAAGTTCCTAGCATATGCGGTAAGTAAGGGTTCAAAAACTCACAGATAAGAAGCATCGAAGCCAGTGAGACGTGGCTAAGGAAAACTCTTACCAAATATAATCTCTCTTTACAAAAATATTATGAAACTAAAAACAAATTAACAAGTTTAAACAAACAGATATTAAAAATGAAAATGCCTCTCGCTCGTGAAATTTGGCATAATACCACCACAAATGAAGTACTAGCGTAGTCAATTCGGTACGTCAAGACTCAATAAGAATGTATGAAGTTAAGGGGAAATTGGATACTGAGACTCAAATGCATCGTACAACATACTCCTAAATTTACATGTGTTTAGCACAAAAAAAAAATCTGACTCCTCTCAAAAAATAAACTTACTGTACCAGTGTAAAAAATATCAGAGATTTGCAAAATGTTCACAAATAGCCAAAAATCATTACTCAGTCACCTAATAAGAATTCCTACCTCGCAATAACTGGCGTGCCTGCCACAATGAAGAGGGAGCAGAAATGGAAATCACCCAAAAGTTTTGGTCTCCAAAGATACCCCACAAAATATCTGTTTCAGTCAGTAATGAAACAATCAATGGCGGACATGAACAAAATGCAAAATGGAAGAATGAAAAGTATATGGTAAATTGAAAGATGAAAGACATACAAGTAAACGCATATAGAAAAAACCAAATCCACTGACTTAGATAGCATAGTATATATGAATGGAAATGCAAGCCTCAGAAGCAAAACATGCTTACCTGAGAACAAAGAAAACCTGTATAATGTCACCTCTCTGGTTTTCATAATCATAAAATATGCTCAACCTTGTATTTGTAACCTGTGGCCACCGACATCCACAAACAACAATGAAAAATCACCCATGAATTAAGGGATTTGAAGATTCACAAATTTACTCATTACATTGTTTGCTCAGAAAAATGAAGTCACATGTACCCAACTCCATCAATGCTACGCTGCTTTGAAATTCAAAGCTCGAATGCAGATGATCAGAGTTTTCAAAGTTGCAGATATGCAGGGATTTTTGCAGTGCCTGCGTAGATTGAATTGATATTCCACAAATATGCAGCGTCTTCAATTCCAAAAAAAACCTAACATCTCGCCTTGAGTTAGGCTGTCCCCAATTTATGACTACTAGTGCGGCACCCAGATGTACAACTCTAAATAAAAGTGATCAACTAAACAATTAATGCTTTGACATAGGCACTACAATACAACAACTCTATTGTCAAAGTATTTTTTGATTGTACAGTATGATCAGCACAGGTGACTTGAATCATGTGTTGAAATTAATGTTGAAGTCTTTTCATGCTTTTTAGTCACAATCTTTAGACTTACCTATTTACCTACTTTCTAAAACCTAAGCCAACAACCTTTGATTTTTTTTAAAAAACTATAAAAAATTGATGCAAAATCCCACCACACTAACTGTTCACTGTACAATCATATGTAAAAAATGCTTTACAAATTGAAAAAAAAGTCAGAAAATGAAACAACAATATAGAAACATTCCTGAAAAAGTAATTGTGAAAAAATCAAATGACTTCATTGGCTAGCAACAAGAGGCAAAAAGAACATGCACTGGATGCTATAGTATCCTACCTACGGCAGGAACTAATAAATGAATGATTTTAAGGACATTCAAAACCGAATAGCGCAAGGAATCAAACAATTTTAAAGTAGGCACTATTAAACATTTTTATATTCTTAACAATAGAAGTCATAAAAAGCTTTGGAACCCCACTCCTTGCTTTGCAAGTTTCCCGCTTCCCCCTCGATTTGAATTTTGAACTGCCATGGTCCTAGAGGGCCCAGGAATGCTTGATGCTTCAGTGTGCTCGGACTTGCACATGGTGTTGGACCTTCGCAGAGAAGATTCCCCTATGTTGTCTGTAGCGTTGAGTTAGGCATGTGCCTTCGAACCCCCCTTATTGGGTTGTGGAGTTGACTCTACTCATATTGATGTTGGGTCCACTGAGTCTACCCGCCCAAAGATGGATGGAAGAATGTCATCATGGGGGAACAGGAGGGAAGCACTAAGCTTGGAACTCCCAAGGTCACCCACAGAGCTATAGGACCGAAAATCACTTTCCCAGACAGTGTTGTGGACAATGCTACTGCCTCCCTCAAACATTGTATTGTGTGTAGGTTTATTTCCTTCAAGCCTTCGATTGAGATGACAAGGAAATGGGTTGCACAGAAATAGAAGGTGAAGGGAAGCGTTTGTGTTTCAACAATGCCTAGCAGTCTCTTTTGCTTTTGTTTCACTTCGACGGAGGAGTTGGTGGTCCTTTTGTCTGGGACTTGGTACTATGGTAAACATTCTCTGGCATTGGCAAAATGGCACCTTGGCTTTGATGTCACTCAGGAGCTATAGAGCTTGGCCTCAGTTTGGGTCCACCTACTTGGACTATCGCTAGAGATTAGGATGAAAATATCCTAAGATACATTGGAAGCACTTTTGGACATTTCGTCACTACTGATCAAGTAACTCTACTTAAATCTAGACTTGTTTTTCCTAGACTTTGTGTGAACGTCACCATTAATTGGACTTTCCTGACCACGGTCACGTTGTCCACTAAATGGAGGGGAAAGGGTCCAGCCGATAAAATATGAGAATGCAAGATTGTATTGCCAAAAATGTGGTTGCTTTGGACATGTGCTATCGACTTGCTCTTCCATCTCCATAAAGGACAAATAGAAGGTGGATTCACCAGGCATTGTTGAGGACTCCATCTTGGTTGGGGAACCTTCATCCTCCCTTGAGAAAGTAGAAATTGAAATTATGGAAGATTGTCCTAGTAGTAAGAAAGGTGAGGAGGACAAGAGGGAAGGTAAGGTGGAAGAGACTATAAAGACACCTGAGGTGATGACGATGGAAGCTAAGGAAGGTGTAGAGATGGAGGAATACAGGTTTAGGAGAGAGATTGATGATCTTCGAAATCCCCAGTAGTGGGAGAAGTTAATGCTAACTAGGCACTGGAGGAGGGTGAAATTAGTCCCCTTAAGATGACCACCTAGGGTGTGATACCTTCTAGTAAGGATCACTTAGGAGGCCGAGTGATTTCAGCAGTGATACCGTTGGTGTCCTCAGGCTCAACCACTAGGAGATAGACCATAGTGTTGGTAACACCTATAAAGAACCCAATACCAAATATGGGGTAGGGGGAGTTCTAAAATAGAGAAGACTGATATGTTGAGCCAATGGGGCATGTTTACCCCAAAGAGGCTAAAATTGGGGTCTTCGGAGGAGGTTGTGGCTAAGGCCATGAGAAGCTCTAAGGAGAATGGGGGAAGTTTGGCCCTCTCAGCCCCATCCTCCCCCAAACGAGTGTTATAGGGGAATGGGAGTACCCCAAGAGGAAAACCATGGGGGGCAAGAAACTAAATGTGGGGGTAAAAACTACCATAGGATGCCCAAATAACAGAACAACTAGGACTAAATAGGTAGCAAGGGAAATGGTCAATAGAAGACAACTTACACTGGAGACAATCAAGAAAGCTTAAAAATGAAATTCCTCTCATGGAATGTTAGGGGGTTGAACAATGCCTAGAAACAATATGCTCTTAGACAATGTATTTTGGTGGAAAAGATTGATTGTATCCTCATCTAGGAAACAAAGATGACAAACCAAAATTTTACTAAGATGGCTGAGAAGCTCTAGCATGGGGCAACTTTCTTACATTTGAAAGCTAATGGGGCCTTGGGGGGCCTTGCAATCATGTGGAACCCCAGTGTCTTGATGGGTAGGGAAGTCCTTAAAGAGAAGAACTACACAGTTGCTGAGTTTAGTAATGATAGAATGGTGTAGAATCTAGTTAACATTTATGCCCTGAATACCAGGGTGGGAAGAGGTGAACTATGGGACGGGATTGGAAGAGAGGTGCAAGTTCTAAAGAACAAGAGTTTTATGTGTATGGGAGACTTTAACACCCCCTTATACTCCTCAAAAAATCTTGGGGGGATAACAAACTTCTTAGAAAGTATGTAGGACCTCTTGGAGTTCATAAACACTAATGACCTCCTAGATGTGGACCTACAGGGAAATCCTTTTGCTTGGTCCAACAATAGGAAGGCTCGAAACTTAATTCAGGTTAGGTTGGACTGGCTAATTGTCTTGGGAGACTAGCCCCACATCATCCCCTCCTCCCTGGTGAATCTCTCAAGGACTATTTTAGACCACTCCCTGATCTTGTTCAATTGGGTGAATAATATGGTGAGTGGACCTAAACCCTTTAGGTATGAAATTATGTGGCAATCTCACTCGGGCTTCAAAAATAAAGTGGAAGAATGGTGAAATATAAGAGTGGATGGGATGGCTATATTTTGTTTGACACAAAAACTAGATAACGTAAGAAAGAATTTCAAAGAATGGGCTAAAAGATCCTTTGGGGATGTGTCTAAAATAAAGTAGGATCTTGAGGAGGAGCTCAAAAGGTTGCAAACTGCTATAGTAGCAAGGGATGATACTAAAGCTACCACGCTAGAGGAAAAGATCTGTAGGAGGAAGTGGAAGGAAAGTAATCTCAAGGAGGAGATTTTTGGAAACAAAGGTTCTGTATTGCTTGGTTGACTGAAGGCAATAGAAACACCTCTTTTTTCCATATATCAACTTCAAGACATAAAAAATGCAACACTATCACCTCCCTGATGGAGGATGGTGGAAGGACTTTGTTGGAGCAAGAGGAAATGGGTAGGCATGCTGTGGACTTCTTCATGAATGCTTATAAAAAAAAGGATAGAAGGTGCAATAACACAATAAGGAGAAGTATGCTTAATAATATCCCAACAGTGTTAGGGATGGAGGAAAATGATAAGTTAAAGGAGAAAGTATCAGAAGAGGAAGTGAAGAATGTTGTTTTATATATGAAAGCCTTCAAGGCCCCAGGCCCAGATGGATTCTCACTAGCCTTCTTTCAACATTTTTGGGAAGTGATAAAAAATGAGCTAATTTGGGCCATTAGAGACATCATTAGAATTGGGAAATTACTAAGAAGGGTCAATAAAACCTTCTTAGTTCTTGTGCCTAAAATTCAATCCCCCAAAACTTTAAGTGATTTTAGGTCAATCAGCCTATGCAACACCATTTATAAAGTGTTTTTGAAGGTGCTGGTCAACAGGATTAAACCCTTCCTAGATAAGTTTATTGGCAGCCCCCAGAAAAGGTTCATTCCAGGTCAAAATTTTTTGGATGTTGTGATTTCCACCTATGAGATCATCCACTCCATGGAGAAAAGTAAAATGTTGGGTATGGCTCTAAAATTGGACATATCTAAAGCGTATGACAGAGTCAATTGGGCCTTCCTTTATGAAGTTCTGGAATAAGTTGGGTTCAAAAGGGATATTGTGAACCTAATAAAAACTCTAGTGGAAACCACTTAGTTTGAGGTTCTACTCAAGTGGACCCCCTGGGAAAAATTTGAGGTGGGTAGAGGTTTAAGGTAAGGGAACCCTCTTTCCCCTACCTCTTCATCATGGTGGTTGAAGTGTTAGAGAGAGTGGTCTATAGATTGGCTGTGTCAAGTGACCTGAAAGGTATTCAACTAGCTACCACACTTATGCCTAAGGTTATCCAACAATTTGTGGATGATACCTTCCTCTTCAGTAGGTCCTCTATATAGGAAGTTAAAGCTTGGAGGAACCTCCTCTCCAACCATGAGAATTGCTCAGGTCAACAAATTAACCTAGCTAAAAGCAAGATATATATTTTTTAACACCCCTGAGGTTTTGCAGGTGAAGATCAAAAATATCCTTGGTTGTCAATCAGAGAACCTCTTGGGCACATACCTTGAGCTCCCTCTAACCAAAAAAGAGGTCTCAACCAACTATTGGAACAATGTCCTTGAGAGAATGCAAAAGAAGCTTGGTGGATGGAAGGGCAAGTTGCTTAGCAATGCGGGAAAACTACAACTCCCAAGTGCAACACTCCAAGGAATTCCCATCTACTTTCTCTCAACTTTCAAGATCAGCTAGCACATGGCTGACAACTTAGAAAGAGTGCAAAGGAACTTCCTTTGGTTTGGTATGGAGGAGAAGAATAAATGGAGTCTGGTGAATTGGGAGACTATGTGCAAACCAAAGGATAAAGGGGGGTTGGGTATAAGAAGAATGGCTGATATAAATAAGGCTCCACTCATAAAAGTGGGGTGGAGACTGGTGGAAAATGAAATCGGTTTGGGGAAAATTATGAAGGCTAAGTAACTTGCCAACACTCACTTTAGGTATAACCTGGTCAATAATGATATGCCTAGTGGGTCTAGGATCTAGAATAGCACCTTAAAAATAGGACCCTTCTGAGAAAAGGTGTGAGATGGTTGGTTGGGAATGGGAAAAGAATTAGATTCTAGGAGGATAACTAGATTGGGGGGCGAATCTCTCAGTTACAACAAATTCAATGGCCCTCAAGAACCTCTAAAAAGAATGTTGGGGACGAGGGTGATGGATTATATTAATGATCATGGGAAATGGAAAGAACTATCTACATTGGATATACCTAACAGTGAGGACTCCCTGATTAAAGAGTTGGAGGATCTAATCTGCCACTATGCACTTCATATGCATGATCAGAAGGATGAGGTGGTGTGGGACATGCAGATGAATGGTCAGTTCTCGATCAAGTCTCCCTACCATCTCATCTTTGAAAATGATCAAACTGTCATAAGCTAGAGAAAGATTTGGATTAGTCAGTTACTGCCAAAAGTGAACTTCTTTTGGTGGACAATGATGCATGGAAAAATACTCAGAACTGATAACCTTCAAAGGTGAGGCTTACCAATCACCAACAAATGTTACCTATGCAAGAAGGTAGAGGAATGCATAACCCACTTCTTTCTAGAATTCCCCTATACCCTTAAGGTCTCGTCCTACATCTAGAAAAAAATCCTGATTGACTGGGTCACGAATAGAGGAATGGAGCAATTCGTGCAAAACTAGACCTACCCATTCTACCATCTTCACCTCAGAATCCTTTGGTTTCTCCTCCCCCCATATGTTTGCTAGGGCTTTTGGAAGGAGAGAAACAACAAGGTCTTTCGTGAGGAGGAGAGGGGTGAGGAGATAGTGGGAGAGATTCTGGGAAAGATTATAATGGAGAATGTTATAGCAACTAAAGTTAGATTGCCACAAGAACCTCCGAGTAGGAAAGAGGAGGATATTGTTGAGAGATGGAATATTCTCCGCAATTTCCATAATTTTGACAACTCAAAGTTGCTTGCTAGAAGAAATACATGTTGGAACCCCCCATTGGTCCCATGATCAAACTAAATTTTGATGGGGTGACACGTAAGGGGATTGTGGTAGTGGGAGATGTGTTGCAGGACAAAAAAGGTGATGTGTTGGTTGCCTACTCAGGTTGTTTGAGTCAAGGAACCAACAATGTGGCGGAAGCCACCACATTACTATGGGGGCTAAAAATTGTGGTGGGAATGAAAGTTGGAAGACTTTCTATTGAGGGGGACTCTAAACTCATCATTTATTTGATTCAGGGCTGGGCTCAACCTAGATGGACACTGAGGCACATCCTAGGGGATATATGGCATTATCTTACGAATTTTGATCATTATGATTTACAACACACTTACAGGGAAGGCAATGCGGTGGCAAACACCTTGGTTGGGTGTGGTTTCAATTTCGTGAACATTAAAAGCTAGAGGGGTATGGATTCACTACCCAAGAATGTGCATTCCCCCATTGGTAGGGAAAAGACCTTGCTAAATCAAGTTGGATAACTCTCCAAATTTGGAAAATGGACAATTTTGGTGGGGTTGCTATTATTACGATAGCTAAGGTTTCCATAATGTTGACAAGATGACTCACAAAGGGAAATAATATCGATTGCATCATGAAAAGGCATGGAAAAGGTCAATTAATAAAGAATACAGACTTTAAAATTAATGTTATTATTGTGTGGTGTTATGGCATGATTAAGGGAAAAGTTCACATCAATACCAGGGCCAGATCATTATGGTATTACATACAGAATCCTCACACTCCCTGTAATGATACCACTAACTGGCTTGTACATTATATTTACAGGCTCGTGAAGAAAAAATAAAAATGAAATATTTTATCCACTGGTTGTTCTATTTTTAGCCTTGCCTTGGCAATTTTGTGGGTGCAAATGAGAATTAATGAGATCGTGGAAGGAGATTTGGTTGAGGAGAAAGTTGCCATGGGTGGGGACCTAAATAGGTTGGAGCCCACAAAATTGGAGGACTTCTCAAAGAGGCAGACTACTTGGATTATGCTTAAGGAAGGAGGGTTTGTCTCCTACATGCAGGCCATGGCAGGGTACGATAAAAATTGTTCGCAAAAGTTTGTCACTACCTGGAAGGATAGGTGGGTGACCATTAATGGCATTTCATTTCAGGTGAACAAAGAATCTATTGCTATGGTGATAGGTTTATATATGAAGGGAAGGAAATGATAAAAAATCACTAAGGTGGTGGATGAGGTGAGCTTGTCCAGTTTCTTCAAGGAGAATGAGGTGCTTGATCGGTACTGGGGTGGATTTAGGAGAGACAAACTTTTGGAGCCTTGGGATACATATGTTTGATGATAATGAAGTATTTAATGCTAGAGGGTAGGTACGATGTGTATTACTTTTATCATTTTCCCCTAGTTAACCATTTTTGCAATAGGAAATTTATTAGTATTCCTTTCTTCCTATTGCATGCCCTTGAGGACACTATCATTGATGTTAGAGAAAAGAAGAAAAAAGGGGAAAATTTCACCATTCTCCACCAAGGACTCATGTTTTGCCTCTTCCAATTTCACCTGGACCTTTGTCCTCCTCATGTGATTGCCATTGATAACATCCTCCCCTATGGGGCCCCATATGTTTGGAATTCACTAGTAGTAGCCAAGGCCCCACTCCTCAATCCTCACCTAGCCAAACCCCTACTAAGGGAAGGAAAAAAAAAAGTTCTAACCCTTGAACCAGAGCCCAATAAAAAAATTAAAATGGACAAGAGGGTGGAGGTTGAAATTGGTGACTTTGATGAGGAAATTTTTGGGGTTAGAAGAAGGTCGAGAAGAATTGTTAAGACCTAGGGTCAATACAAACAAATGGCTAGTCGCTCTCAAGAAGAGGAGGAGGATGATACCAACTCTGAGGAGAGTGACAAGAATTTAGGGGATGATATGGATAAGGGGAAAGATGAGACAGATAAAGATGTCAAGAAATGGGATGATACCCTTGATGGTACCTAGGACTTTGAGGTAGACAACACTACTAAGGACCCCTCCCTATCTCTGTCACCATCACCCTACCTTCCACTATCAACCAAGAGCACCCTAGTATCACCAATGCCTCTTCCGACACTATTTCTTCCCTAGTTGGTAAAGAGGGTCTGGAGAGCCTGAAAGGCCTTGCTAATATTTCTAATGTGCAAGTTAAGAAAAACCCTCTAGAGAATTGTAGCAGGACCCTAAAGCTAGAAACCAAGGAGAATGAACCTGTTACCTGCAAAGAACATAAGGAGCTGATGGATAGGTGCATGGTAGTGGAAGAGGGATTCAAACTTTTCTCCAAGTTCACTCTCAAAGTGATGCACACGGTGGCTACCACTCTTTAGCTATTGGCTAATAACTCGGAGGAAGAGAACCTTGGTAAGGAAAACACAAAGCTACTTTACAGCTTCCTCGCTAATGACTGGGCCAAGGTTCTCATGGTTGGGAAGGGAAAGAAAAAGGAGGCTAGTTAATGGCTTTCTAGTTTTTGTTGTTTTTTGGTACTCTTCTAGTCTCTCCTTATTTGTTGTTGATGGTCTTGTTTATTATATTGAACTTGTTTATGGGTTGTAGGTGGTACGATGTGATGACCTCCTACATGCAATTTGTTAACTTAAACTCTGCTAGTTTTAAAAGTAGGAATACTAGTAACTCTATTTTCTGGTATATTATTATGATGTTTTTGATATGAACCATTAGGGGGACTATTTGGTTATGTGCTAGTTGCCAGTTGGTTTTGTGCTAGTTGCCAGCAGGTTTATGATGGTTGTTCCACCACTGTTATAAAGGGCCAACCCCCTAGTTTTTTGCTATTTTTTTTATCAAAAACAATTTTATATTGTTATATATTTCTAATCTTCTATATGAATTTAAATTACCAAACTAGTATTTTGATTGATTGATCTTGTTAGTATTTTCAAATAATTTATGTATGCATATACTCTTTTTGAGATAGATTGTGTAAAAATAATTTATGTTGTTTTGTTCTCTTTGCACTCCTATTATGGATCATGTAATATGATCTTAATTATTGGTGATAAAAAAATTTACACTAAAGAATGTATAAATCAGCATGGATTGTGAAAATTTGATACACTTAAATTGTGTATGTATGAACTTTCAAGATGATTTTATATTGTCTTGCAAAGGATGCAAGTTCTCTTCGCTAGAAAAAAAAAAAACCTTTATTATTAATTACAAAATCTAGAATTATAGGCATGGGCATATACTTATTATTAACTTTTATTATTTTAATTAATTAGATTTAAGATATTTAAATTATTAAAAATGTATTTTTATTGAAATATAGATATAAAATTTTAAACAAAATATAATTAGAAAACTATATTAAAATAAATATATATAATGTTAAATGATGTAACACCCCAACCTTGCTTCCAAACCCCAAGCTCTCGTAGGGCTACCTTAGGTCATTCACTAGACCCACTAGGGCTTCTTCACACCCTATGCTTACTAGGACCTTGCTCAAGAGATCCTAATCCAGTTGGGGGCACACCAACAAAGTAACATCAAATTTCTTACTAGCCGGCTCTAGTCCGCTACTAACCCTCAAGTCCATCTATAGCTCCAAGGGTACTAGTTCTTCATCTAGGGTTTGTTTAGACTCCTTCTAACATCCATGACTCTAAAAAATGCTGATTTCATAGGTGCATTCAATCTACTAGGGAAAATACACCAAATTGCTCCAAAAAGGCTACTAGGAATTAGCCCTCCTAAATAGCTAGAAACAAGATTTCTTGAAAAAAATCTTAACAAGCCTACAAAAAAATTACATTTATGGATACCCTTTTCAGAGTACTTCAAGATTCTATGATTTTTCAAACCCTAAACTATCCGTACAACCAAAATACAGTTTTAGGCCAAAAAGGAGGATATCAAGTGCTTTATCGTTGTTGTGATGGAAAACCACCTTGGAAAATGTTCCAAGACCTCTCCCTTGGAATGAAGCAAGGTTAGATCTTCTCCTTACTCACTGCGTGGCCAGATTGAGGTGTTTGCATGCTCAATCCCCTCCATAGCTCATTTTTCCAACTGTGATTCCTAGCCAAGTTGTGTTTGGCTTGCCTAGGGTATCACTTTAAAAATGCTTGCTGATGCTTCCAAGGGCCCTCCTTCCTGGTACATAATATACATGGACCTTATTTCCAAATCCCAAAATACCAGAGGTTTCCAATGGTGGGAAGAGGCCCTAAGATCCCATTTTCTAAGTGCAACCTTATTCAAATCAGCAACTTGGCAAGAACAAAAAGATTTTCTAAACTAATACAAACGAATTGAAATGATCAAACCAACACTACAACAATATGAAAAAAAATATTTCAGAACTTTTCCAACACAAAAATCAGGCCATTCAATCCTTCTCTATTAAAAATGCCTTCAAATGCATAAAATAGGCAACAAAATACTTGCACAATTCATACAAATGCAAAAACAACTTGTCCAACCCATGAAAATGGTTGTCCTCACCTTTTTAAAGGCTCCTCCATCAGTTCCATAACTGTTATAAACAGTTATGATGTTGCAAACTCAAAAAATGAAAAAAGTTGCTTTTTGCAAGAAAATGTTGTCATGACAACATGATAACATTTTAGCAACTTTTGTTCTAAATGGAGTTAGACCTCCAAATTTAAAACAAAGACCAAGTAGACATACAATATGAATAAAATGAATTCAAATAAACTATTCAAAGCCATTGGAACCTTTCTAGACCATTTTAGCCTTTACCGGACCTAAGTCACCTAGTTGACAATAGTCGGCAACTTCTAGCAACTTGGTCACTTTGGGTCTTGCCAAGTCTCCTAAACACACCTAAGGACCGCATAGAACCTATTATTAGACTAGTGATGTGGCTAGCATCACTACAATCCAAAAATAAGGAAATACCTAGGTTTCACACTTAGCCTGCCTAAGTGCTCCTACACCATTAAATTTTATCTAAAAAAGACATTACAAATTGCTTAAGACCTTGGCACCCTATTCTTAGGTTGTGTACTACTTAGAGGGTCACATAAGTTGCTTTGACCTAGTTATTAAAATATTTCATTCCTCCATTCATTGAATTTTAAAATATTATTTAATGTCAAGTAAATTAGATTTTGTTTCAATTTGTTATTTATATATGATTTTTGGACACATTTCAATCTAAGATCAAATCTCACTTATTTAGTAATTGCTAAGAGAAACATATTAGTTTTACTTTAGAAGTCAACCATATGTCTTTGTATATTTTGAAATGAACTTTGTTCTAATCTTGAGTAAAATTGAGTTGTTGAATTGATTTATTTCAATTTTATTATATAAATTGAATGTGTAAAATTTATGTTGTTTTAAATTAATTTAGTAAATTTTATAATTTGAATATTTAGTATGATTTTTATTTAAATATGATTATTTTTAATTTAGGAAAAGATACAAAATATATGATTGTTGACATTCTAAGAACGTTAGTGAATAATGAATTTAGGTGAATATATCAATAACTTATATGGATGTTATTAAAATCTTGTATGTTTATTTCAAACTTAAATTATTATTATTTATTTATAGTAATAACTTAATTTCATACAATTTCTAAAGAGAAGTTTGAAGTGTTTATTGAATATTTTTTATATTAAGAAGTAGCAAAATAAGGATGTTATCCCTTTATAGAAAAATTCAAAGGGAAAAAAATAATAGACTTACATATATAGCACATTAGCAACATAGAGAAGAACAACAAAACAAACACCCTAACGTTTACATATCAAAAACATCAAGCATCTATGAATAGTAGGACCCAATATATTAACATTCCATAGAATATTGACAAACATATAATTAGAATTAAACATGGTTATAACATTTATGACAAAAACTAACATTAGAATAGGAAATTTACTACTAGTATTCATCAATATAAACATAATATTAATAAAAGTATTAGCCATAGACAACTGAGGTCTATACTAGTTAGAGATATTAACAAGACACCATAGTGGTATCAAAAGTATGAGTAAAATAAAACAAGGTGTGAGCCCATTTCTATCGATAGCACAAAAAATAGTGGCCCAATCTTCAATGAGGAACTTAAATAGTTCCTTGCAGTCAAAATCTTCAACATCATCCTTTGTGGCAAGATCCATTTGTAATAGGTACGAAGTGGTGGCATAAATGTTAGTGTAAATTGGGTTTAATTGATTAAATGTAGTTTTAATTTTAGAAAATGTAAAAAAATATAATTTATTTTTAATAAATTAAAATTAATTATTTTTAATAAATTAAAATTAATTATTTTTTCTATTTAGTTCCTTGTAGTTAAATAACATACAATATATATTTTTAATAATTTAAGCCATTGTTGGAGAAGATGAATGATCATCAGAGAGGTTGAGGGTTTCATAGGGAGGGCTTTCATGAAGGTCAATTGAGTACTGGAAGTTGGGGAAATAGAAGGCAAGGAGGTGCTCTTTCATGGAATCCACAATAGCAGGCTTGAGCATCTCTGCAAATGGAACACTAAATTTAGTAATTGGGATAAAGGGAATGGTGGAGATGGCCAACAACTTTATGGTGCATGATGGGGCAATGCTAGGGTCTTTAGTGGCATCAAGTTGGGAATGATAGGTGGAGGTAAACAAACCTAGTTACCCAAATGATAGGAAAAGCCAAAGGAAATGATAGGGTCACAGCCAAAGACTACAAACAAATGGGTGAAAAACACAAGGATTGAGTCAGTTTGCAAAAAGAAAATGTCTAAGACTTAAGGGATAGAACAATCTTTTTGAAATGGGCTAGAGTGTGACTAGCGTAACCATGTATCTGAAAGTGGATTGATAAAAATTAGGGTGAGAATTTCATGGTAAAATATTTAACTAATGGTTTTCTTTTTTTCTAGGTTGAAATAAAGGATAAATATGAGAAGGAAATGATACTTTACAACAACCTATTCCCAATGGGGGGATAGGGTTTAAATTAGAAATTGGGTGCCCAACTTTAATCCTAAGAAACCTTTGTAATGAGGTCCCAATATAGATAAGGCCACATAACCTACCCCATGACTATTAGCATGTGGAGATTCTAAAATAGATTGGGAATAGTCTAGGGAAATTTATATCAAAGAAGAAGCTATAGATCAAAAGGGTTTTTAAAGCTTAGATATGCATAAATACGTATTGCATGAAAACCTCATCCTCCTCTTGCATATGTTAGTGTTGGTGTAAATACATACTTTACTATTTACACTTACTTAAGTTTACTTAGGTTAGTGCATTATTTAATTATATTGCATTATTTTATTATTTTTATATGTGAGACACTTAGGAGTTTGCACAACTTTTGAGTTGTGATTTAGACAACACAGGAGTATGCAACTTTATTTGAGCACATGGTGTCTACAACATTGATTTGTGTGTCCCACCCTTGTAGACTTATCCTCACATCACCGCACTTACTTTCATGCTTAATGGAGGATAATCCATATCTAGTTGGTTGTATGACACTTCATGATGCTAACTTCTATGCATTCTAGAAGCTCTCCTGAGGCCTTTATATTCAGGCACTCCTAGTGTACTATAGTATCAAGTTATTGAATACATTGTTATTCTGATCATACTCTCTCCATTTTTGGTCTACAGTTGTGCTTGTGTTTGAGTTCTTAGTTCTTGGGTGAATTTTACCCTTAGGCAAATTCTTACATGGTATCAGAGCTTGGAGACTTTCTCATCACGTAGCCGTTCGAGACCTTTCATGCTTCAGCACCTTGACTTGATTCTGAAGGATCCACAAAAATTGGGAGCATCTAGAGCTAGATCTAACCTCTTCGTTACGTCCGAAGCGTCAATTCAGTGAAGATTGACTATAAATTTGCCTATCTTGGGTGAAAGTTGATCGTGAGGCAATTTTTTTTTGCAAATGGGCACCCGAAGGTATCGATTTGCAATTGGGTATGATCATTTTTATTTGATTTGATTATTTAATGTTCAAATATGTATTTAATTTCATCTCTGCAATACTAGAAAATTTTTGAATTTTATTTTCAGAATAAATTTTTTTTTTTCAGACAGAGGGAAAATTTTTTGCCGAACCGAGCCATCACACCCCGGCTCGACTCTATATTTTGGTGTATATTTATTTATCGTAGGGTTTAAATCTATGAGCATTGTCTCTAGTCGATTCGTACCATTAAAATTTTAGTGACAGAAATCCACCGGCAGCCTCACACCAAACTAAGCGGCACAGTATACACCGGTCGACATCATCACATGCCACCATTGTAATTTTTGGTGGCCCCTTCTTTTCTTTAATTCTGTGGGCGTTTTGTTTATACATAGCGCATACAGATGTGATCCCACACATGTGGGACTAAAATCTTGAAATCCCCAACGGTGCAGTCCATTCTTCGGCAGACTATTTTCGGCTCCGCTGCTACCCTTTCTAGCAAAATTGGTGCAGACTTCGACAGACTTGCCCCGCTTGTTGGTGAAACCGACAACCTGTTTTCTATTAATCGCAACAGTAGACACTTCCCACCCACAAAAATTCTTCTGCCACCCAACGAACACTCCTAGCACTAGCAGTTGCCACGTGACACTTTGGTGTAAACCCTACCACCTGCGACAACACGTGGATAGATAGCCACGTCTGCTGTTTGACACGCACGTAGAGCATCCGAGACTGCCACGTGCTATGTGGAACCCAACGTTACTTGCCTCGTCAAGCGCCAGCTACGACACATCATCAATACAGTTTCTACCACGTGTCTCGTCCGTACAGTACATACATCCACCTCAACATAGGCATACTTTTTTGCTGACATCATCCTTTTATAGTGTTAAATTTGATGCCCATCTGGACGTCATTCCAGGTCATTTTAGAACTGCTTTGAGGACTGTTTGACTGTCAAATTTAGACTCGCAATTTTCCTTCCAAACCCATCTCCAGATTGCTTTTCAATTTGGCAGCCTGACTTTGCGAGCTCGTAACTTGGACATCTGGACTCCGATTCAGGTGCAATTTTTTTTGAAATCAGGTAGAATTTCCTTAATTTTCTAGTGGTGGTTTTTTTTCTAGTTTTGGTGCATAGATTTTATAGAAATTACATTTTTTGGTGACTATACCTGCATAATCCTGCATTTTGCAACTTTAGAAGCTCCATACAGGCAGATCTGGTCACTTTTTCAGGTTCCATTTTTTTTGAAAGTGCATTTTTTTGGTCAGATTCTAGGGTTGTGTGGACCAATTTCTCACTTTCTGAATTAGGCCTTCTTTGGCATTGTAAAGCTTTGATTCTCTTTCAAAAAATTTGTAAACCTAAGCTACAGTGCTTAAGTGACAGATTTCAGCCTTATAAGGCAGTTGTAACAGCAAAATCAGAAAGTCCACTTTGTTCATTTTGACAAGTGGCCCATTGTAAACACACTACTTATAAAGTGCCAAAGCATCTTTCATGCAACTATTCTACATGGAAAGATATTGCATGGAGTAGATTAATGGAAAAAGGATATAGTTTATATGTTGATGGTACAATTATCCAACCTACTGATGCTAAAGAACTCATTGATTGGAAAAGACAAGACCAACAAGCTTTAGGTGTTATCAAGAGTTGTGTACATAGCGATCTTCTCTTCCCCATTAAAAATTGTTCAGACTCTAAAGAAGCTTGGGACAAACTTGAACAGTTGTATGGTAAAGTGGATGAAGAAAAGGGATTTCAGATTGAGGATGATCTACTTCTCTTAGATCCTAAGAATTATGACACAATTTAGGATTATATCATCAAAGTCAATGGGTATAGGGCACTACTTAAAGATTGTGGAAATCCCATGAAGGATGATAGGTTGATACATCACATCCTGAAGAAGCTACCTTCTGAGTACGCTAACTTTGTTTTGAGTTTTAATACTCACAAGTTGACCATGGGATCTACTTACCAGAAGCCTTCCTTTGATGGATTTGCAGACATGTTGATTGTTGAACAATCTCACTTGGTGGATTTTGGACTTCTCAAGTCATCTAAGACCAAAGCCTTAGTGGCTAGTGATGCTCAAAAATCTAGTCAAGGAGGAAAAAGCAATAACAAGAAGAAGCAGTGGAAGCAGAAAACACAATCTGAGACACAACATGACTCCTCTCAACAAGGCGGTTCTTCTTCAAACAAGAAAGGAAGTAATGAAAAGAAGGACAAACTCTTTTGTGCATACTGTAAAAAGCCAAATCATGATGAGCACCATTGCAAAACAAAAAGAATCGATGAGTTAGAAAATCTACTCAAGAAGAATAAGATTCAAGTGCTAGGTACTTCCAAGGATTCTACTCCTAAATCTTCAAAGGGTAAAGGTCAAGCACTTATGATCAACACAAGTTCTTCTTTGAAATGGATACTTGACTTAGGTGCCTTTTACCACATGGGTTCTTCAAAGCAAGACTTTTCTTCTTTGAAGTAGTTAAAGGTGCCACAC
This sequence comes from Cupressus sempervirens, assembly GCA_028749045.1. Taxonomy (NCBI): domain Eukaryota; kingdom Viridiplantae; phylum Streptophyta; class Pinopsida; order Cupressales; family Cupressaceae; genus Cupressus; species Cupressus sempervirens. Next base: position 510,965,750 of record CM053790.1, read on the forward strand.
ATCTTCGTAGGAGATGATGCTAAAATGGAAGTTGAAGGGAAAGGACATGTTGAAATTGAAGATGGGGAATTCAAAGATGTTGTCTATGTTACAAATCTAAGCTCCAATCTCCTGTTAGTTTACCAAATCACTCACCTTGGAGATGGTCATAAGGTTGAGTTCCTTCCTGATTCAGTGATGGTGTGAAGTCTCAAAGATGATTCATTGGTAGTAGTGGGGAAATTCAATGATGATAGGAGGCTTTATTCCTTCTCCCATTTCATGCCTAAGAGTTCTTCTCAAGCCTTGTTAACTCACTCTACTTCAAACAATTTATGGCATGAGCGGTTTGGTCACCTTGACTTCTGCTCTCTTCAACAACTTTTCTCAAAACACATGGTCAAAGGTCTACCCAACATCAGCTTTTCTAAGGGAGAGTGTTCATCTTGTTTAGTGGATATGCATCTCAAGGAGAAGTATGATAAAGGGAAGTCTTCTCGAGCTCCAATTGTTCTTCAGCTAGTTCACATGGTATAAGCAGGACTGTTTGCAGTGACTTCAGTCAGGCCAGGCTGCTACATACTTGCATTTGTTGATGACTTTTCAAGATTCACTTGGGTCTTCTTCCTTCATCACAAGAATGAATTAGTTCATAAGCTTCAAGAATTCAAGGCTCATGCTGAACACAAGTCAAGGAAAGCCATCAAAGTATTAAGGGTGGACAATGCAAATAGATATGTTGATAGGAGACTTAAGAACTTTTGCAAAATTGAGGGGATTGATCTTCAAAACTCACTAGCATTCAGTCCACACAAGACAGATGTTGCAGCTATGAGGATTAGGACTCTCAAGACCATGGCAAGTTGCATGATAAAATCCAAGTCTCTCAATCCCACACTTGAAGTTGAAGCCATTAGCAGTGCTACTCACATACTTAATAGGTCTCCTCATCCAGCCTTAGATGGAAAGACTCCTTTTGAGGCATGGTGCAGCAGAAAACCAATTGTGAGTCACCTTAGAGTCTTTGGTTGTCCAACATGGGAAAACCTTTCTTCTAGGAGTTGCAAGGCACCGACATCTAGGCCTTGTACTTTTATTGGTTATGAAGACAATGTGAAGGCTTTCTGACTTATGGACCTCGAGACTCATGAGATTTTTGTGGAGAAGGATGTTCACTTTGAGGAAAGTTCTCCCAGCTTGTCCTCTACTCCTCTCCGCACTTCATACATAGTGGAAACTGATAGTGACACCAGCGATAGAGCTTCAACACCTTCAAACATGTGGGGTTCTATCGACAGTTGCAGTGAGAGGTCACATTAGTCCAATCCACGTGCTTACATTGCCAGAGTGAAAGGTCTATCTTAGTATGGTACATCTAGTCTTCTAGCTCCAGCTTCATTTAACTTGGGAGACAGATTTGAGGACTTACATCTTCTCATTGATGATGATACTTCTACAGTTGTTGCAAGGGCTCACTCTGACCCTCATGTCCATTCTCTACATGATCAATCTTTTGAGGTTGGCATGATTGTGGATCCTTATGAATAGTAATTAGTGGAGGTCTCTTTGTTAGTTGAGGAGACATATGATTCAGTGGAATAGGTTCAACAGACATCCTTGACAGATCTATATTCATTCTTTTTAGCACAGTTGGAAGGGGTGAACTTCAGCATCAGTACAGGGATACTTGAGCAAGTTTTAGGGCCACCATACATCTTCAGGACAGTACCTTGGGCATTGTTTCTTCCTAAGGGGAGGAACACCATTCTGCATTCTTGGACCAGCTTCTTCCTTAGAGCAGCTTTCACTTGTTGGCATTCTTATTTTTTGGGGGGGGGGGGGGGGGGGAGCCTATTCTGTCTCTCTTCCTTCTCTTATTCTCTTTTGTATATATTGGATGTATGTCGTAATGGGGGGGTCTTGATTACTCCATCCATCGATACATCCTTCTCTTTTATCTCTCTTTTTGGGGGAGGGTTTTTCCCATGAGGTTTTCCCTCTTTCTCCGCTTTATGGGAGATTGCATTTTCATTATGTACATGGGTAGCTAATATGGCCTAGTAGCTGGGACCCATTATGCATCTTCATCCTATTTCGTAAGCTTAAGAACATTCCCCTCAATTGCACTTAAGGGGGGGTGTTGGTGTAAATACATACTTTACTATTTACACTTACTTAAGTTTACTTAGGTTAATGCATTATTTAATTATATTGCATTATTTTATTATTATTATTTGTGAGACACTTAGGAGTTTGCACACCTTTTGAGTTGTAATGTAGACAACACAGGAGTATGAAACTTTAGTTGAGCACATGTTGTCTACAACACTAATTTGCATGTCCCACCCTTGTAGACTTATCCTCACATCATCGCACTTACTTCCGTGCTTAATGGAGGATAATCCATATCTGGTGGACATGTGCTTGGTTGTATGACACTTCATGATGCTAACTTTTATGCATTCTAGAAGCTCTCCCGAGGTCTTTATATTCAGGCACTCCTAGTGTACTATATCAAGTTATTGAATACATTGTTATTCTGATCATACTCTCTCCATTTTTGGTCTACAGTTGTGCTTGTGTTTGATTTCTTAGTTCTTGGGTGAATTTTGCCCTTAGGCAAATTCTTATAGTTAGGATTAACAAGACAAAAATAACAATTACATGAAAATGCATCCAATATCATAAAATAAAAAAGTGCATAGAAGAGGACATAAGACACAAGGATTTAACGTGGTTCACCCAATCCCTAGACTACATCGACCAACAATGAGTATAATATTATTATTATCCAGTGATTGCAACCTGATTACAATCTTCAATCCCTTATAGCTCAATATTGTTGCAAGAAGCTACTATGTCATCACACACATAATGAAATCCCTAACTCTATGTTATTCTATACAAGTGTTTTGTCACTTACAAAATTAGGGCTAGAATAAGTCATCCAATAGGAAAATGGTAGTTGATGTCATTTTCAATAATAAAGTCAATTGAGCTTTTAGGGGTGCTACCCCCAAAAAATCTCATGGGGGCTTTACCCCTTGAACCCACCCTATATCACGACAAGGAGCATGCTTGGGGATCCACCCTAGGACCTTGCAAGGGGTAGTACCCCCAAACCCCCATAGAATAATTTGGGGGGGGGGGGGGGAATTACATTGAATGAAGTAAGGATAAATTAACCTCTGAGTTTGATTAGGCTCCATAGGACAACAATATATGCTATAGAGATCAGAACTTTAGAGGGATACGGGTGCCAAGAGATAGAAGTAGAAGAAATAGCAGACGTATGATAAATGTAAAAAATGGGGGCATCATAAGGAGGAATGTTCCATAGAGGAGAAAGGAAAAGGAAAGGAGTTGAATAGAGGATAATATCTATTAACCAAAGCAATGAGGAACTTGAGCTCGAAGGGAGGAAAAGTAAGATTGATAAAGAGGTGTTATCTCAACTAGGTTTAAAGAAAGGTACTAGTGGAGAGCCTTCGATAGAGGTAGGAGAGACATGTGTTGAAGGAAGAGTACATTCAGAAGAAAGAGTTTCCTAACAAGGAATGAGGAAGAGATGGTGAAGGTTCTGACTCATAGCTCCTTGGGCGTAAGTAGTAGTATTTCTCTAGATGATGTAGAAGGTGTAGGGCTGGAAATATAGGCTTTAGCTGTGGTTTATGATGCTTCAAAGGTGGTCCATATTCTATAAGGTATGGGTTTTGCAAGTTTAGGTTGCATCTCGCCAATGATAGGGAAGTCAAATAGATAGGAGAGAAATAATTCCTAAAGGATGCATGTGGGGATGGAAATTCAGTAAAAAAAAATGTGAACTTAGAGTGGAACCTTTCAATGTATTTAAGCACATCAATTCTACATTTCATTCTGTAAATGTGTTGGCTACCACATTTGGACGTAGTTTTCACTTTAGTTAATAAATGTGAAATAAAATATGCAGATACCATAAAGTAAGTCATATGAATAAATGAATGATTTTAAGGATGCTTCCAAAACCAAATAGTCTAAGGAATCAAAAGAAATTATACACCATTAAACAATTTCTATATTTCTTTTTATCTCTAATTTTCATTATGAATCTTAACTACCAAACCAATACTTTGGTTGATCTTATTATTATTTCAAATAAATTGTTCATGTTGTAATCTTCCAAGATGATTTCATATTGTCCTATAAAACATGGAATCTCTCTCCTCTCAAGAAGAAGCATGTCATCGTTAGTTCCTGCCTAGATTTATGGGCAGGGACATATACTTATTTTTAATTTTTGAAAAAAGTACATTGCTGAAAAAGACATCTAAAAGTAGGTTATATAGCTCTCAAGACCTTGATACCTTATGCTTAGGTTGTGTACTACTTAGAGGGTCTTATAAGTTTCTTTAGCCTCATTATTAAAAAAATTCATTAATTCATTTGCTCCTAATTATGAGATACCTTACGAAAAATTTAAAATGTTATTTAATATCAATGGTGAGTAAATTAGATTTTTCTCTAGTTTGTCATTTATATATTATTTTTGGACTCATTTTGATCTAAGATAAAATCTAACTTATTTAGGTAGAGAAGAAAATTGCAACAAGAAACATATTAGTTTTACTTTAGAAATCAACCATATGCCTTTGTGTATTCTAAATTGGACTTTATTTTAATCTTGAGTAAAATTTTGTTGTTGAATTGATTTGTTATTTAATTATATAAGTTGAATGTCTACAATATATGTTGCATAGTCAAGCCATAGTAATGGTTCCCACTTTTTGACCAACTTCGACGCTAAAATAGTTTTTTTTTTTTAAACTTCATTTTTATATGTGTATTACTACAAAATTGTAAATAATTTGAGCATGTTGTAAACTAGTGATTTTTAGAATTTTATTTCTAGTTTCTAACAATAATTTTTAAAATTCATTATAAGTCAAATTTTCCTTCTCCTTTGAGAAGTGGTTTATATGTAAATTGACATTTTCAAAGAGTGATGAGTTGTTTGATCAACATAAATTTTTTTTTTTCAAAATATGATAATGATAAAATTCTTTCAAAGTTAAAATAGAAACATCAATATCTAGAAAGTTTAGTTGGTTTCATAAATTTCATTAAAAAATATAGATTTTACTCAGCGCTGAAGTGACACTAACTATAATTTTGACATATGTTGTTTTTTTATCAATATAATTTGATTTGTATTTATTGAAATGAATTTTTTCTTGATTTTCTAGAAAGGCACCACACATACCTTTGATGAAAATATTGTTGAAAAAAATTATTCTCTCATTCTCTATTTTTCCTAAAGCTTCAAACAGAGATTTGTGAAATGGCCAAAAAACCTATATCTAATAATAATAAAAGTAAAACATCATGATAAACATAATATATACTAAAAATCTTATTCAAAGTAGAATAATTTTTTATATTTAGTTTCAGAATATTTAGCTATTTAGCCCTTGTTTGAGCTGACAGAAGAGGAAAAATTGGTAGAAAATAGAGGATTTTGTTCAAATTTCCATTTTTGGGGGCCTCGGCCAAACAAGAATTTAAACAAAGCCCCTCTAGGAGGCTTCAAATGAAGTCCCTTTGGGTGGAGCCACTTAGGTGGTTTGTGAAGAATTGTAGGGGACTTCTTTCAAAGGAAACCCCTTAGGCCAAATTCTGGTGAGTCTTAATGTTGTCAAAATTTAGCTAAGCGAGCTTCGAACGAAACCCCTGTTGGCCACATGGCTCACAGGGGGCTTCATTTGAAGCCAGTTGGCCACATGGCCCATAGGGGGCTTCACTCAAAGCTAGTTAGGCAATAATAATTTTATTTTAATTTTTTTTGAATGATACAAATATCATTTTTCCTTCATTTTCCAAATCAATTCAAGAAAAAATGACAAGAAGAACTCACTATCTTTGAAGAAATGGGAAGAAGACTGAAGACAATTTGAAATATTTTGATAATTTTGTGAAGATCAAAGATGAGACAAAAGCAAGGAAGACAAAGTAAATCTACAAGAAATAGATCACTTGGTGTAGAACAAAGAAAATGTGAAAATATGATATCAAATTTTCATCAAAAGAAAGAAGGTATGTACATGTAAATTTATATGCAAGTATATTTTCAATTTTATAAATAATTTTCTAATTTCATTCATTTATATGCATATAGGTCACAACAAATAATCACAAGATGAGAAAATACATGTTGGAGAAGGTTTGGGACATGACAATTTTGGACATGATAATTCAAGACATGGAGCAATGGAAGCAATAGAAGGGTTAGGATTATTTTCTCAAATTGGTATGAATGAACACACAAGACTAGCTACAAGTATACAAAAACATACCACTCATAGAAATTTAGATCATTTACTTGCAATGGATGTGGATAAATTGAAATCACTTACTAATATTAAATCATGAAGTCTTTCTAAATAAAGAGCTTTGAATAAGATAGTAAATGAAATAACAAGTAAATATGATGATTTGGAAACACTTGAAAAAGCTCAAGTACTTGTTGATCTCTAAGCCTAAGTCACCTATTAGGGTGCGGTCCCATGAGGGGGGCTATGGGATCTATTTTTGTGGAGTGGGTGGTCCTATGAAGCAAAAAAAAAAGTGATTAATTGAAATCTTCTCCTCAAATGTAGCAACCCCTACTTTTTAGGGTGTAGATTTAAGCTAGTGGAAAAGATGGGGGGCTAGAAATTGCCTTACCATCTTAGGCTTTTCTTGTTCCACTTGTAAATCATATACCAATTTTTAATTTTTATCAATATTTTTTTTTAAAATGGTTATTTATTTAGTAAGTCAATTGAATATATTAAAATAAAAATAAAAATAATGAGACCACCGCTTCCATAAATTATGGGGCTTAAATTTTTTACAATAACTCCAATACAAAATTCATGCGACCTCCCACTTTATAAAAATCCTAAAAAATCTCTAGAGTACCTACTAATTTTTTTAAGGAAGCCCCCCACCATGGGATCACATCCTTAGTGTCTAACACTTAGTCATTTCCAAGGTAGTGTTGGATGGTCATCACTATGACTCAGCAATCTAGAGAAGGCCAAGCTACAAAGGACTTGTCTACATTTCATCATAAGTCGAGAAAATCAGAGATTGTCAAGCACCCCAGTAGACATTGAGTTAGCATACAAGTCGAGTAATACAAAAGAGATCGAGCATTTGGAGGTCAGTTAATGCTGAGTGTATAGAAGTTGAGTGACAACATGAATGTTAGTTATGACCAAGCATTAGAACATTCAAGTGTCAAGTAAACCAATTTTGACATATGAGTTTATAATTGCACAAACACTTATGTACATCATTTTGGCTGACTTATACATGATATTTAAAGATTGTAGAGAAAATTAAGGAGAAGATTATGTATTTTCCAAAAGACATTAATCCCTAGGAAAACATATTAACCAATCAAAAAATTAGAAGGGTAAAATGACAAAAGGATGAAATAAGAATTGTTGATCCTAATCTAGAAGTTTCTATGATTACCTATTTAAAAAGGTTTCCTACTCTAGGATCATAACAATGATAGTGTTTGAGTTTGAGAGAGAAGAAGCAAGCTAAGTACAAAGTGAAGGAAGGATAAGTCTTAAAGGATTTCAGAAAAAGAAACTAGAGCAGTGAAGGATATAACAAAGATATTAGATAAGGGGGTTAGATTGAAATTTTGAAGAGAGGAGATTCATAATATGCTTCAAAGAAAACTAAAGGGTTAGATATCGAATCCGTTTTAAAAAATTGAGTCAGGCAAAATATCTTAACAGAGTGGTTCTAACAGACCTTATTTAAATCTCATAACAGAGTCCTCACTTTTTTGTAAGTGAAAAATCCTCTAATAGGTTAAGACCCAGTAGTCTTAAACATTCTTAGTAGGGCAGACCCCTCATAAGGTAGATCATCTACTATGATCAAATTGTATCCCTAATAGAAAAACTTTGTTGTTGTAGTAGTAAAGATTTGTGGGTTTCATCCCCACCGCAGTTTTATCTTCAACCTGAAGTGTTTTTGGGTTACCAAAATCATTGTGTTATATGTTGATATTTTACATGGATGTTATGCTTAGATAGATTTCATTTCACTAGTACAAGTTTATGTTTATATGGTATGAGATCGAAGATAAGAGATGGATTAGGTGTGAATTGTTTTATCAATGAAAAGTATTATAGAGCCTAATTCACCCCCCCTCAGTATCTTGTTTCCCATTAAGATATCCAATAGTTGGTATCAAAGCTCAGATCTCTTGAATGAAGTCTAACAACTTGAGAGCACAAGATCTTGAAATAAAGGAGTACAAAATGGGAAAAATTATTGAGAACTAGATGATTGAAATCCATATCACACTGCAACAACTTGAAGGAGCAAAAGTTGAGTTAAGGAAATCCTTAAAGAAAAGGAAAGATATGGCCATTCAATATAATGACAACCTTTACATGGAATTTGATACACATGATTGCTTAATAATGGGAGTACTAATGACAATGGTGCAGCCATAGTAAATCTATTGGAGAAGAAGATAAATTTGAACAAAGAAGTCAAAGAACTCATGAGAAAACAAGAAATTCAATCAATAAGATCATGTGAAGTGACTAAACAAAAGAAGAAAGACGAAGAAGAAAAAATCATGGATGAAGAAGGAAAAATACAAATTGCCACCAGACTTGAAGAAAGAGCATTTAATGTACAAAAGCTTACAAACAATCAATTGGACATGATGAACTAGTTGTTAATTGCAAATTAGGAGTTAAACAAAAAAGACATGGAGATCACAAATATGAGATTACAAAGTGACCAACTAAGAAATGAGTTAATATCTAAGAAAGAACTACTAGAAACAATGAACAAACCAAGTGAAGCTATCAGATACTTTGAAGAACTGATGAGATCACCAAGGTCATCCAATGATACTTTTAGTCTAAGAAATGACAAGTAGTCTTCATCTATTGAGGAAGAAGAGCTATCAAAGAGTGGTGAGAAAAGAAATGCAAAGTCCAAAGGCAAACCTACTTGTAATTGTTGTGCTAAACTTGGACATATTGCTAATGTTTGTAGGAGCAAAAATGGTATACAAAACCCTAAACCTAAGTTTACTCGTAACTATTTTAATTGCAAGAAGAAAGGACATGAAGCACATGAATGCAGATCAAAGAAAAGTGATGCACCTACTACACCTAGATTTGGAGGACATTATTATAATTGTCAGAAATATGGACATAGAGCTTACAAATGTAGATCCAAGAAAAAATCTAACTAGACATGTGAAAATCAAACACATGCACCTATGCAAGGTAACTCTTACAATTGGGATTACAACATGTCATATAATTTTCATTCTTGTGGAGAGTAGGGGCACGTTCCAAAGAAGCATTAAGACACATTTTAGAGGTAACTTTAATAAATGGTTGAATGGAAACATAGTTTATTTCAATTATCTTAAGGTTGGACATGTTAGTAAGAACTACAGGATCCAAGCACCAACCCCAAATAGTGAAAATAATAAATGGCAAGGGAAAGTTAAGATGAAAAAAACATGGAAAGAGATAATAGAAGTTGGAAGCAGTGGAGAAAGCAAAGTTGAGATCACCCAATCTAATGGATCAAGTGATCACACCACATCTAACTAAGAAACTGAAGATATGTAAGGGACTATATACTTGATATAATATCATACATCAATTCCTAACAAGAAAATGGTTAAAAGTCCATATCAACATGAATTAAGATGCATTAGGACAAATCTAAGAGAAGTATTGGGCAATGAAATATGTTTTACTCTCAAGTATAAAGCATTGATAATACAGTTTGTATTGAGCAAGAATTACAATATAGACTGACAAATTACATCAAATGAGTTGATGTATTGGTCAAGTAAGTTGGTATTGATCAAGCGAGGTGATAGTGACCAAGTATTTGAATAAAAAGAGGTGGGAAAGGCCGAGATAGTTGTTGTGCACCTACCTAAGTACAAACACATTTATTGTAGAACTAAATGGATAGATTGAAGGTATAAATCAAATTTTGACATTTATCTTTATTTTACCAACCAAGTTTTAGTGCACAAATGATTCTGAGGTGATTTTAGTGATATAACAAGTGAATCACAACATGTCATTGGCAAATTGAGTGATCACAATAAGTCAAGTTTTTAGTGTTGAGTAAGCTATTTTCAAAGTTATTTGAAGAAAATAAAATTGATTGTGTGTATTTGTGAAAGAAATGTTGAAGGGGAAAAATTCATAGATTGTAAGGAATGATCAGTGTCCCCCACCAAATCTCAAAGAATATCAAAACATTCCATTGAATGGTGATGAATTTAGCACCCTATCATCAATTTTACTGAGGGTATTGATGGTTCATGATGTATGATCACGTTATATGTGTAAAGTGGGAGAGATTTGAGACTATGAACTTTGTGCATCATATGAAAAATTGTGTGATAATGGAGTGTTGAAGGATGAACACAAGATAGTTGTTGAGAAAGGGCTAACTTGTGCCCTAGGATTTCAAAAAGTTTTCAAAGTTGAATGGATAAAGATTATGTTCAGTCATGTGCATGATACAAAGATATGGTTAGAAGGTGGACCAATTAAGATCAACAAGGCTAGCATATGTCAAGTTACTAATTATCTACTTTGGATAGACATAAGTCAATAGTGAGTACTGTAAGGAACATTATTGAGCAAGGAACATTATTGAGTAGCAAATGAAGGTGAAGTGGAATGGTTGTGGCATGTCAATTGATGGGATCAATGACCCTATCATAAAATTTATAGTACATGTGATTGCACACAAGTTCTATCAGTTGAGTTAACTAAATAACATGTCTTGCATTGTAGTGGACCTTGGATGCAAAATTGTAAAGAAAGATCATAGTTATGATCTAACTGAGCTACAATTGCACCAATTGTTAGAGAATCTTGGAGCGATAAGGAATCCAAGAACATGTCATGGAAGTTTAGTTTTTTAATTTTATGCATATTTTTCTATGAACAAAATTCATTCCCTATGGTAGGAACCATAGAATGGGATAGGAGAAGACTGGCAAAAGAGAAAACAAGTGACTTGATAAGTAAATTGGGAGAAAATTTTGAGGCAATTATGGATAACTATTTTGAGGATTTCAAGAATAAAATGAAGAACCAAATGAGGATACCTAAGTTATGTAGATAACTATTTTAATGATATATGTATCATGGTAGACACACATTTTATCTATGTACATGTAGTACTACCAAGGGTTTCATGGTTGAAGCCAATGCAATATAAAGTTAATGTTGAAGAAGTGATAGCAGTTGTAACTACACTACTATCTAAAGATATTGATGTGAATGTCAAGCCATTTGGTACATATGACACTACCGAGGGAAGAATGACATCAGAAACAAAAGAGCCCAAGATAGATAAGAAAAGGAAGAGGGATCTTGAGGGAAAACTTGGCAAAGGTCAACTTCGTATTACTAAAGGAAAAGGTGAGGATGAAGAATTTGAAGAAGAAGCCCTAGTTAAGTCATCTAAGGGCAAAGAGTTAGTTGTTATTGAGAAAAAGGCAACAAAGTAGAAGAACATAGTGATTCTAGATCAAAGAGTTAAAGAGGATCTTAAGAAGGTTATGGAGAAAGTTGTTACAACACCCAAGCTAGAGCCAAAAGGAATTACAAGGTCAAAGGCAACATGCCCTAGCTATAAGAGAGAAAGGTAGTCCAACAAAGAGGAAGCAAACCAAAACACCAAAGAAAAATCTACCTTAAAGGCCAAGAAGAAAACTAGTTGTAACATAGGAGGAAGAAAATGATGAAGAAAAAAAGTCTAATGATCTGAGCAAACTCCAAATTGTGTCAAGACCACCTCCAATGATTGTTGAATAGGTATGTGAGATGATGAAAGAGTCAACAAGTCTAGAAGCATTAAAGACAATCAATTTTGATTCTTTAAATAAAGAAGACCAAGAGAAGCTTGAAAAAGCTATGATTAACATGATGATACAATTCAAATCTACACCAATAGAGTTAGGTCAAGGCATTTCTAAAAATTTGTATAATAAAGTTGATGCTAAGTGGAATCGGGCATTATCCACTAAAAGACAGGTCATGGAGACCACTCTAGCACAAACAATTCCATATTTAGGGAAGACACATATGTCTATAGCCCTAAAAGATTTTGTGAAGAAATTTATTCCCAATGAGAGGGCTTATAAAATTTTGATGAATGAAGCTCATGAAGTTGAGCAAGAGAGCATAAGTATATGGAAGGAATTATTTGAGTTGCTTATTCCATTAACTAATAAAGAAGATGGAGAAGGTAAAGAAAGAGGTGAAGAAGTCAGGAAGATGAGGATGATGCAAAAAAATTGTAAAACTTTCAAAGGAAATCAGGAAATTGGTAGAAGGGTGTGAACAACAAGGTGTTGTCACAATTGAGGACATTCTTGATTCATCTCCATAGGATCATAATGTGTTTACTGAGGAAGAGCTGAAAAAATGTTCAATCAAACACATCTAGTCTACCATGCACCTATCTAGTATTACTACAAGTATAGGATTATCCAAGGATTGAGAGTGCAAGTACTGAAAGTTTTAATGTTACATTAGTTATAGTGGTTTCTGACATGAGTATCGAGCAACAGGGTAAGGCTATAATTGAGTTTCCACAATTTACCCATGTCATTAATGTCAAACTAGATGAGAACAAGGTAGAAGAGAAGAAAGAGATGACAAAGAAAGAGAAACCTAAAGAACAAGAGGCTTTAAAATTACAAGAGCCATTAAAATTGTTGGGTGTAGACACAACATCAAAAAAGAGAAGATTTTTTGACATGAAAAGTGATATTATTATAAATGTTAAGAAAGGTTTGATCTTTTTGATGAAGACAACTCAAAGTAAAGATAATGTCATAGATAATACAACCAATGATGAATCATCTAAAGCAACAAAATTAATCCTTAGAATTGAAACAACCAAGGTATCCACTATAATGAAAAAATGCAAAACTTTGAATAAAATGTTCCTAGAGAAGAATCTGGAAAAATAACCAACATCACTAGAAAGGGGTCTAAAAGACCTTTCTAATGAAATAAATAATTCCCAAAACAGAGATCAGATGCTCAAGATATATCTCTCAGTGTATAAAAACAAATCATAAAAAATCATTATAAAAGCTTTGAAATAGAAAACTACATATACCATCATAGTGAGCTTAGAACTAGCTTTTCCATGATATCTTGTTTGTGTAAAATGGAGTCTATATGCCTAAGATATAAGAAAAAGTGTGAAGGTAGGTTCAAATAGAGTCAAAAGGATAGTTGGTGTGATGATGTAGTGCTGATGTCAGCAAGTGACGAGTCCAAATTTGACAGTCAAATGGTCATCAAGACAAAAAGAATGCTTGAAAAATTACCTAGTGTGTACTAAAATGGTGACACACTTCTATGAATCATTATATCCAAGATTGCTCAAGAATGAGGTCTCATATGGCGACTCATAGCTATCTATTCATGGAGTGCAAGGGTTTATAATGGAGGCCCCCGATTTAACCTAGTTTTTGCCCATGCAAGTACACCATACAATGAGAGATTCAAAGATCAAAATATGCATGCAAATAAAGATGCAAGATAATCTAAATGATAACAATGCAAAGCAATGCAAGAAATGAAATCTAATCTATGAAAGGAAATAACAATGCAAGATTAATCTATGAAGTAAATATGACTCTAAGCTAATATGAAAATGCAAGGATGAAACATGATGATGGAAGTCATGGATGCATGAGAGAAGAAGAGAAGAAGAGAGAAGTTGCAATGAAGCTCCAATGTCCAAACTCTAAGGCTCAAACTCCTTCTCCAAAATTGGCCTCCAAACCTACAACATAACAATACTATAGCAACTAACATCTATCCAAATGAGAAGGAGAGGGCTCCTTATAAAATAAACTATGGAGGTGGGAGGCTTCTCAGAAGAGCAATGTGGGATAAATCCCTAAAAAGACAAGGAAGCAGAAAAAGCTCACCAATTAGTGTGCAAAAAAAAGGAACCTTTATTTGATTTATTTCCTTTTTTCATCAAAAAGAGAGCTTTAAGTGGGGATTTATTTATTTAATTAAAAGATGGGTTTTCTTTGAATTTAATAAGATAAGATTATTTAATTAAAAGGGAGATTTTAATTAAATAAGATAAAACTATTTAATTAAAAGAGAGATTTTCTTTTAATTAAATAAGATTATTTTATTTATTTAAAAGGATATTTTCTTTTAATTAAATAATATAAGTTTAATAAAAAGAAAGATTTTAATTAAATAAGATAATATTTTTTTTTTTTAATTTTGAAAAAAGAGGGGTAAAAGCTTTATTGAATTTTAGAACAACTCAATACAAAACAACAAAGGGCCAAAGCCCTAAGAACCACCAGAGACCACAAAAAAGACAAGAACTAGATCATCCCTCCCCAATACCACTTACATCTTTTGCAAGAGTCCTCTTTAGGTCCTAACATAACTCGTAGGGTATTTTCTCCCACTCATCAATCTTCCTACCATCTATATTTTCTAATGCCCATTTTGACAGACAATCGGCCGCCCTATTCCATTCCCTTGGAATATGGGCATAAGACACTGAATCCATCAAAGAGCTAACCTATAATATTTTTTGCACTATTATAGACAATTGCCAACTAACATAAAAAATCTTCCTCTCAAGGAGCAGATTGACCAAAACTTGAGAGTCAGCCTCACAAATCACCTTATGCCACCCTAGAGCATAAGCCTGCTTCAAAGCATATAGGATAGCCAAGCCTTCCATCCTATTAATAGTTTGCATCCTTTTATTAGCCAAGAAAATAAAAACCACTGATCTAGAAGAATCCCTACCAATCCCACCAATCCTAGCTGGACCTAGATTACCCCTAGAAGAGCTGTCTGTATTAATTTTCAAAAAACTTGTAGGAGGGGGTAGCCATCTCTCCATCCTCTAAACTTTTTGCTTCACACGTCTACCTCTCCTGATGCAAGGTGCTATTGGAGATATCCCCTGTATACCAAACCTATCAACCATCTCGGCAACACCTTTCTCAAGCAGCAACACAATCTCACTCTTAGCTTCAATAGTATCTTGGATCATTCCCATAATTCTAATCCAAACCTGTTGAATCCCCAATTTTTCACCTCGAAGGATTCTTCGACTCCTTTCCAAGTAGACTTGCCATAGCAGAAAGATAGGTCAAGCATACCAAACATCCTACAAGAAGGGAGTCGAGGAGGGGGGCCTTCCCAATCTTGTCCAAAACTCTACCAGGAAGGAGGCATGAATGCATGGGCATTTCTAAACACCCCACCAAAAATGCTAGAGCTCTAGGGTGAAGGAGTAGCAGAAGAATAAGTGTACAGAGTCTTCCTCCCCACCACTATAGAGAACACACCTCGAAGGGCTAGAAAAACCCCTCTTTTGAATATAGTCCCAAGTCAAGCATCTGTTCCAGACCAAAGTACAAATAAAGAAATTACACTTTGGCCAAGAAAGCTTATTCCAAACTTTCTTCCACCAATGAACCTCCCCCTTGACAAATTTCTAGGAGAGAAACTCCTAATATCCAAAAGAAACAGTGTAAGCACCCTTAGGATTAGGGGACCAGGCCATCACATCATTATCCAAAAGGGCACTATAGTTATGACAAGAAAGAATTTAATGAAGCTTAGCACACTCCACCTCCAAACCAAAAATAGGGTATTCCTCTGTGCTCTTCCATCTTGCCTCCACCAACTACCCCTGAAAGGAAAAGGACTTAAAGTCACACACCCTTGACCATCCAATTTCACAAAACCTCTAGGGCAATATCACAAATGAGGATATTGGATGACCATGGGAGGGTAGCCATCCCAAGAATCATGCCAAAAATGTGCCTTTGTCCCACTCTTGTAGATCCAGAATAGGCCACCCTTAATGAGCGCAACCCCTTTCTTGAGAGTATTCCAAATCACCAAACCTTTCCTTGTCAAGCTATATCAAGGGATATCTTTTTGGGGGATCCCTAGAAAGTACTTTTGAGACAAAATTTTGGCTTACACCCGATTCTATTCCACACACCATCACCAATACAATTTGGCTGCCAGAGTAGTACCAGATAACAATGATTGTCATAATCCAAGACCACCAAACTATTTTGGGCTACAAACAACCTCCCATTTAATAAGGCTCCACTTAGTTGATGATAAATTACCAGCCCATAAAAATTGTCTTCCTAAGGAATCAAGGCCCCTAACAAAGCTCATGGGCACCACCTAAACCATACACCTATAGAAAGGAAGAGCATGAATTATAGATTAGAGCAGCTAGACCTGACCAAAAAAGGATAGCCATCAATGGGTCCAATGATTAACTTTGAGATGAAGCTTATCTAGAATAATTGGCCAAGAATCCCTAGACTTCCTACTAGCTAAGATAGGAATCCCAAGGCATAGCAATGGAAGACTCCTAATTTGGAATCTGAGAATATGAGCAGCTCTTTGCTAAATGGATGGAGTGTTGAAGAAAAAAATGGAAGACTTTCCCTCGTTAATTAACTAGCTTGAAGCAACAAGATAAACATCCAATGCCTTGTGCATATTAGAAGCCTCCCTAATGGTAGCCATGCCCATCAAAGCCATATCATCCACAAATTGTAGGTGAGATTGTACAGGAAGGCCCCCTCCCTATTGCCAGTCCTGAATGAAGCCCCCTTCTACATTCCTTTTTATCAACCATCCCAAACCTTCCACCAGAAGAAGATACAAGTAAGGAGAGAGGGGGTCACCTTGCCATAAACCTCAAGAGGCCCCAAAGGGATTAGAATGCTCCCCATTAATAAAAATTGATAAAGAAGTCAAATTCGCACAACACATAACCCAACAAATCCATTACTCCTCAAAACCAAAGGCTCCCAAAACTTTCTGGAGGAAGGACCAACGAACTCTGTCATAAGCCTTGGCCATATCCAGCTTGATGAACATAGCCTTGCCTTTAGAATTGGCCATGGAATGAATAGTCTCAATAGCCACAACCACCCCATCCAAAATCTGGTGGCCCACCACAAAGCCACTTTGTTCTTCAAAGATTAGCAACGTAAGCCACTTTTTTAACCTATCAACAATCAACTTAGATAAAATTTTATAAGTAAAATTACAAAGAGAAATAGGCTGAAATTGACTTAACCAATCAACCCCCTCCCCCTTGGGGATGAGAGCAAGGAAGGTAGAGTTCAGGGCCCAGAGCATTTGCTTATTCTTTTGGGATTCTTGAACAATTGCCAATAAATCTAATTTGATAATGTTCCAAAATTCTTGGAAGAAATCAATCAAGAAGCCATCTAGAATAGGAGCTTTTCCTTTTTTCATCTAGAAAATAGTCTTCTCTAACTCCTCCAAAGATATGGAACTCATAAGATGCTCTTTCATTTCCAAAGAAACCAAAGAAGGAATACAAGAGAGGACCTAAGCCTCTTCAACCAAGTCCCCTTATTATTCCTTCCTAAATAAAGAAGCAAAATACTGCATAGCTTCATTTGAGATATCATGAGTAGAAGAGAGAACCTCCCCCCTGTCAGTCACCAAAGTTGATATAGAATTACTGTGTCATCTAGCCTTCATCGAATTGAAGAAGAAGGCAATATTCTTATCACCCTCTTGAAGCCACTCAATTTGAGCTTTTTGTTTCCAAAAGATTTCCTCTCTAAGCTCCCATTCCTCCAAGGTTTTTAAAGCCCTAGCTTCCTCTTGCAACAAATACTCAGACACCCCATCCTCCCTAATCAACTTGGTAATATCATTCAACTCCACTTGAGTCACATTTTTTGCATGGTAAATGTTTGCAAAGAATTATCGATTCCACTGTTTGAGCTGGTACTTAACATATTGGAGGAGTTTAGGAAAAATATACATTGCTATACCAAAAGCAGGCCTACCATCCTTCCACCAATCATCAATACATCCATAAAGGTCCATGTTGTTAGGATAAAACCACAGACAAAAATAAAAAGTACATGCAAATATAACCAATAACATAAAATAATAGATCATACAGAAATAAACACAAGACACCAAGATTTAATGTGGTTCACCCAATCCCTGGGCTACGTCCACCAAATAGCAAGTCCAATCTTATTACAATCCAGTGATTACAACCTGATTACAATCCATAATCCCTTACAGCTCAATACTGCCACAAGAACCAATTTTGCATCACACTATATTGAAAATACCCAACCCCAAACCCTTTTATACAAGTATTAAACCGCTTTAGGGTTATAACATGTTGGCCATAAATTAGCCATAACTTTAATGGCGAATCTATAAATAGTACCAATTTTTTTTTTAACCTCACTAATTAAGGAGTATGTACAATACTTTCCTCATCAGTCACCATAATATACTCCCACTTGGGGACTAATTAGGCTCCACACTAAACAAAAATCTCTGACTTGGAGACTAATCCTGTAGCAATACCACTACCACATGGGGCACCCACTGGATCAAACCACCCTGGACTCCGCTATTCTTTTATTTATGTTTAGTCTAGAAGACCAACCAAAGCTGAAGAGGAGTTCAACTTCTCCCTTGTTACAACCTTTGTCAACATATTTTCTAGATTGTCATTTGTATGTATCTTCTCTAGCTTTAACTGTCCATCCTCCAAAACTGAGCGAATGAAATCGTACCGCAACTGTATGTGTTTAGTCTTAGAACGCAGAGCTGAATTCTTTGCAAGATGAATGACACTCTGACTATCTATGAACAAATAATTATCCTTCTGAGGATGTCCCAATTCCTCCAAGAAGAACTAAAGCCATATCATCTCCTTGGCTGCCTTTGTAGTGGATAGCGCATTAATCTTCTGTAACCTAGAAACCCAGCTCATGACTGCCCCACCAACAGTAAAGACATAACTCGTAGTACTCCACCCAGTATCAATATCCCCTGCTAAATTTTAGTCAACATAGCCCTAGAAATTAGTAGTAGAGCCCCCAAAGTGTAAACACTTATTGTATGTTCCTCTCAAATATTTGAGAGTCCACTTGACAACATTCCAATGCTCAAATCCTAGATGACTCATATACCTACTAACGAATTCCACTGCATGGGTAATATCTGGCCTAGTGCATACCATAGCATACATCAAGCTTCCTATAGCTAAAGCATAGGGTACCTTGGACATCTTATCCTCCTCTTCTTGTGTCTTAGGACACATCTCCTTAGTCAATTTCAAATGACTAGGTAAAGGTGTGCTGACAGCTTTAGCATTCTCCATAGAGAAATGTTGCAACACCTTCTCAACATAATCAACATGAGATAGCGTCAATGTTCTGTTCTTCTTATCTTTGCAAATCTTCATACCAAGGATTTTTTTTGCTGCCCCCAAATCCTTCATAGAAAATGCATGTGCTAACTGGCATTTCAGCCCCTTAATATGATCCATGTTAGACCCAGCTACAAGCATATCATCAACATATAAACATAAAATAATGTAGCTATCATCATCCAACCTCTTAAAATAAACACAATAATCTAAATGACACCTGTTATAGCCATGCTCATGCATAAACCTATCAAATTTCAGATACCATTACCGAGGTGCTTGCTTCAAGCCATAAAAAATTTTCTTCAATTTGCACACTAAGTTCTCCTTACCTTTGACCTCAAATCCTCATGGCTGAGCCATATATATTTTTTCATCCAAATCACCATGAAGGAAGGCTGTTTTAATATCTAGCTACTTTAAATAAAAATTTTCAGTAGCTACAATACTTAAAACAGTACGAATAGAAGTCATTTTAACAATAGGAGAAAATATCTCATCAAAATCAATTCCCTTTTTCTGTGCAAATCCTTTTACAACTAACTTGGCCTTAAATCTTTTCTTACCTCCTTCCTCTTCTTTCAACCTGTAAACCCACTTATTCTGTAAAGCCTTTTTACCTACAAGCAACTTGCACAAATCCCATGTCTTATTCTTTAGCAAAGAGTCCATTTCATCTTTCATTGCAGACTCCCACTGAATCTTAGTATCCACCTGCACAGCTTCATCATAACTTTCAGGTTCACCAGCATCAGTAAGTAAAATAGAATACAAAGAGAGAGAAAATCTTTGTGGAGGTCTAATTTGCCTCATTGATCGTCTAACATTCAATGGTGTGTGTGGTATTCGTTGTTGCAGTTGTTGTACATCATGAGGAATGGTTGAAACATCAACTTTTGGAGTATCATCCAACACTACATAATCATCTTCTTTCTTCTCATGTTGCTGCAACAGATCTTTGTACAAAACTTTCTCATTGAATATGACATCCTGACTTCTTACAATTTTATGATTTTCAAAATCCCAAAGCCTATAACCAAATTAATTAATGCCATATCCAATAAAAACACATTTCTTTAATTTAGCTTCTAGCTTGGTTCTATTTTCAGAGTCTATATGAGCAAAAGCTTCACAACAGAAGGTCTTGAGAAAAGAATAACTCACCTTCTTACCAGTCCATGCCTCCTCTGGAATACCACAGCCTAAAGGAGTAGAGGGACCTCTATTGATCACATATACTGCAATATTGA
This sequence comes from Cupressus sempervirens, assembly GCA_028749045.1. Classification (NCBI taxonomy): domain Eukaryota; kingdom Viridiplantae; phylum Streptophyta; class Pinopsida; order Cupressales; family Cupressaceae; genus Cupressus; species Cupressus sempervirens. The sequence goes on from CM053790.1 coordinate 510,986,299, forward strand.
CAACCTCTACCCACATGTGTAAGGGCAACCCAACATGCAACCTCATGCTCCTTGCATGGTCCATTATAGTCTTGTTCATGCGTTCAACCACTCCATTTTCTTGCGGAGTTCTTGGAACAATTTTTTGTCTACGAATACCATTAGTGGAGCAATAATCTTCAAATTCATGATTTCAATACTCACCACCATTATCAGATCTGAGATATTCTAATTTCTTACCAGTCTCATTTTCAACCAAGCATTTCCATTTCTTAAAAGTTTGAAATACATCAGATTTCTATCTAAGGAAATAAACCCATACTTTTCTAGTTGCGTCATCAATAAATGTAACATAATAATGAGATCCATTAAAGGAAGATACCTGAGCTAGTCCCCATACATCTGTATGCACAAACTCTAATTTCTCCTTTTTGTTTTCCTTCCCAGTCTTTACAAAACTCACTCTCTTTTATTTTCCATACACATAACTTTCACAGAAATCCATATTAACACATTTTAGACCTAGTAAAACTTTCTTTGAATGAAGTACTTTAATACCTTTCTCATTCATGTGCCCAAGTCTGTTGTGCCACAATGTTGTATCAGAATCTACAACAGCTATTTGTTTTCCCTGCTCAACTGCAACAATTGTTCCTGAACATTCATTTTTCTTTGAAACAATCAAAGTAGAAGGAATATTATGACCTGTACAAAGATATAAGGTGCCTACTTTCACACCTTTTGCTACTACAAGGGAACCTTTTGAAACCTTCCAATTTTTATCATTAAAAGTAACTACACAACCCTCATCATCGAGTTGCCTGGCTAAAATTAAATTCCTACCCAGGCTTGGAACATGTCTTACCTCATGTAGTAGCCAATGATTCCCATTCTACAACTTAATCTTAATTTTTCCCTTTCCAACAATCTGGTAGGGTTCATTATCCCCCAAATAAACAAGCCCAAAATCTCCTTGGACATAATCAATGAAATAACCTCTATGAGGTGTAGCATGAAATGAAGCACCAGAATCTAAAACCCATGAATCATCAACACTTTCTAAAGACAAAATAAAAGCATCCTCTTTGGATTTGTTACTTACCACATTTGCCTCCTTGTCTCCATCTAATTTATCTCCTTCATTTTTCTTTCGATTCCAACAATGTTTCTTTTTGTGCCCTGGTTTCCCACAGTACCGGCAGTCGTTTGGTCCTCTCGATTGAGACATTTTCCCCTTTGAATTTCCTCTTGATTTCCCATGATTTCTAGAGTTACTTCCTCTCTCAGTTGTTCTGCCCCTGCTTTGTGCATTCAAAGCACTTCCTGATGTAGATCCACCTAAGGATTTCCTACAAGTTTCCTCACTCAAAACAACATTGATCACATCTTCACATTTTAGGGTACTAGATCCAGGAACATAATTACTCACAGCCATTACCAAGCCATTCTAGCTTTCAGGCAAAGAACACAAAATCAAGAGAGCCCTAATTTCTTCATCAAAATTGATACCCACAGAAGATAACTGACTAGTAATAGTATTAAAATCATTTAAATGATCTACAATAGATCCACCTTCTACCATTTTCATATTAAATAAACACTTCATGAGAAATACCTTGTTTGAAGCGGAGGGCTTTTCAAACAGTGTCGCTAGGGTCTTCATCAACTCTTCTATCGTCTTTTCTTTTGTAATATTAAATGCCACTGATGGTGCCAGGCATAACTAAATGCTTCCAAGTGCCTTTCTATCCAAAAGATCCCATTCAACATTTGATATAGATCCCTGATTCTTGGCTTTGCCTTCCAACGACTTCCATAAATCCTTCTGATAAAGATAATCTTCCATTTGCATCTTCCATAACTAGAAGTTCTACCCATTAAACTTGTCAACCCTTAGCTTACCCTCATCTGCCATCACTCGCACTCAACTGTGAGACTCCCACTTAACTGTGAGACTTTCCTACAGAGAATAATTGAAAGACCACCTAGTTCTGATACCACTTGTTAGGATAAAACCACAGATAGAAATAAAAACTACATGCAAATATAACCAATAACATAAAATAATAGATCACACAGAAATGAACACAAGACACCAAGATTTAAAGTGGTTCACCCAATCCCTGGGCTACTTCCACCAAACAAAAAGTCCAATCTTATTACAATCCAGTGATTACAACTTGATTACAATCTGTAATCCCTTACAACTCAATACCATTGCAAGAACCAATTTCGCATCACACTATATTGAAAATACCCAACCCTAAACCCTTTTATACAAGTATTAAACCACTTTAGGGTTATAACATGTCGACCATAAATTACCCATAACTTTAGTGGAAAATCTACGAATAGTACCAAATTTTTTTTTGGGGCGATGCCTCGAACCCCACTAATTATGGAGTATGTATAGTACTTTCCTAATTAGTCACCATAATCTAACACATGTCCCTTAACCACATGAGTTAGAATTTGAAAGGTGGCTTTTGAGGTAGCCAGGTTGAAGAAATAACTAGCTTTATGGGCCAATGATGTAAACCTCTCCAATCTAATATCTTAGAATTGGAAGAGCACAATCCACCCACCCAAAAATAGGAAACCATGAAGTGATCTAATCATTCAACAATGCACCTATCACCCACCCTTCTATTATTCCAAATGAATTGACCATTGCTAGGCTTGATATCCACAAGATTGAGTGCCAATATATTATCCCAGAATAATATAGAAGAGAGCTCAAGTCTTGCATTACCTGCCCATTTTTTTAGATAAATCAAGAATAACATTAAAGTCTCTAGCAATAATCCATGACAAGTAAGGAAATAAGATACAAACAAAATGAATATTATTCCATACAAGAAGCTTACCTTGGAACTCAACAGGAGCATAAACATTGGAAAAAAGAATAGATTATCTTAATTCAGGGCACAAAGAAGCCATGGATAAGGAGGACTTAAAGGAAATCCATGACAAAGGTTGGATTTTTTGTGGGTTCCAAAGACATGCCACACCCCCTGAAGATCCTTGAGCTCCAATGCACTGATATTGACCATTCTTCCACAATTTAGGTGCTATACTCATCATACATTTAACTGAAACCTTGGTCTCCTAAAGAAAAATAACATCAAGAGAATGACTTCTAACTAATTCCTGAACAACTTTTTGTCTAGGGATATTGTTCAAGCCCCTTACATTTCAAGAAATAATGATCATTTTGAAGGAGTCAAAAAATGGAAATTCAAGGTCTTAATAGATCCCAACTTTACCAAAGTCTTCCCTATCATCTTAATCTTCTCCAAATCCTTCTTTCATCCAATTTTAATGCTTTTCTTTGAAACCCCCTTCTTGCCATCCTTTTGAAGAATGCCCAAATGAGGAGAAGACTTACCCCACTTATCCATATCCAAAAAAGTAGTTTGTGCAAGAAGAGTAGTGCCCTCTTCTCCCTCTCCCAAAATAAAATTTGGCCCTAATATCATCTGAGCCCTTGTTTTCCCATCTATGACCATAGGCATGGTAGATTCCACATGAGGAGCAGGAGGAGGAATGGAAGAGGTATTCTCCAATCTTGAATTTTCCACCAATTGATCTACAATGATTAATCTTGGATTAACTTCTTGCTAACCCAATTCATCCAAGACCTCAAACCTGTTGAAAGTATCCTCATCCTATCACTCCAATAGAGTCCTCTTCTGACCTCTATTTCAATTTTGAGCCTTAAACTAAACAAAACCCTCAGCATCCTTGCCCTCACCAAAAATAGGCTTCTTCCCTTTATTAGCACTAGGAGTGTTACAAGGAGGAGGTAGAGGTTATTGCTCCACTGACTTGGCCTTCGGGCATCTTTGCAATAGGTGGCCATATTCATGACAGAGGTGGCATCAAAAAGGAAGGGTCTCTTAATCTAGTTGCTACAGCCAAGAATGTAAGCCCACACACATTTCCACCGCATCTGGAAATAGTTTACTCAAATCAAGTTCCACACAAATTCGAGCAAAAGTCATTACTTTCTTATCCAAGGTTTGTGTTGAAGACCCCATTGGCTTTTCGAGAATCGATGCAAGCATATGAAGAACATCCTCACAACAACATTCTATTGGAAATTTGGGTAACCAAACCCACACTGGAACATGATTTGGAAGCTCCTTAGAGGGATTAGATCCTGCATGCCATGACTTGATGAATAGCCCAACCTAGTTGTGAAAATAGGGCCCGCCCTTAAAAACCCTATTACGATTAGCCAGTTAGATAGATGTGACCATGAAAAAGTTATCTGCAAGCAACATGACCTCCATTTCATCCTTTGGTTCCCAAATTCTCCAAGCCCAATTTTCTAGAAATTGAAGAGAAACTTTTAATCCCAAGAATTCACAATACAACGAGTGCTTAGAATAGTATTCAACATCCTCAACAATCATTTTAAAAGGGATTACCAGTTTGGGTCTTTCTTTGCAATGCTTAAGGTAGCCATTAATTGTTGTGATCTGAGATTCCCTATGCGAGCTCGTCCATAGCTCCTGTAATATGAGAAAAGAGGGCATTTTCAAAAACCCTCGCCCCTTGTCCTAGCATACTCAAGCTCACTACAACATGAAAGTCTATATCAGGCATATCCCTAGAAGGTTCACCCATAGCCATAGCCATGCACGATCCTAGATAATCCACAACAAGGGAATCCATCTAGGTACCTCCACAAGCCCAAGCAACCTACTCGCAGAAAGGCATCCAAAAAAAGGCAAACTAGTACCTTTGTCGACAAGTGCAACTGTTCCCCACCACCACACAACCGATAAACCACCCCCCACCTTTGTATGCACAGAAAGAATAGAGACAAGCTAGAGTATGGTTGTCCTAGCTTGGCGTCAACTTACAGAAGCTTGATAGTTGCTACGTCGAGTTATAGAAGCTTGCCAGTCACTACATCCCATCATTCCTCCAATAAGATTATTTAATAAAAAGAAAATTTTTAATTAAATAAGATAAAACTATTTAACTAAAAGAGAGATTTTCTTTTAATTAAATAAGATAATTTTATTTATTTAAAAGGATATTTTCTTTTAACTAGATAAGATTATTGATGAAATGATTAAACCTTAGGAAATATTGAAATAATTAAATTAATTGCAATTTGATCAAGGAAAATGATTCGATTTGATTCAATAAAATATTGCGATGCATTGATTCAGAAAATTGATAAATTGATTCAGGATATTGATAAATTGAAGAATTGGGGCCCATAGTATAGGCAACCATTTTAGGGTGCATACATTTGTCCCTTATTGACTAATGTGTGATCATTTTGGGAACAAATGTAGTCAAAGAATGCATTTGAAGTGTGAGGTCAATTTGAGATCACAAAATAACATAGACTTGTGGTCAACCTAGGAACACATCTAGACAAAGAATAAATTTTTTTATAACAATTTTGTCTTGACAAAGACAAGGCTATCCCAAGTGGAACAAAGATTGATAAAGATGAATCAAGGATTGGAGTTTGGTAGGTACTACCCCCTTGTGATTAAAATCAAAATGAAATAGAGGAGAAACAACAAATTGATAAATGTGATCAAATCAAACTAAAGATAAGGTTCTTAATATAAAATGAAAAATATAAGGATTATAGAACCAAGGTAGATCATCAAGCATGAAAGATTATGCCCCAAAGTTGAATTAGAAGAAAAGAAGTGGGGTGAAAGAAAATGGAAGATAGAAGTTTGGAAGAGGTGGAAAGAAATGGAAAGAAGAAAGAGAATTTTCCTAAAGAAAGAGAATGCCTCAAAATTAATCAACTATTTAAGATAGAAAATTTCTATTGAGTTCATGAAAGAAGATAAGGAAATGAAGATCAAGACATGATCATAGTTGATTAAAAGTCCACAAGGAAGATGAAGGAAAAACCCCTCAAACTCATAATGCAACCTAAAAATGAAGTCTAATAATGCAAGCTACATGAAAATGCAAATGTGTACTTGTAATAGAGTGATTGTAATATAGGATTTTGTGTTCATCATTCATTAGAGAATGTTAAGGAACTTATTTTCATCATTGGGCCATTATTAATAGACATCAAAAAATCACACAATCATCACTAGTCACAAGCACAACTATGAAGATATGAATGTGATTTATATCAGATTGGAATGTGGAAAGATTCTAACATAAGCATCAAAGAAATAAAGGTCAAGATAACTTCGATGTTAGCTTACCTAATTTAATGTAGAAAAAACAAGCTCACATCAAGGCATAGATGTCAGGGTGACCTTAAGAATGGTTGTGCAAAAACAATCAAGGATGAGGCCTCAAATCTCCTAAGTATTTCAAGGGGACAACAAGAGACACTCTAGAGTTTTATGATGACACCCACAAGTAGAAAGCAAAGAAAAATATTCCCCATGTCCCAAGTCCTCTAGCTATGCACATCAGAGAGAATTTTTAGACAAGAACACTCAACAAAAACCAATAATAGTCAACACACAAAGAAATGATCACGACATAGCTGAAGCATTAAGTGTTTGTGTTTAAAAATCTAAGTGTGTTAACTGATACTGAGTTTTGAGGATAAGGATCAAATTCTTGCAAGTAGGTAAGATCACATGAAAATATTGGGTAAGATCAAACCAATAAGTGTTAAAAAGAACACTTGATGTTAGGGGTTGTATTAAAAAATAAACCTAGGGTGGTGTTGAAAAACATCGTTTATGAGGTGTCCTAAAGACCAACACATGCAAGAGATCAAAGTTAATATAGTTATGCCCCCTAGACAAGGACAAAGACAAATTCCAAATCGAGGAAACAAGGACAAGGAATGATAAAGAAAGGCTAAGTGTTGAGGATACTCGCTAAGAAATAAGGTTACAAAGACCTCAAGTAGTACCCATTTCTAGTTTTTCAATACTTGGAATTTATTGCAATTTTTTTTTTTATCATTTTTTTTAAAATTTTTTTGGAAGAAGGAAAGATTTTTAGATAATGCTCCTTGAAAGAATAAACCATGATATGCCAAGGATTCAAAATGATATTCTCAAAGATGCTGATAGGAAAGGAAGATGGAAGAGAAAAATGGAGGATAAGGTTTTATGCAAAGCGAGTAAGGTTGGAAGATAGGAGAAATAGGAAAAATGAAGAAAAGGATAGAAGGTAGAAGGATAGTGAATGGAAGGATTGTGAAAGGGTAGATTGAAAGGAAGGAAAGATCAACATAAACACACACCTTGAAGGGTGGTGAGAGGATGGAGGAAATGTAAATGAAGGAATACATGAAGGAATATGGTGAATGGATAGAAGAGGTTGCAGTTTAGGTGCATGGAATGGAAGAATTCTTTTGGAAGAAGATGAAGTGAAAGTCTTTGGAAGATTGAATGTCAACTTCATTTGTTACTCAACATTAGACTCTTTCAAGAGAGACTTTGGAATCCATATAGTTGTAGGCTTTTCATTTCTTTTTGATGATTTAGAGAGAATATCTCCAATGATGGAATTTGGAACCCATACTTGTTTTGTAGTTCTCTTCTTAGATATCTCTTTTGAATTTATGCCTCTATGTCGATTAGAGGAGACATGGTGATCTTTTTTAGATGGATTCTTGTATTTTTTTTGTTTCTTGTATTGAACATTCAAGTTACTTCCAAAAGACTTGTGACTTGTGGAAGAAGAAGGAGGATATGACTGGTTTAAATGGGTGGGTGTTAGGATTCAAGGATATGCATCTACATTGATTGTGAGGAAATATAGGAGATAGAGGGATGTGAGGACCCAAGATGGATGAAAAATTAGGAGAGAAAATGAAGGGACATAAGGACCCAAGATGGAAGGAAGACGTGAAGCCCTTGGTATTGGTTGAGAAAGTCCAAGGATGGACATGGAATATGAGAAAGGATAATCAATAAGTCCATCATCATCTATATGAAAACTAAGGACATCAACATATTTAGAGTGAGCATTAGGACTTTCAATAGGATCATCATCATCTTGAATAGGAGAAACTTATTTGATAGGATTTTTTGGAGCTTGAAAAGACTTAGCAAGAGTAGAAAGTGGAAGTGAACATAGAGTATTAGAACAAGAAGATGGAATACTTTGATCTTGACAAGGATCTTTGGATAGAATAGGCATAGAACTTTGATCACAATTTTTAGTAAGCTCAAGATAAATAGTGGAAGTAGTGTCTTCATCATACTTAGGAGGTGGACAAGATGTAGGATATTGAAGAGTGGCATCTTGAAGGAGATGAAGGGGTGCTTGATCTTGATCTTTCTTGACATTTTTATCTTTAGCCTTTTGAGAGTCCTCTTGACCACTTCTAAGGACAAGGAAGTATATGAGGTTTCCATGTTAGGATCTTGAAGGGGTAATGAAGGACTAGCTAAAGTGGGCATAGTAGACATAACACTGCATGAAGGTTAAGGATCTTTAGTCTTAAAAGCATGAAAAGGGTTTTTAGCCAAGTGTAGATTAGCTTGAGTTTCTTTTAGAGGTAAGCCTTGAGGATAACTATAGGGAACTGCATGAAAAGAATTAGGGCCTTTTTTTGATGGAATAATGTTGGATAGCTTTGAAGTTTTGGGAGATGCATAAGTACTAGAAGAAATGGAGGTATCAAGGAAACCATCACTTGACACAGGTTCATCAACATGATCTTGCTCAAGAGAAGAATCTTCATTATATAAGTCTTTAGGAATTTCAACATCAATGATTCTATCATCAATAAGATCTTGAATTGTACATTTCAATGCAATAAAATATTCACTTTTATGACCTTTGCATGTATGGTAGCCACACAAACAATCATCTCTCCACCATGAAGGTTTTACCTGAGGTTCATAAGGTGTAGAATATTTGTATGGTAAAGGAATGATCTTTTTTGCTACTAAGGTCTCAAGCACCATGTCATATGAAAATCCCAAAGGAGTAAAAGTTCTCTCAAAAGTATGTCTAGGACTACTTTTTTCATTCTCATCTTGATCAAAGATAGGCCCATCATGAAATATTGGAATATTCTCAAAGGAGTTATGACTCACTTTCTCTCTCAAGAGGTCTTTGGATCTAGAATATGAGGACAATTGATGTCTTTGAGTAGAAGGTGTAGACGTTAAAGAAGATGATTCACATTTATGTAAAGGTCTTAAGGAAGACTCATGTAATGATGCAATCATTTTCTCTAGCACTTTCTTTGTTTCTATCATGTGTTTAGGGAGACTAACAGATAAGTCTTGATACTTTTTAATGATAGAGGAGAGCTCATGATCGTCTAGACTGTAGCACAAGGTTTGAAGCCCATAGTGGTAATAGGTGATAGGATGACCCTAAGAAACATTGATACCAAACTAGGATAGAAAAAACACCCACTTGTCCAAAAGAGAGATGATAAGATAGAATTTTTGCAATAGGCATAAACCAACATTGCCACAGAGGTGTCCACTACTTTGGGTGAATACTCTAGAACATATGGATTAGGAGGATGATTTACCCAAATTATAATTAATTGAAATTTAATTTGAGTGGAAGTGAATGGGCAAGAGATTACTAAGAATCTCCAAGCATGTTATCAAAGAATCCAAAGGTTTATCTTCTCAACAATGATGGTTTCTAACTCACTGACTTCAATCAAGGTCACTCATAAAATCAAAGATTACTAACTCAAGAGGTCAAAACACAACAATTTAAGGTGCAAACAAGCTTCCAATAGTAGAGAAAGTGACCTAATTTGACTTTGATCAACCAAGAATGATTGGAAATGATAGAATAATAAATTGAGAAAGGTTTCAACTTGGGAACTTAGTTTTCTTGTTTGTTTTATTGACCAACTAGATGTATCAATAGATTTTTGTCATAAATCAGGCACACAAGACAACAGTCAAGGAGTTCAAGAAAATGTCTACAAGTAATGGGCAAGGGACAAAGAAACCTTGCATATAAACAAGAATAGTGTCTTAGTATGAATCTGATCCCTAGAACCACTACTGTGTATGTTCTCAAAATGTTTTCCAATCATGCACATAGTCCTAGAAAAGAAAAATTGGGCTACACTATGGTTCTTACTAATGGTCAACTCTATAACTCTTGCAATACTAAGTGGGAAAAATCCAATCCTAGTTCACCAGGGTTTTGACACATTTTGAGAATTTAATCAATCAGAGATGTTGAGGAAATTTGACAACCCAACACAAGACTACACCCGTGGAGATTTCTTCTACAAGGAAATTTATATAGCGGGTGTTGCTACCACAAAAAAGTGGCTACTAGAACTTGAGGTTCCATCCATTTAGTTTACCCAATAAAGAGAGTGTCCACTATGGTTAACCCTCTCTAATCAAAGAAGACTCACAAAATTGTACCACATGGGGACTTAGTTTAGATTCAAGGGTTCCAAGTTTTTGATGTGCCCAAAAGGGAACAGAGAATACTCCTCTAGCATCTTCACCTCAACCAAACATAGAAAATAGATTCATTGATGTGCTAATTTGAAATCACTTCATTGAGGTTTGGAAATATAACAACAATCACTACCAATCTCAAGAGAGAAAGTACCAACAAATGTCGAAGACAAACCAAGCGATACAATGAAATAATATCAAATTCTTCCCTACTTACAAGGGAATCTATCATTAAGAAGAGCTTCAAATGTTAGGCAAGTGAATGAGGCCTACTCTCTCAAGATCATCACAAATAGTATTCATAGGGCCTAATTATTATGTGAAACATGTATGCAAGAAAACAAATCTAGGTCCAATTTTAGAGCACAAATCGAAATGTGAATTACAAAAGCATATAAAATACTCAAGCCAAACACATGAGAGGTTCAATTTTAATTCCAAAATCCAAATATTATAGAGATTTATAAGAATACCTCAGATTTAAAGCAACACATGCGTATCAGTCCCCTGATCTAATGAATCAAGCAAGCACTCCAAGCAAACAACAAGCAAACCAATACAAGATAGATATGTCTTATGCAAACCCTAGGGCTAGATCTCAAAATATGATAATTAGAAGTAATAATAACTAGAAAATAATCTAAATGAAAACTCACATCATGCATTGAACCATGTGAAAATTAAATGTCCTTTTTTTTAATTTTGTATTTTTAAAAAAAAAATTAAATTTTTGACCTAGTCAACAATATTGGACCTATATACCATGAATTCAGACCAAAAAACTTAAATACAAAAAAGAGACCCCTATTCAAAAACAAAAGCCTTTCCAAAAAAGTTAGAATTTTAGAAAAATATTTTCCTTTGTGCCCTAGGGATTCATTTTGTCAAAATAGACTATTTTTTCTAACTCGAGTGTTTGATCCCTCATATGAGCTCCAACACTAAAACACAAAGAAACAACTCCCTTTAAAATTTAGAGACCTTTCCAAAAATGCAGATTTTTCTAAAAAAATTGCTAATTTGTGCCCAAAAATGATTTTTCATGAAAAACCAAGAAAAAATTATAAAAAATACAAATTAGCTTGAAAAATTCTATATTTTTAACCAGAGCTTCTCTGATATTTCACCAACCTAAAAAAGCATTTCAGACTAAAATACTAAGACATTTGTGAGATATGACCAAATATTTAAGATCTAGGGTTTTTTCATCTCCAAACAAATCCACACAAGGGGTAGCTCCAAAAATAGCCAAAATTAGCATGTAAAGGTGGTTTGCCCCATGATGGGCAACAAAAATGTGTGCTAAAATGTTGACATACTTCTATGAGTCATTATATCCAAGATTACTCAAGAATGAGATCTCAAATGATGACTCATAGCTCTCTATTCATGGAGTACAAGGGTTTATAATGGAGGCCCTCAGTTTGACCTAGTTTGTGCCCATTCAAGTACACCATAAAACAAGAGATTCAAAGAGGAAAAGCAAGAGTGCTAGTCTCCATGATCATTAAATATGCATGGAAATGAAGATGCAGACTAATCTAAATGATAATAATGCAAAGCAATGCAAGAAATGAAATCTAATCTATGAAAGAAAGTAATAATGCAAGTTTAATCTATGAAGCAAATATGACTCTAAGCTAATATGAAAATGCAAGGATGAAGCATGATGATGGAAGTCATGGATGCATAAGAGAAGAAGACAAGAAGAGAGAAGTTGCAATAAAGCTCTAATGTCCAAACTCTAAGGCTCAAACTGTAAGAATTTTCCTTAGGGAAAAATTTACCCAAGACTAAGGAACTCAAACACAAGCACAAAATAGACCAAAGTATGATCAGAATAACAATATAGTATTCAATTCAATGTATAAGTACACTAGGAATGCTTGTATATAAAGGCCTCTAGAATGCTTCTAGAATGCCTAGAAGTTAGCAACATGATAAGTCATACAACCAGGCACATGTCCACTAGGTGTGGATTATCCTTCATTAAGCATAGGAGTAAGTGCGATGATGAGAGGATAAGCCTAAAAAGGTGTAACACAAAAAATAATGTTGTAGAAACTATGTGCTTAATTAAGAGTGCAAATAACTGTGGTGTCTACATGACAACTTAGTCAATTATGCAAACTCCAATGTTGTAGACACCATGTGTTCAATTAGAGTTATGTACTTCTGTGTTGTCAACATGACAACTCATAAAAGTACACAAACTCCTAAGTATCAACCTAATAAATAATAAAATAATACATTGACCTAAGTAAACTTAAGTAAAGTGTAAATAGTGAATACTAATTTACTCCAAAACCCCCCCTTAAGTGAAACTTAGGGGAATGCACTTAAGCTTACGGAAGCTAGGATGAAATGCAAGATGGGTCTTGGCTATTAGGCCATGTTAGGTACCCATGTATTTAAGTAATGCTCTACATATAATGATGCAATGAAAGCTCTCATAAAGTAGAGAAAGAGGGAAAACCTCATGGGAAAAACCCTCCACCAAAAAGAGAGATAAGTATAATAAAGAAGATGAGAGAGAAGAAGACCTCAATTGAGGAAAAGATCCCTCGCAGAAGAAAGAAGAGAGAAGTCGAGGGACTCCCCTTTCTAAAACATCCCACACCCCCAAGAGATCTCACAAATGAATATACTTGACCTTAGTGAAGGGTTTGATGAAGATATTGGTGACCTGCTTTGCTGTAGGATAATACTATAATGCAATGATCTACTCATGTATTAGCTCTTTGATATAGTGCATATGAACCTCAATGTGCTTGGTCTACTGATCCTAAACTAGATGCTTAGAGATCTCAATAGCACTCCGATTATCAGAATGAATGATTGTAGATTTAGGTAGATCAAATCAAAACTCCTCCAAGATGTGCTATTACCAAAGAGCCTCTAAAGCTACATTTACAACTCCTCGATACTCAACCTCAGTTGAAGAAAGAGCAACATTATTTTGCTTCTTACTCTGCCAACAAATAGGGTCAAAACTAAGGTGAAACATGTAACCTGAAGTAGACTTGTGAGAATCAAGGTCCCCTGTATAGTTTGAGTCTGTATATCCAACCAGTTGAAGTCCTATGCCTACTGCATAGTGTATCCCATGTGTATGTGTACTCTATATGTAGTGCATGATGTACTTGGTGGCCTTCCAATGAAGCTCATGTGGTTCATGCATGAAGTGAGAAACCATGCCAACTATAAAAGCTATATCAGGGCATGTATGTGTCAAGTAGATAAGGCTCCCAACTAACTATTTGTACAATGTAGCATCAACAAGTGGAGTGGTACACTTGGTCTCTAGCTTGAAACCTGATAGAAAGGGAGTAGGAGCAAGCTTGTAGTCACTCATGTGGAAGTGAGAAAGAAAGTCAAGAGCATACTTGGGTTGAGAAAGTGTGATCCTAGCTAAAGGCTATGTGATCTCAATCCCAAGAAAATAATGTAGCAAACCCAGGTCTATCATAGCAAATCTGTCTTGCAAAGAGGTATTGACACTGGCAATAATGGATGAAGTGCTTTTTGTAATGATCAAGTGATCTACATAAAGCACAAGTATCAAGTGTGAGTCATCCTTTTGAAGAATGTAAACATTTGAATTAGAATGACACCTAGTGAATTCTATTCAGAGTAGGAAGGAATCCATCTAGGCATACCAAGCCTAAGGAGCCTATTTAAGACCATAAATAGACTTCTTCAATCTGAAAACCATAGTAGAATCCTATACAAACCCCTATGACTACTCCATATAAATCTCCTTGTGAAGATCACCATTCAAAAAGGCACTCTTTACATCCATCTGGTGTACAACCCAACCATGAGCTATAGCAATAGCTAGTGTTAGGTGAATGGAGTTCATCTTGGTGATGGGTGAAAAAGTCTTTGTATATTCAATACCTAGAACCTGTGAGAAACCTTTGGCAACAAGTTTGACCTTATGTTTATCCACACTTCCATCCATTGTAAATTTGGTTCAATAGATTCAATTACACCAAACCAGCTTTCTTCCCTTAAAAAAGGAGAACTAAGTCCCAAGTGTTGTTTTTCATCAAAGAGTTATATTCTTCCTCCATAACCTTGTCCCATTCTGGAATCCTTGATGGTTCCTTCAATAACTATGGATCTAAAGAAATGGCAATATAAGCAGGTGAAAATGATTTGTGCTATGACTTAGTCCTTCGAGTGTCAGAAGGATTCCCCACCAATGAACCTGCTAAATCAAGGGTTTGCTGTGCCCAACGAGGTTTAGTGGAAGATGAAGGAATGTCCTCAACTATTTGTGGACCTTGTAAATGTGGTGTGCTACGAGTCAAAGTCAAAGGAATCTCATCTTCTGAGTCCCTATCATCACTTTGATTACTGTCCGCAAAAGAGGAAGAAGGAGGAGTTGAAGAAGCCAAACTTGGACATGTTTCTTCAAAGTGAACACTCCTCTCATAAAAGATTACATGAGTCTCTGGATCCATGAGTTTTTATGCCTTGAGATGGTCAGGATATCCAACAAATATACATGGTTTTCTTTGAGGTTCTAATGCCTTTCACTTTTGTGGAGGTATCCTTGCCCATGCTAGACAACCAAAAACTTTGAAGTGGTTTACACTTGGTTTTCTACCACACCATGCCTCAAAAGGTGTAATTCAATCTAAGTCCTTATAGGGACTTCTATTTTGGATGTAATTGGCACAACACATGGCTTTTTCCCAAAACACTTGATCTAGAGAGTTTTGTTGAAGCATACAAGTGGTCATTTCCTTAAGGGTTCTATTCTTCCTTTCAATGAAACCATTCTACTATGGCATGTACACAACTGAATGTTGAAGATCAATACCCTCATAAGTGCAAAAATCTATAAGCCTAGAGTTGACATATTCTTTTCCATTATCTGTTCGTAGAATCTTGATGGCTTTCCTTAATTTTTTCTCAGCTTGAGCTTTGAAGGTGATGAACTTATCAAATACTTCACTCTTATGAGAAAGAAAAAAGACCCAAGTGTACCGTGAAAAGTCATCAATAAAGGTTAGAAAATGTCGGACCTTACGAAAAGAGGGTACTAGAAATGGGCCAGCTACATCACTATGAACCAATTCAAGAACAACAATTGCCTTCCAAGACTTCCCCTTGTCATATTTCTCTTCGAGATGCTTGTCTACTTCAAAAACTAGACATACATCTTCCAAATACTTGACTTGAGGTAGACCAATGGCCATATCCTTGCTACTAATTTGTTGAAGGTAGTGATAATTGAGATGTCTAAATCTCTTATGCCATAGTTTACTTTATGCATTTGAATGAGTCAACAAGGAAAGGGAAGTGGACTTAGGCACAAAATGTGAGAATGAATAAAGTCTTGTCTCATGATTAGCCTTTCCAACAACCACCATAGAATCATCTTGAAGATTTTCACCACAACTATATTGGGGAAGAACTCCACTTTGTTGCCACATCCATAGTGAGTTATCTGATAGATGGAGAGAAGGTTGGTGCTAAGGTTAGGAACATGAAGAACATCCTTGAAGATGCCATTTTCCAACTCAACATTTCCTTTCCCTTGTACTTCCACTTGAGTGTCATTACCCACATAGATGTAAGGTACATTTGATGGTTTCAAAGAGGAAAAATGCTCCCTTGAAGCACCCATATGGTGTGTTGCTCCTAAATCAAGAAACCATTCCTTAGCATTATTTGTACTTGCAACCAAAGCTTGTCCCTTACCTTTTGAAGTGGTTAAGGATCCCTTGTCCTTATAAGTATTTGGTAAATCAATTTTGTGTTTCCTCATTATGTTGACCAATTCATCAATCTACTTATCCTTGCACTCATGTTCATCATGACCATTCTTCTTACAATAGGAACAAGATTTGTTAGCCTTTTTGTTGGAATTGTTCTCCTTTTGGTTATTTTTGGAAGAAGGCTTTCCTAGTTGTGAAGAAGATTGTTGAGTGGAAGAAGATTGATGTGAGAAGATTTCTATTTTGAGGAGGATTATTGTGTATCATCTTGTTGCTTAGTCTTCCATTGCTTCTACTTCTTGTTGGAGTTTTTACCACTTGAATTACCTTCATTAGCTACCAAGGCTTTGGTCTTGGAAGACTTGAGAATTCCCATACTCACTAGATTGTCATGTTCTAAGATCAACATTTTTGAATTTTTTTCAAATGAAGGCTTAGTGTAGGCGCCACCCATTGTCAATTTGTGAGTATTATAGCTAGAAACAAAAGGAGCATATTCAAGTGGAAGATGAGTCATGATATTTTTTTTCATCTTTCCATCCTTGATGGGTTTAGCATAATCCTTAATTTGTGCCCTATGCATGTCTACTTGGGTAAGATAGTATTTGATGGTGTCGAAATTCCTAGGATCCAACTTGAGAAGTTTATCATCAATGGTGTAAGCCATGTCTTCATCTACTGTCCCATACAATGCTTCAATTTTAGCCCATAACTCTATTGTATCAATAAGTTTCCTAACATGATATTTGATGGGATCAAAGATATTTTTCAACAAGGTTCTAAAGGGCAATTCTTGTTTGGATTCCTAGTGTTCTTTTTGAGCTTCATCAACATCAACAGGAGGTTTCTTTGCTGCATTAGTTACATAACATAGTAAACCTTTTTCTACCAATGGTTCCTTTATGTTTTCTTTCCAAGTAGCATAATTATGTGGAGTTAACTTTGATAAAGAACCCATAATGCAAGACCACAATATCAAGGAGACAAAATACATAATACACACCTCCCCTTTTTCACTCAATCAACCCCCCCACCCCCCACCCCCCCGCCCCCCCCCAAATGAAATATTTTGGTACTTTATATGTAGTGCATTTACAATATGCCATTTGTCAAAATGGACAAAGTGGCTTCTAATTTTGCTGTTTACAACCTCCTTATGGAGTACAAATCTGGAACTTTACAATGTAGCTCAAAAATACAACTGTGAAGCAATACAATGCAAAATAGGACCTATTTTTGAAAGTGGTATTTTTTCAAACAAGCATACAATTTGATTGTAGATCTCCTTATGGAGTTCAAATCTAGAAGTTTACAATGTAGCTCAAAAATATGACTATGAAGCAATACAATGCAAAATAGGACCTATCTCTGAAAGTGGTATTTTTTCAAACAAGCCTATAATCTGATTGTAGATCTAGAAAGTAAATGAAAAAAATGCACTTTCAAAAAAAAATGGAACCTGAAAAGGAGTCCAAAATGAGCCTATATGGAGCGTTTGAAGTTGTAAAATGCAGGATTGGATAGGTACAATTGCCAAAAAACTATTTCTAACAAATCCATTAACCAAAACTAGAAAAGAATTGCACCATTGAAAAGTCTAGGAAATTCTACCTAAAATATTAAAAAATTGCACTTGATTTGGGGTTTGGATGACCGAGTTATGGCCTCTTAAAGTTGGGTTGTCAAATCAAAACTGCATCTAAAGAGGGGTCTAGAGAGGAAAACATGATGTTAAATTTGACGATCGAATGACCATTGCAGAAGT
This sequence comes from Cupressus sempervirens, assembly GCA_028749045.1. Taxonomy (NCBI): domain Eukaryota; kingdom Viridiplantae; phylum Streptophyta; class Pinopsida; order Cupressales; family Cupressaceae; genus Cupressus; species Cupressus sempervirens. Next base: position 511,004,148 of record CM053790.1, read on the forward strand.
TCAAAATTACTCTAGATGATGGTCAAATAGTCATCAAATTTATGACAACAAATTGATGATGTCAGTGAAAATGCATGACCTTACTGATGTAGCGATGATGTCAGCACTGTAAAAAATGTATGAATTTTGTTGACTTGTCTTAGCAAGTTGGTAGTATGGTACTACTTATGTGGCGTATAGAAAAATAGCTTGCTGATATTTCTTGTGAGTCTAAAGGGTCCACATGTCATGCTCAGAATGAAGTTGCATGGTAGTGTCTTGGTGTTGATTGTGCTAAGTCGGAGGGTGCTGAGCTAATAGGTAAAAGGAAATTTCATCGTTGATGATAGATTTTTTCACCGAAGAAATTTTCATGTCCAGTACTATTAGATCCAATGAACTTGTTGACAAGATATGCCATGAAGAGCTGGTGGTAAATCCAGGTTGTTAAATAGGAGTTTGGGTTGTTTTCTCTAGTGTCAGTGGAGTATTTTTTGGAGGGTCCGTTATTAACATCGAAAGATGTGTTTAATATCAGTGATAGTGGGTATTATCCCACATTAACCATGCAACAATGCTAGAGTTTGTTTAAAAGAATTCACTGGCAGTTGGTGTATAAATGAAGCCCACCAAAATTGGTTATCTTAGCCAGTTTGTTGGAGCTTGGTTGTCGGGTTTGACTGAGTATTTGATTGCCCATTGTTAAACTGGACTAGACTGTAACGAAACCATAGATGAAAGGAATAATATCCCATGCAAGAATGAGGTGTCATTGCCCGGTGCCTATAGAAAAAATTTTCTCTGCACACCCAATTGGGCTAAAAAATTTCAAAAAAATAGCTCTTAAAATGCAAAAAAATAGTAGATTTGAAAATCAATTAAATAGATCAAATAATGACCATACTAGATTTGCAAGTTGGGCCTTCGGGTGCCAGTTTGCAAAATTTTTTTGCCTCAAAATTGACTATGTCCTAAAATAGGAAAATTTATAGTCAATTTTCACTGAATCATCACTCTAGACATAATAGCAAGGTTCGCTTCAGCTCTAGATGCTCCCAATTGCTTCAGATGCTTTGGATCTAAATTGGGTCCCTTCAAGAGATGAAGCAACAAGGTCTCCAATGGCCATGTGATGAAAATCTCCCTCGACTCTAATACCATATAAGAATTTGGTATAGCTCTGATACCATGTAAGAATTTTCCTTAGGGAAAAATTCACCCAAGACCAAGGAACTCAAACACAAGCACAAAATAGACCAGAGTATGATCAGAATAACGATATAGTATTCAATTCAATGTACAAGTAAACTAGGAGTGCCTATATATAAAGGCCTCTAGAATGCTTCTAGAATGCCTAGAAGTTAGCAACATGATAAGTCATACAACCAGGCACATGTCCACCAGGTGTGGGTTATCCTCCATTAAGAATAGGAGTAAGCGCGATGATGAGAGGATAAGCAAACAAAGGTGTAGCATGAAAAATAATGTTGTAGACACCATGTGCTGAATTAGAGTTGCATACTTCTGTGTTGTCAACATGAGAACTCATAAAAGTACACAAACTCGTAAGTGTTAACCTAATAAATAATAAAATAATGCATTGACCTAAGTAAACTTAAGTAAAGTGTAAATAGTGAATACTAATTTACACCAACACAAACTCCTCCGAAATTGCTCTCCAAACCTGCAATATAACAATATTATAGCAACTAACATCTATCCAAATGAGGAGAGGGCTCCCTATAAAAGAAACTATGGAGGTGGAAGGCTTCTCACAAGAGCAATGTGGGATAAATCCCTAAAAAGACAAGAGGAAAAAGCTCACCAATTAGAGATATGTGCAAAAAAAAAGGGAACCTTTATTTGATTTATTTCTTTTTTTCATCAAAAGAGAGCTTTAAGTGGGGATTTATTTATTTAATTAAAAGAAGGATTACTTTTAATTAAATATGATAAGATTATTTAATTAAAAGAGAGATTTTAATCAAGGAAGACAAAACTATTTAATTAAAAGAGAGATTTTCTTTTAATTAAATAAGATTATTTTATTTATTTAAAAAGATGTTTTCTTTTAATTAAATTAGATAAGATTATTTAATAAAAAGAAAGATTTTAATTAGATAAGATAAAACAATTTTTTTGAATATAAGGGGTAAAAACTTTATTGAAGATCAAAAAATAACATTACAAAAATAGCAAGGGACTAAGGTCCCAAGTAAAAGCAAAAGCATCAAACCATCAACATCAACTATCACCATTCTCAACCTTATCTTCATCAAGAATATTCATTAAATCAAGGCGGATCTCCTGGGGAACCAATTCCTACTCCTCAATTCTCCATCCCTCGACATTTTACCAAACAATCAGTTGCCCTATTCCATTCTCTTGGGATATGGACAAATGTCACCATTTCCATCAAAGAACTTACTCATAATTTTTTTTGCACAACCCTAACCAACTACAAAGTAACATTAGCCACTTAATGCTCAATAAGAAAATTGATCAAAACCTGTGATTTAGATTCACAAACTGTTCTCCACCACCCCAAAGCATGAGCTCTCTCAAGAGTGCCCAGAATAGCAAACCCTTCCACTAGGTTGATGGTTTGTAATCCTTCATATATCGAAAAGAGGAAGATCACTGAGCCCAGGGAATCCCTACCTATCCCACTAGTACCAGCTGGACCCAAATTTCCCTTTGAAGAATCATCAGTATTGATCTTTAAAATGCTATAAGGAGGAAGTTTCCATTTGCCATTCCTATCAATTTTTTGTTTTTCTTGACACATTCTCTTAGCCCTAGTTAAGGCCAAGGAAGAGCCCATAATTCCCAATCTCTCCACCAACTTCGTATCCCTTTTCCCTAGAGGGAATTCCACTTTGCATCTAGCTCCCACTATCTCTTGAACCATACCCAATAACCTCTACCAAATTTGCTACACTAGTCTCTGTTCTCCCCGAAAAATCCTTCAGTTATATTTTAGCCAAATTTGCCACAATAAGAAGATAGGTCCCACAAACCATACCTCCTACAAAAAGGGTGCCACAAAAAGAGGTCGACCCATCCACTATCAAAACTTGATCAAGGAAGAAGCATGAACACAAGGCATTGTTCAAACATCCCACCAAAAATGCCAAAGTTGTAAGGCAAAGGAGTAATGAAAGAACAAATGGGTAGAATCCTCCTCACTAGCCCCACACATAACACAAATAGAAGGACTGATGAGACCTCTCTTCCAAATATTATCCCAAGTCAAACACTTATTCTAGGCCAACATCCAAACAAAACAATTACATTTTGGCCAAGAAAGCTTATTCCATACCATCTTCCACCACTAAGTTTTAGGCTCAACCAACTTCTAAAATAATAACCTATTATAGCTAGAGGCTATAGTATAGATCCCCTTAGGATTGGGGGACTAGGCAAGTATTTCATCTTCCCAGAGAGAGCAACATCTACTAGAAAGGATATTCTGCAACACAACACATTCCTCCTACAAACTTACAACCGAGAACTCATCTAGGGACTTCCAATTAGCCAACACCAGCTAGCTACAAGGGACAAAAGATTTAAAGTCGCTCACCTGTGACCAACCCACCTCTAGGAATCTCTGATAGAGACCCAATAAGTTGGGAAACTAATAGATAATGGGAGGAAAACCATCCCAAGAATTAGACCAGAATTGGGCCTCTAACCCCCTCTTACAAATCCAAAATAATCCATCCTTAATAAGCATAGCCCCCTTCTTAAGAGTGTCCCATATCATAGATCCCTTACCAAAAAGGGGATACCTAGAAATTTCAAGTTGAGGAATCCCTGGGAGATACTTCTAGGAGAGAACCTTAGCCCAGCTCTTATCCCGCTCATTACACCACATCTAGTATAGTTTAGCAGCCAAAGCCTCCCCAATCATAATCGACTGCCTTAGACCTAATCCACCATAATGTTTCAGACTACATACCACTTCTCATCTTACCAAATTCCATTTGGAGGACTCCAAGCATCTTGTCCATTTAAATTTTCTCACTACAAAATCAAGATCTTTTAGGAAGCCCATAGGGGCAAACTAGAGCATGCATCCATAGATGGGAAAAGCCTGCACAACCAACTTAGTCAACTAGACATGACCAAAAAAGGATAGAAAATGATGAGTCCAATGATTAACTTTCACCTAAAACCTATCCAAATTTATCTGCCAAGACTCCTTGGGAGGTCTCCTTACCAAGATGGGAATGCCAAGATAAGTCAAAGAGAGGTTTCTGATCTGAAATCTCAACGTACGAGCAATCCTTTACTGAATAGGGCTTAGAGTGTTAAAAAAAAGATGGAAGATTTTCCTTCATTAATTTGCTATCTAGAAGCAACCAGGTAAGCATCCAAGACCCTTCGCAAATTTGAGGCCTCCCTCATTGTAGCCATCCCCATCAATGCAATATCATCCACAAATTGCAAATGAGTCTATAGAGGTAAGGTACCACCCCATCTCCAACCTTGAATGTAAAATTCCTCCACATTCTATTTAATCCATCTCCCCAAGCCTTCAGCCAAAAGAATAAACAAATATGGGGAAAGAGGATCTCCCTGACGAAGCCCCCTAGAAGCCCTAAATAGCTCAGAATGGCTCCCATTAATAAGCACTAAAAAGGAAACTAAAGTTACACAACTCCAAACCCACCAAATTCATTCTTTTCCAAAGCCAAAAGAATTAAGAATCTGCTGGAGGAAGGACCACCTCACTCTATCATAAGCCTTAGCTATGTCTAGCTTGATAAACATCAATTTTTCATTTGAGTTAACCATAGAATGGATGACCTCAGTTGTAATTACAATCCCATCTAGAATTTTCCTACTCGCAACAAAACCACTTTGCTCTTCAAAGATCAAATCTACAAGCCCCTTCTTCAACCTGTCTGTAATAATTTTAGCAATAATTTTATAGATAACATTGCATAAAGAGATGGGCCGAAATTGGCTTAACTTATCAGCCCCATCATTCTTGGGAATAAGAGCAAGAAATGTAGCATTTAGAGCCCTTAACATCTACTTATTGTGTTGAGATTCATGAACCACTACCAGGAGCTCAAGTTTGATGATATCCTAGAATTCTTGAAAAAACTCGATTGGGAAGCCATCCAGACCTGACACTTTCCCTTTCTTCATATTAAAAACAACCCCTTCAAGCTCTTCAAGCAAGATATCCCTCATGAGCTATTGATTCAAATCTATAGACACAAGAGAAGGGATACAAGAAAGAATTTGTGCTTCCTCAGGAGACACCCCTTGCAATTCCTCTCGAAAGAGAGATTCAAAGTACTGCACCGCCTACCTAGACATTTTTGGAAAGGAAGAAAGATAGTCTCCCCTATCACTCACCAATTTAGAGATAGGGTTACCATGGCACCTAGCTTTCACAAAGTTGAAGAAAAAATTATGTTTTTGCCCCTTCTTGAAGCCACTCAATTCCCGCCTTTTGTTTCCAATACAATTCCTCTTACAGTTCCCACTCTTCCAATAATTTCATAGCCCAAGCCTCATCTTGAAGCAATTCAACTATTACTCCATCCTCCCTTATGCTTCTTGTGGCACCATCCAGATCTATTTGGGCTAATGCCTTTACATGGAAGACATTCCTATAGTACAAACGATCCACCATTTGAGCTCAAATTTAACATACTAAAGTAGCTTAGCAAAGACATACGTTGAAGTGCCATAGGCTGGTCTACCTTTCTTTCACCACTCAAAGACCAAGTCATTCAAGGATGTGTACTGTAACCTAAAAGAAGGTTTTCAAAGCATCTGAGCTGACTCTGTAGAAATTTTAATAGGATGATGATCTGAACCTCTCCAATCCAAGATTTTAGATCAAGAAGTCCACATTCTTCCAACCTAGTAACAAGAAACTAGAAATTGATCTAACCTTTCTGCAATACAAAACTCTCCAACTCGTCAGTTGTTCCAGGTGAACTAACCATTGCTGGGTTTGATATCCACAAGATTCAGGGCATTGATATTGTCTCAAAATAGTAGTGTAGAAGGATCCAATCTTCTAGTTCTTCCATGCTTCTTAGCTAACTCACAAATAGCATTCAAATCTCCAGCCAATATCCAAGGATGAAAAGACAATATGCTATGAATCAACCTAATGTAGGACCACAAAATGTGTTTACCCTAAAGATCAATAGGAGCATAAATATTGGAAAATAAAATGACATCCCCTGTCTCTAGGCAAGTAGCAATCATACACATAGAGGCTTTAGAGGAAATCCACTAATGAGGCTAGATTTTTTAAGGATTCCATAAACATGCCAGACCCCTAGAAGCTCCTAGAGCTCCAATACATTGAAACTCCCCACTTCTCCATAGCCTAGGCATCAAACCTTGCATACTCTCAATAGATAACTTATTTTCCTTCAAAAAAAAAACATCAAGACCTTGCCTTCTAACTAACTCATGAATTGCTTTTTGTCTAGGGCTTCTACTCAAGTCCCGTACATTCCATGATAGAATAATCATTTCAAGGGGCCTAAAAAAATAGAATCCAGAGGTCTAATTGCCCCCCTGACTCCACCAAATTTTCACTAGCTAATTTAATCTTTTCCATATCATTTTTCCTGCCAAGTTTAACAAATTTCTCTACCCCACCCTTCTTGATATCTTTCTGCAAAATGCCCAATTTGGGAGGAGGCTTAGTCTTTGCTACCAAGTCTAAGCCACTATTCTACCCAATAGATAGGGAATCTACTTTGGCTATAGTAACAATGGCCAAGGGTTCCTATACCTCAGAAATTCCCCTTTCTTGATCCACTACTAGTTACCGACAATCATCCCCAAGTGGTTCCATTGAAGAATCAAGAATAGGATCCTCTTGAGCTAAGTCCACCAGCCCTTGATCCACGTTGACCAAACCTAGGTTAACTTCCTATTGGCTGAGCTCATCCAAAATCTCAAATCTATTAAAGGTACCATCATCATGCCTTTCTTTAAAAGGCCTCTTTTGATCCCTATTCTGATTGCAAGCCCTGATCGAAGAAAATCTATTAGAAGTACCTACCTCATTAGGAGAAATACACTTCCCTTTATCTATCTCAAGAGGGTTGCTCAAAGGTTGTGAAGGCTAGGATTCCTGAGGGATGTACCTTGGGCATCACCTCTGCAAATGACCATATTCTCAACATAGCCGACAATGAAAAGGAAGAGTTTCATAGTCCAAATGCTACACCCAAGAATAAGAACCTACACACATCTCTATTGCATCTAGTAAAGGCTTACTTAGATCAATTTCAATACAAATGTGTGCAAAAGTCAATACCTTTTTACCCAAGGTCTGGGATGAAGTCCCTATAGGATTTCTAGGCACCGAGGCCAAAAGGTGCAACACATCCTCTTGACAACACTCCACTGGGAACCTTGGCAAGAAAACCCACATAGGGATACAATTTGGAATATCCTCTATGGGGTCAAAACTAGCATACCATGGCTTGATAAACAACCTAACCTTATTATGAAAATAAGAGCCACCCTCAAATACCCAATTGTGATTTGTTGTGCAATTAAAAGTAACCATGAAATAACTATTTGCCAACAAAATTATCTCCATTTCCCCTTCCGGCTCCCAAGTCCTCCAAACCTAAACCTCCAAAAATTGCAAGGAGACCCTCATCCCCAAAAACTTATAGTATAAGGAGTGTTGTGAATAATACTCCACATCTTCAGTAATCATTTCAACTGGAATAACCAGTTTTGGCCTCTCCTTGCACCTCTCAAGACATCCATTAATCTTCATAATCCTTGAGCCATTCAATAACCCCAAATCAGTAGTTCTAGATTTCAAAAAAAAAGATTGTTGTCAAAGGTCTTCATCCCTTGATTTGAAAACTTAGGGCCTAAAGTCACCCAAAAATCCAATTGAGGGCTCCTCACAGCCGTCTCACCTTTGGCATCCTCCATTTTTTGACTACCGAAGAATGGGAAAAGGGGTCCTCCCCCACCCTAAATCTAATGTCCTCCTAGATCCAAACCCGCAACAATAATCCACCCATTCCTCACAAAGGAGAACAGACCAAGGTCATAGCCAAGCAAATCTACAAACAACAATCCTGACTTCCCACATGCAGCACAAAAAAATAACACGTGTAATAAACCACCCACTCGCAGCTCAATGCACGACCACCAGAAATATGGCCCAGTCCACAACCCAACAAGAAGAGCCACCAACTCCACACCCAACAACCACCAATCTCCCACCTCTACAGTGCTAGAGAAGCATCACAAACACTTATTGCTCACCATTCTCCACAATAAGATAAAACTATTTAATTAAAAGAGAGATTTTCTTTTAATTAAATAAGATTATTTTATTTATTTAAAAGGATATTTTCTTTAATTAAATAAGATAAGATTATTTAATAAAAAGAAAGATTTTAATTAATTAAGATAAAAATATTTAATTAAAAGAGATATTTTCTTTTAATTAAATAAGGTAAAACTATTTAATTCAAAGAGAGATTTTCTTTTAATTAAATAAGATTATTTTATTTATTTAAAAGGATGTTTTCTTTTAATTAAATAAGATTATTGATGAAATGATCAAATCTTAGGAAATATTGAAATAATTAAATTAATTGCAATTTGATCAAGAAGAATGATTCAAATTGATTCAATAAAATATTGTGATGCATTGATTCAAGAAATTGATAAATTGAAGAATTGGGGCCCATAGTCTAGGCGACCATTTTAGGGTCCATACACCTAGTAGCCAGGAGAAAAATGCATTCACTAAAAAATCACCATTGTGTTAGAAAAGACAAGAATGTCAAAAAAAGGGTCAGTGCCAGAAAACAAAGTCTAGTGGCCAAAAATAGCACGTGAAAAATATATTTCACAAACCATCTATGAAAACATCCGAATCACCAAAAAATATGGGAGCTGTGCCTCATAGGTAAAACCACCTATGATGGCCACAAAACCACTTTTCTTCAAGTATTAGAAAAATTGCCCCAAAAACCATTGACTAATAAAGGGAACACAAACCACCCCTAAAAATGTCATCCAATGAGGCCCATGAACGATGACATGGGTAGGGGATCCATGAAGTTAAAAAGTGCTAAAATTTAAAATCATAAAAAATGGAGGCAAAATCATCAATCATGAATGGTGATGTGTTTCAATTTAAGACACCATTCATGCATGGGGTTCACCACGTGGCATGGGAAGCCACAAAAAATGCATCAAAACCAAACATTAAATGCACTAAAAATGATGGGCATGCAGGAAGGAGCATAGATATTGGACAAGCTAATGTGGTGTATCGGGTAGAGGACAAGGCACATTTCTCCAAAAGTTATGTGCAAAAATCATGACTTTCTCCCATAATTACATTTTCAAAATCACCAAAAATAATGCTCAAAAAAATAAATGCATGGCCTTGTTAGAGGTGGATAGATAAATCCAAAAGGTGTGCATGTATTGAAGCTCAGGAGCTTTTTGGATGGTGTGGGACTGAGCCAGTAGAGATGAATGGTGGGAGACTATGCCCATCAAGTACTAGGCCCAAAAAAATCCTTCCAAGCACTATAGAGGAGGTTATAGGTAGGCGCAGAGGCTGAGATGCATAAGTTTTCATATACCATCAAGGCTCAAGGGGACCACTTGGACAATGGCTAGTACGAGAGACTTGATAGGGCCACAAATCTTGAGATAGGATTGAATTAGGTGGCCCAATGGGGTAGAAATTTTTTTCTCACTAACCCCCAAAAATGCTAATGTACGAGGTGAATAAAAAAGTCATGCATTTGAACCATGGGGCCACTTGGGTGAAAAAGTCTTCAAAGGACCAAAGAGCACATCCAAGGTGAGTCAAAAATCACCATGTGGGTCCCATAGAAGGAATGGGTGCAGGTATCAATCAACCCAGGTATAGGGGCTCACCATTATAATAAAGGCCTCTCCATTTCCAAAAAAGAACCACAACACACATGAATGCAATATTTTGATTGAAAAAAAACTTTAAAATTTTTACAAAGTAAATTTTTGATGAAAGATAAAATTATTTTTCTACACAAAAAATTGCTTCTCCCTTGATCTGTGTGCTCATGCCATATGACCTAGGTGCAATTGTTTATTGCCTCAGACTGCAACTTTGTCCAAATGGAACAAATTTTATATGGAAATAGGGGTTTTTGGATGCTTTGAGGTCAAGGATGATGTCTATTTGGGCTCAAAGTGTCCAAAAGTAAAAGTTCCCCCAAATCCAATTTTTTTTTTCTACAAAACTAGATTTGAAAAACAAACTCAAACCCCTCATAAATAAGACATAGGCATAAAGGTCTAGAGCTCTGATACCATGTTGAAGTTGATGAAATATCAACCCAGTAGCTCCCAAGAATCACTTGCATATAAACACATTCCATAGAAAGAGAGAAGAAAAAGCTATGGAGGCTAGAATTCATAGATCCATAGAGGAGACATTCTTGATGAGCAAAAAGAGATTTTTCTATTAATCAAAAGTGAATGAATTCATTAAATATTACAAAGAGAGATCATCCTTATAAAGGAGATAAAAAAACCTAAAAGGTTAAACCTAGGTTGCATGATAATAATTAATAAAAGAATTAATTATTAGATGCCTAAAGTTTACCTTAAGTAGAATAGAGTTAATTAGAATATATCTAACTACTCTAACAATAATTTTGGAATGATAATACTCATCCTTCATCAAATACTAGAGATGTTCTTAGAAATAGGATTAGAGATAATCTTTACAAATGTCATACAAAATATTGGTTGGACATAACACAACATGAAATATATGTCTCATTTTGTAGTTCAAATCCTAATATAAAGATTGGGCAAACATTATTTGAAAGATTAAAGCCATATTATGCTAGGAGAAATAAAGTGTTTGAAACTTGTCATTATAATGTCAAATTTGATCTCCACCATCAGGTTTACACTAAATTTATAGAAGAAACTTTTGGTTATAAAATGTTTCTCCTAGTAGACGAAGTGAGTTCATCTCATCTATTTATGTGATAAAATAGATGATCATGTTGGTAAAATTAATTGAATTAGAGGAACATGTGGCACATGTGCTAATTTGGATCTTTTTCCTTTGAAAAATGAACATATTGATGTCACAAATATGGTAGATTGCAAGGGTTACAAGTATGTAAGGAATGAAACTAAATTTGGGAAAGAATCCAAAAGATTAGAATATGTTGAAGAGAGGATAAGTGTTGGAGCATTTATGGAAAAATTTAAAAGTTTGATTCAATCATATAGTCATTATGCTTTTTTTTTCAAAGTGGCAAGCACAACAATTTCAAACACTTAGAGATAACTTTGCACTTGGAACCATTTTATTAGTTGTTGACTTTGCAAAAAACTATTATTTCATTCATCAAAAGGTTATTCAATGAGACTACTATTTTTTAGATTAGGTTACTATTATGGTACATGTGTGCAATGATTATGCATAGTTAGATTTGGATGGTATTAAAAGAAAAGATGAAGCACAAGTCATCAAGAAAGAATATCACTTCCACATGAATGATGATAAAGAACATGATATTCATAATGTGATGTGGAGCCTAATCAAACTTGAAGATTTACTCGACTTGGTTCCCCCCCAGATTATTTCTATGGGGGTTTGGGGGAAATGGCCCCAAGATGGGGTCAAGGGGAAGCACTCCAAGTGCACTCCTTGTCACAGTACAAGATGGGGTTGAGGGGTAACGCCTCCATGGGGGTTTTGGGGGGCAACACTCCTCAAGCCAAAAATGACTCTGCTATTATAAAAGGTGTTGAATGCTATTTCTCTATCGGACAAATTATTCTAGCCCTAATTTTGTAAGTAGAAAAAGCTTGTATAAAATGACTCAGGGTTAGGTATTTCATAATGTACGATGAGATTGTAGCTTCTTTCTATGGTATTGAGTTGTAGGGGATCACAGATTATATTCACTACATAATAATAATATTGGACTTGTTGTTAGTAGCTGTAGCCTAGGGATTGGGTGAACCATGCTAAATCCTTGTGTCTTGTGTTCTCTTCTATGTGATTTATTATTTTCCAATATTAGTTATATTTGCATGTTATTGTTATTTATGTCTATGGTTAATCCTAAAAATTCATTATGTAGAATATTGTTTCAATACTTTTTTGCATATATCTAAGAAAGGGGCATAAGCATTGATAACTATTACATTTGGTCAAATGGGTATGTTGCACATACCAAATCATCTAGACCATTTTATGTACTATGTTGATATCATCCTAATGAAAATACACTGCATGTATGGAGTTTCTTGGAAAGTGGACATAGAAAAGATGAACATGATGGTGTTGGAGCTTTACATCAAATGTGCTTTGCAAAAGTATCAAATGAATAATAAATAAGTTTGCATAAACAATGCACATGATGTTGTTGAATTTTGCAAGACATATTTTGCATCAAACAAGGTTGGTGCATCATCAAGAATGAGTCAAGTAGTACCATGTACAATCTTCTAGGAGATATCAGGTACATGTGTGCATGTGTATATATTTAAAATATATGTTCATATATTTTTTCTTATTTAATTTAAGTTAGATACACATGTGTATACATACATACATACATACATACATACATACATACATACATACATACATACATACATACATACATACATACATACATACATACATACATACATACATACATACATACATACATACATACATACATACATACATACATACATACATACATATATATATATATATATATATATATATATATATATCCAATATGTCTTCAAGTGTGGATATAAAAACTATGCATGGTTACAAAAGGATAGAAAAAACATGATCTTTAAATTTTTTTATGAGTAACAATCATCACAATTGGATATTGTACACAAGAGACTATTCATGTTTTTGTTGGTGTTGTATTGCTGAGAATTTTCTTGAATGCATCAATCAAGATTGTGGATATGTAGGTCCATAGAATTTGGTGCCACTTGTTGTTACTAATATAGATAGATGAATATGAAAACTTTGATGATATTTCTTTGATTTCTACTAATTATAACCATATCTCTGGACTAGTTCAAATTGGTAAGTATTTTTAATTTTAAAAACTAATAAATGTATATATTAAAGTCAAAATGATAATTTAACTCACATGTCCATGTATGTATTTCTTTTTTTTAGGGGAAGTTTTTGTAGTTATTGCTACGCCTAGAAATGTAGAAATAGTGAGTTATCATTTATTGGGTTGCACTATAGAGAGGGTGAAGTTAACTAAACTTGAAGAAAGCGATGGAATGTTATTCCCTATTGCTTTATTTTTCAAATACATATTACATGTTTATTATTAAATTAAGAATTTATTTATTACATGTACACATTTCAACATTTAAATTTATAGTGTGTTGTTTTGGAGGGAAGACATCTCAACCAAAACATATTAGTGAAACATGGAATTCACTTTGTTGATTACCAACCTGACAATAAGGTGCTTCAATATAGTCACTATGTTATTGCTACCTCCATTACTCTACATCCAATTAAACATCAAAGTAGGTGTCACAAGTGGAGACTAGATACTGAGGAGCATGAGAGAATTTTAAATGTTCCCCATGAGTGTATGAAACCACTTGGAACCATTTGAGATATTTCATATTTACAGCTTACTTAGATATTTCATAAATTTACCAAGTTACTTAAGAGATATTTAAAATATATGTTCATTTGATACATCTAGGACTTATACTTTCATAAATTATGTAACTTAGGATTTAAATGTATATATGTATGTTCATTTCATGTTTGGGACTTATATACATGTGTACATATGTATTCACGCATGAACCCATTTCATGTTTAGGACTTATAGGTGTATGTGCATGTTCATTTTATGTAACTTCAAGGACTTATATATGTGTCTATACATGTGCATTATATGTGTACATGCATGTGCATTTTATATAACTTCCAGGTCTTATATATATACATATACATATTCATTTCATGTTTACAGCTTATATGTGTACACACATGTTCATAAATTACGTAACTTAGGATTTATATGTTTATGTACATGTTCATTTTGTGTAACTTAGGACTTATATAAGTATGTATGTTCATTTCATGTCCAGGACTTATATACACGTGTATATGTATTCATGAATGAACTCATTTCATGTTTAAGATTTTCCTATTTAGGACTTACATGTATATGTATACATGTTCATTTCATGTTATTTATTTTAATCATACACTACAATGTTGAATCATGCAAGTTGAACCAATAATGTACATCTAATCATAAACTAGAAACATACATATATCACATTTCTAATCATGTGAACCATATAATGTTCAATTATGTCTACAATTGAATAAATTATATGTCTAATAATAAATTGAACCAATCATGTGTCTAATCATAAAGTAGAAACATATATCACATGTGTAATTATAAACTAGAAACATATATCACATGGACCATAAACTGAAAACATATGACATGGAGCATATAAACTAGAAACACATATAACATGTCCAATCATATATAAAATCATATAGATATGTAAAGTATCATAAATGAACCATAAAATAATGTAAATAGATATATAAATGTCAAATCATATAAATGTATATGTCTCAAGAAGATAAATGATAAAGAAAACATGTGCATGCCCTAAACTAGAGAGTCATCTAGATGCATATGGACATATCGACCCTCTGATCGAGACTCGTGAGCATCATGTGTCTGTGGAGTATCAACTAACATCTACAAATCAAAGTACAACAATTTGTTAGACATACATGTTTATAAGGATTTACTAATTTAAAATGCATTGATGCAAGTGCACGTATCTAGTATTGAATTAATTTAAAAATCTATTTAAAATTACCTGAGCACTAGTGGGTGTCACATCAATCAAATTTGTACCGCCACGAGTAGTAGGTGTCACATCAACAACATCTCTCCTCGCACCATGATCAGAGCCCACACTGGAAGTAGCATGCTCTTCTACCTAGGCCTACAAAAATATAATTCATTTGCAAATATCAACACATAAATATACACTTGTGTATAGAAATTTGTTATTATAAAAAATAAATTTAAGAGGTACCTAGGTCTGAGGAGCAAGAGTGTCATTGGTGACATGTACTAAGGTGTCATCAACATAAATTCCATCTCTAATCATATCAATCCTCTGTAACAAAGAGGAGTGCAAAGGAGTAACAAGTTGGGGTGGAAGTGGTGTAGAGACAATAGATTAAAATAACATATCCATGTATGATCTTATCTCAGTGGGAACATGAATTTGACTCAAATCTCACAATTGCTAAACCATTATGTCAAGTCCATCACTAGAAATAGAAACACCTACACCAACTCCTAAGATCCCCTAAGACAGAGTTGTAGTAGACTGTTGTGCATCTAAGTGTTGAGTTGAGTGTTAAGTGCTAGATTGCTAAGTGCTAGAGTGTGTGTAGAATGCTCAATGCCAAATTGTGTATAGTGTTTTATACTTTAATGTGCATGACCCGATTGCATGTCATAGACCACTCAAAATATAGGCTTATGTGAAATCATCTCCATATTTCTATGCTTTCTATTGAGGCCATGTATATCTACTAGGGTAGGAAGACATCTATAGACCTCATTAGTAGGTGATGTAGTACTTGATGATGACTCTATAGATAATCTACAATGACTAGGTCTACTCAAGATATATCTATCTAGAGTGTTAGATGTAATGCTCTTGGTTGCAATTACAATGTTTCCTATCTAACCAACCGCTTCCCTTTGAGAAGAAATAAAACTCTATCTATAGTACTAGCCCTTGTTGGTGTCATTACTAGGGTCTTATCACCCACCAGCACATGATGACCAATAACAGGATGAGTCGGATTGAGGTACGAATCATAATAAAAAAAATCTTCCATGTCACTGACCATAACATCCTGGAAGATCTAAATAGTTGACGTGGTGCCCCAAAAAGAACTCCATGTACAACTATTGAAAAAATAAATATGAAATTTGGTCAATATTGGGATAACACCTATGTGCTACTAGGAATCAAGGTTATATCATACAAGCAATCTGTGGCATAATACATTGAGTAACATGATATCTCCTGACTTGGTTCTTCCCCTCATAAAATAGGAAGACCTCTCATTTGATAATCTGCTTGGAAACCAAGATCTGAACCTTCTCTAAGGATATACCATCTGAGACCTCTACTCTAAGCTCAACAAAATCCTATCTAAAAATTGTGGTGTGAATGCAGTTTGTGATCTGAGCATGTTAGCAAGATCCTAAAGACTAGTCAAAACTACTCATAGATGTCCCTATATAAATGATCCTAAGATCTCTCAATTGATGATCTCAGTCTAGTAATCTCAGTGGTGGAAAACTAGAATAAACTTTCCATGTGAGGAGTGCAAGGGTGGACATGTGGCATATCAATATGTGTTCCTTGTCCATGTCCCTGTCTCTATCCTTGAGGCTGAGGTTATCCATGACCCTCTCCCTATCCCTAATCTCGAGGCTGAGGTTTTCTATGATTGTGAGAAGCTATCTATGGGTAACATGTGTGAACTAAATGTTTACTTAATACTAAGTGCTTGAGTGTGTTTGTGTGTGTGGGTGTGTGTGTGTATATATATATATATATATATATATATATATATATATATATATATATATATATATATATATATATATATATATATATATATATATATATATATATATATATATATATATATATATATATATATATATATATAAAATTACAAGAACATGTATTCAATAAAAAGTAATATGTGAGAATAGAGAGAGACTAGAGAGAGAGAGAGAGAGGAGAGGAGGAGGTCTTAAGGAGTCATAATATGTCTTATTAGTGATCTA
This sequence comes from Cupressus sempervirens, assembly GCA_028749045.1. Taxonomy (NCBI): domain Eukaryota; kingdom Viridiplantae; phylum Streptophyta; class Pinopsida; order Cupressales; family Cupressaceae; genus Cupressus; species Cupressus sempervirens. The sequence continues at coordinate 511,021,040 of CM053790.1, forward strand.
AGGTCTTAAGGGGTCCTATTATGCCCTATTAGGTCTTATTAGTAATCTAAGGTCTTAAGGGTTACTATTATGCCCTATTAGCTCTTATTAGTAATCTAAGGTCTTAAGGGATCATAATAGGTTCTATTAGAAATCCAATGTCCTAGGGGGTCCTATTACATCCTATTAGTAATATAAGGTCTTAAGGGGTCTTAAATGCCTTATAAATTAAATGTACACATGTGCATAGATAATAGATAAATTAATTACATGTATATCTAAAAAGTAAACAATGAAAATTTCACATCTAAATATCTAAAACATTTAAAGAAATGCATACAAATTAAATAAATATGAGAGGCAAGTGAGGAGAGAAAAAGCAAGAGGAGAGAGTGAGAAGTGAGAGAAAGTGAGGAGAAAGAGTGAGAGAGAGAGAGAGAGAGAGAGAGAGAGAGAGAGAGAGAGAGAGAGAGAGAGAGAGAGAGAGAGAGAGAGAGGATGGAGTACTCAAGGAGAGAGTGAGTATGGAGAAAGTAAGAGGAGATTGAAAGCACTTGAAGAGACACTGAGGAGAGAGAGAAGATAGAGATAATGAGGAGAGAGAAAAAATAGAGAGAGGGAGAGTAAGGAGAGAGTGGAGAGAGTTAGGAGAGAGAGGAGAGAGAAAGTGAGGTAAAAGTGATGAGAGAGAAAGTGAGGAGAGAGAGAGTGAGAGGATAGAGAAAGTGAAGAGAGAGATAGAGATAGTGAGGAGAGAGTAGAAGGAGAGATTAAGGAGAGAGAAAGTGAGATGAGAGAGAGTGATGAGAAAGAGAGAGAAAGCAAGGAGAGAGAGTGAGAGGAGAGAGAAAAAGAGGAGAGAGAGAGTGTGAGAGAAGAGAGAAAGTGAAGAGAGAGAGTGAGAGTGAGAGGAGAGAGAAAGTGATGAGAGAGAGAAAGGAGAGAGACAAATTGAGGGGAGATGATTATTTTAAATTATTTTCTACATGTCCTAGGTTTTTTATTCATCTAGACTTTTAAATCATTTTTTGTTTTCTAGATCTACCCAGTCTTCTTCTTTTTCTATCTACTTGGCATTTTTATTTTCTAAGTTCCTATTATTTCTTCCAACTACAATTTTAACTATGTTTTTCAATATTTTCTTACATGTAAACTAAAACATATAAGTAATTAACATATACTAAAATATTTTCCTCAATCACTTTAGGCACAAGGATAGGCTCTCATTTCCTTTTTATTTGAGATTTTCTTTACTCTAAAGTTTGCAAGCCCATAGGAAAAAAGAGTCTCGTCCGATATTACATGAAGGGTTAATTTTACTTATTGAGGATTACTGTAAAAATAAGGCTATAGTGTCTTCCCCTCCTTTTGAGAAAAAGAAGGGCTTTGTTAGCGAAACTTACTCTAGGAAGAGTAAGGGTGACAAAGGGGTTAAGGGAAAAAGGAGGAGTCTAAAGAAAGAAACTCAAGAAACCCCTCAGAAAGATGTGGAAGATATTATTGAGTCTGATAACTTGGATAATAATGATGAGAAAAATCTAGAGGAGGAGAATATGGATGTGGAAGATTTCAGCTCCAATTTGGAAGGCTACATGGGTAGTAAGGGTGAGATTGGTAAGGATGAGGAAGAAATCAATGAGAAAAACATAGGGTTTGGTAATGTTGATGAAGAGGAAATTAAACAGAGTGAGCATTCCTAGGGAGTGAGGAATGAAAAAGAAGAAATGGTGAAGGAAAAGGAGGACCTTTCCAATAAGGTCCTAGTGAATATGACAGAAGATGCAAGGATAGAGAAGGATGAGTCTACTGGTAGAGAAGAAATGGAAAAGGAGAAGAATGAGTCTACTAGTAGGGATACTATGCTTTCTTTCCTGCATACTGCAAAGCTTAAAGCTGATACCTCTCTACAAGTTGACTCATGGATGTATAATGAATTAATGAGTTTGAAAAGAAAAGTGGACTCGGAAATTGATCTTGCAAAGATCAGTTAGATGGAAGTTCAGGTGGGTAATATACTAAAGAAACTAAAGGAATATGAACATAAAATTTGTTTATTGATCAAAGAAAGTGGCAATAAGATGGAGCAGGTTACTTCCAGCATTTGTGCAACTATTGCAAGTTTAGGGAAGTGAACCAATGAAGAAATCATGTCTCCAGGTGGACCAAGTAAAAGAACTAGACAGAGCTCTAGGAAAAAGGCAATCGATATTACTAGAGGATCTTCTGTTGATACCATCCAAGGCATTGTGGAGGTAGGCAAAGAGGTGGTGAAAATGATTAAAGAGCTACAATAGCAGCTAGTTGTGTTACTAGTATCTGGTCTCTATTTTTTTAGTGGTCCTGGTAATTGGTTGCTAATCTTGGTTATTTTATCTGGTTTTTGTCTATAGTAAAAACCTAGGTTCTAGGTCCTTGTAAAACTTGGGTTCATTTTATAGTCTTTTAATGTGGTTTTAGGTCCCTATCAAACCTGATTTTGTTACTCTTAAACCACAGGTTTTAGGTCCTTGTAAAACCTGGTAGTCCTTCATGGTTTATCTTTTACTTTTCTATTAAGGGTTTCAAGTCCTCTTCAAAACCTATTTTTACCTTAATCTAAAACATATACTAAAATATAACTAAATACCAATAAAATATAACTAAATATTCATTAAAAATAACTAAACCTTCATTAAAAATAACTAAACATTCATTTGAAATAACTAAATATTCATTAAAAATATTAAATATTCATTTAAAACACAAATATGAATGAATTTACATACCTAGTATGTTGAATACTCAAAGGAGGTAAAAAATGGAAGAACAAAATGATGATGCAACCTAAGATGTCAGAGAGTCTTCTCTAATCCCTTCCATCAAATTGCACGTCACAATGAAACAAAAAAGTGGAAAGTTGACACTTATAAAGTTGTTTTTGATAAGAAAATAGGGCTTTGAGTGAATCCCTAGTGACTGCATGGGTTGAGGGGCTTCACATAAATACTAGGGAGTCATTTGAAGCCCCCCTATAGAAGGCTTCACTCGAAGGGTTTCAGCTGAAGCCTTTAAATTATGGATTTCTAACTTTTCATCTGATTTCTTTGTGATGAAAAGTGGGAACCATACTATGGCCTTGCCTCTCTATTCAATCTTCATATTTTCATATGTGTTCCTAGTTGTAGCATCTATACATACTGAATACATAATCCCAAGCGCACATAAGCTAATCTTCAATACTTGAACTATGTGAAGCCAAAGTTTGTTTGTTGCTTTGATAGTCTTCACAAAATAACTAGTATGTTGATATTAATGAAATTTTTTGTCATGAATACAACATATAATCACTAAATCATGTTGCCAATACGGCTAGGATACTCCCCCATAGGAGAATCATCAATATTCATGCTAACAATATCCTCCTTTAGCATTGATGGTAACATAGATAAAAATAATATAAGTTTCATGAATATCAAATATATATCTATTGCATCTACTCCCCCATTCATTTTGTCCATGAATGCCATCATGCATAATAAAGGCATTAATCTCCCGCATACATCAAAAAATTTCAAATCCTCTTCATCAAGAATAATCCTTCATGTACATATCTCATAGAAAAGGATTTTTTTTATGTACATATCTCCCCCATTGATATCAATGGAAAAGGTATCATGAGGTCAATTCTCTAAGTATGATATGAAATAAGCTCAAGTGTCCAAAGACATTGTTAAATGCTACCACCAAGAGTCCTTCATGGCTCATCTCAAACATAGATACTCCCCATAGGAGAAGCATCTAGCATCCAGTCTAGATAAAGAAATAGTGTTCTGCTACCACTGGACTAATGTAATCTTAGTATCAAATATTCAAAAGTAGGTTGAGCATAACCCCAAGCATATCTCTCAAGTACTCAAATGTGTCCTTCACCAAAGGTAATGTAAATATGTTTGCTATTTCCTCCTTTGTGCTTACATACTCCAAGCTGATCTCTTTCTCTACAATTCTCTCTCTATTTTTTTTATAAAGTTAATAGATATGTTCTTTATCTTTGAATGTAAAATTGGGTTCTTTAACATACTCATTGTACTTGTGTTATCACAATGTATAATAGTGGGCTCTGTAAACTCAATCCCAATGTCTTTTAACATTTTCTTCATCCAAATAATCTAATTACAACTATTTATAGGTACTCCATACTCTACTTCTGATGTAATTTGTGAAATATAATCCTATTTCTCACTTAGCCAAGAAACCAATATTCCTCCCAAGAAGAATGCTCCACCATTGGTGCTCTTTCTATCATCTACACTTCTTGTCTAATCGATATCAGTGTATGTGCATAAAGTAAAATCATGTGATCTATCATACTATTATCTATAATCAGGTGTGCCTTTCAAATATTTGAAATTTCATTTTATTGTTGCATAATGTATCTCTTTAGGATCTGCCTGAAATCTTTCCATACTTCCAACTACATTAGCTATATTAGGTCTAGTATGTGTTAAATACTATAATCCACTAATCATAGATATGTCCTTTTTATGTTCAATAGTAGGGGATTCATTTGTGCTAGATAATTTATATCTAGTTACCATAGGAGTTCCACCAGGTATACAACTTTCCAATCTTAATATCTTCAATAAGTCTTTAAGATACTTAGCTTGTGATATGAAAAATTTCATCTTTTCTTTTGTATAATTTACAATCCCAAAAATTAAGTCAGCTCACCAATCATACTCATTTAAAATTCTGTCTTCATCTCCTCTGAAAATGCCTCACTTTCTTCATCACTACCTCCAAAAATTATGTCATCTATAAATACTACAATAATCAGTTATCTTTTATGATTCTTGCTTAAATATAATTTACTATTATCACTACCTATCATGAATCCCAAGTTTGTCAAATGTAACCCCATCTTGCATACTAGGCTCTAGGCACTTGTTTGAGTCCATGCAATTCCTATTTCAATTTAAAAACAATATCATCTTTATCTGTTAGAGGAAAACCACAAGGCTTCTCAATGTATACCTCTTCTTCAAGATCTCCATTTTGAAAAACTGACTTGACATCCATTTGTTAAACTTTAAAATTCTTGTTAGTTGTATATGGAAAAAAAAACTTACTACTTCTAATCTAGAAATAGATGCAAAAGTTTCTTCAAAATCAATTCCTTTTTATTGTGAATAACCTTTACATACCAATCTTTCTATTGGAATTTACAAGTGGGAAGGTTTACTTTTGAGGGGGGGGGGGGGTGTGAATCAGAAGTAACTAAGTTTAACCTTTTAAAACTTTTAGCTAAGATTATTCACATGCATCTAACATATCTATTCAATATGAGAAATAAAGACATTCATGAAAATAGATGACACAAGATTTTGGTAACCTAGAAACCCTCCAAAATGAGAAGGTGAGAATAGGGTGGGGATGACACCCACAAATTATCACTGCAACAATATGTAATTGTTTAAGGTTACAAAGTTTGACCACTTCCAACAGTTTGCCCCGTGAAAGGCCTATTCTATTAAAGACTTTACACTCTATTAAAAGTGACCTAGTTAAAGGCTTTGCAAACACTCACTTGGAATGTTACCTTGTTAAAGGATTTAGTACCTTTTTTAAAGGCTTACAACATGGCTATTAGACCAACTTATCATCATAGGATTTTTATTCCTAATATAATGGCTAGAGAGTATTAGAAAGTCTTGATCTAATGACTTGCAATCTTCAATTGCTAATTCTAGATCCTCATTCTGCTTTGTCTGTTCTAATCCTTCTTTGATCTCATAGGTCTCTCCTCAAAGTTTTGATACTTTGTTCTAGATCAATTGAATTCTACAATGCATTCTAATTTTTCTAAGTCTTTACACCCCTTTGCACTTTGCTAGAATTCTCCCATAAATGCTCACACATATGTGAATAACGGGGTTTTGTCCTCCTTTTAAAGACTTCAAAGACTTAGGGTTTGGTATGAATCTATGATCAATATTCATTCTTCTTTTCCCATTCAATTCTTTCACTTTTCCTACTAGCTACATGCTTTCTCCATTTTTCTTATTGGTTGCATGATGATTACATAGGGAATGCAAAAGATTTGATCTTATCTTCAAGATCCTTCAAGATTCATCCTAGGTTGGCTCAAAAGTAGTTTACATCTAAGTTTGTGAAGGCACAAACTCAAATGCTAATTCTATGTTACTCAACACTTACTAGTTGTTGATGCTTGACACATATAGGAATTCTATCTCACTTGGCTCCTATAGTATTTCTGTTTCACTCAACATCTATACTTTGCTTGGCACCTATAGCGACTTGGCATCACTTATCACTCGACACTTGATACTTGCTCGGCACTTGAAGTTTACTCGACACCTATTAAATTTCTTGCTTAGCAAATATTGTAGCTCAACATCTATATTATACTCGACATCAACTTAGAAATTAGTTAAGTGTGTTGTCACTCAATTGTCAAAACCATTCTGAGACCAACACTTTCTTTGTTTCTTGTAGTTTCACCTTGTTCATTCATCTTGTTTTTGAATACCCATTTAGTTTCAAAAATATTCTCATCTTTATGTCTAGGAACCAATTCCCAATTCTTGTTCTTCTAAATCTTCTCTAGTTTTTCTTTTATAGCTTTTATAGAATAATCATCCTTACAAGCTTCATCAACATTCTTAGATTCAACTTGAGAAATTAGGCATAGTTCTTCTTGTACCTTGTTTCTTCTCATAGCCCATTTATCTTTGCTTCCAATGATCTATTCAATAGGGTGATTGCTATCAAATTTCTATTGGGTTTCATTATTTTAACTTGAATTCTTCTCTACGTTTAGATCTAGGTTCTTCTCTCTGTTCATCTCTCTATTCTTCTCTCTAAATTGTAGTCTCCAAATTAGTGTTAGTATCATAAAATATTTTCTGCTCAACATTCTCATTATTAATTCTTGGATTAGTCTCTTTGTTAGAATTATAATCAAGAATCCTTTCATGAATTCTAAACTTTTTATCAACTCTCACATTATCGCTCTCAACAATAGTCTGAGATCTTTGATTAAAACATCTATATGCCTTACTTTTCAATGAATATCCAAGGAACATACCTTCATCACTTCTTGAATCAAACTTTCCAATATCATCTCTTTTATAGTAACATTTAAAGAGTCTAAAATACTTCACAGAAGGTCTAAGTCCAAACCAAAGTTCATAAGGTGTCTTACTAGTTCCTTGTTTGATATGTACTCTGTTCATAGTGTATACTAATGTATTCATTGCTTCTCTCCAAAATATTTTTGATACATTATTTTCAAGAATAATTTCTTTTGTTGCCTCTATTACTGTTATGTTTAATTTTCTACTATCTTATTTTGTTTAGGTGTCTTAGGGACTAAAAGTTGTCCTCTTTATGCCATTATCTTCACAAAAATTGTTAAACTCATTTGAATTGAACTCTCCTCCTCTATCAGATCTCAAACATTGAATCTTCAAACTAGATTCATTCTCAACTCTACTCTTAAGTATCTTGAATTTCTCAAAAGCTTCATATTTTTCACTAAAAAATGCTACCCACATCATTCTAGTGAAATTATCAACAAGAATCATAAAATACCTTTCACCATAGAATGATATTGTCTTTGTAGGACCACTCAAATTTGTGTGCACAATCTCCAATCACACTAAAGTGGTAAATTTCTTGCTTGGAAATGAACTTTTGTTTTGTTTTACCATTACACATTCCTTGCACACCATGTTAGTAGCTTTCACAATCTTAGGAAAATGTAGTACTAACCTTCACAATGTTATCAAAGTGGATATGACAAAATCTCTTATATCATAACCAACTATCATCCACTTTTGCAACTAAGCATGTCATCTTAGTAGGATTCAATTGAAATACATTACCTCTTGTCCTTGCACTAGTGCCAATCAACTTACCATCTTTATCCTTGATAATGTAATTCTTCTTTATAAATTGCAAATGATATCCTTTGTCAACTAACTATCCAACACTCAAAATATTATATTTGAAGCCTTTCACAAAGTAAATATAATTTTGTTAGTCTTTCCATCAAGTGTAATAGATCATTTTCCTTTTATATGGCAAGCTGCATTAATTCCAACTCTACCTACTCCACCATCATAGCTATTGAATTCAACAAACTTATTCATATCTCCAATCATGTGATGGGAGGAACCACTATCTATAATCTAATCAAATTTCTTCTTTTTAGCTTGGGATACTAATGCTTTTACTTCTCTAGCTTCTTATTTTTTAGGACTTTCTTCCTTAATAGCAACAACTCATATTTCTTCATCACTTTTGCTCAAGAATTCTTCCAATTTAGAATCAAATTCATCCTCATCAACAAAAATAAAATCCTTAGGGTGCTCTTTATTTATAGGGCTTTTCAAACTTATTTACTCTCTTAGGATATTTAGAAGAATAAGTACCAAATTCATAACAAGTCCAAGACTTAAAAATTTTGTTACCTTTGAGTTCTCTATTCATAATAAGGGAAAGTCCTTCCCCAGTCTTCTTTCTTTCATCGACTTTTGTTTGGTTGTTACTAGCATAATCTCCACTTATACCCACACTCCTTGTCAACATAGGTTTGTCTCTTAGTGCATTGAAAAAAAATTCAACTCTAGGAAATTCTCCACTTTGTCTCATCCACATTTTTGTTGACTATAATCTCTCAAGAAGAGTCTTTCTTGTAAAATCAATCATGCAGGGAATCACTTTTTCAATAATTTGTGATGTCTATTTGTATGCAAGTGTTAAAGGATTTAATATCTTCCATACAACTTCATCTTCTGATTTCTCTCCTCCACAAATCTTAATTACTGTAATAATATCTTATATTATACTAAAATAACTTCTTATTGATTCATCTTTCATCATCTTGGCATCTTGAAATAAAATATCCAACTCTATAATATAACATTCTAAGCATGTTTATCACCTTTAAATGTACTTTGCAAAGTATTCCAAATTTCATGAGCAATTCTTAAAGATTTTACCTGATGAAATTCAATTTTAGGAAGAGCTGACACAACCCTGAAGATCATTTTCTTCAATCATATTATTTTTCTTAATAGTAATCAACCAATAATATGGACCCATGCACAGTATATGTGTCTTCATGTTTTTCTTTCCAACTACCATAGTTAACTCCATGAAACTTCATACTTTCTTTCCTAAAATGTGCAATAGATCTCCTTAAGCTATTAACATTTTCCTTCAAGGACTTGATGCTTTGATACCCATGAGTGTTAAATATGGACCTCTAATTCCATGCACACTTCAACATGATCATTATTTATCGGGAACATCTTGAAATGAATATGAGATTATTCATTCGGTATGCCTACACAAGGTGATCTATTGCCTTCTAACTAGGCAAGGTTTTACTATTCACTCTCAGAATTAAGAGTTCAATAACTAGACCAAACAAGTATGAAAGATTTATGAATGCAAATACAATCTAATCTATGTTTTGATGTTTTCAAATGCCAAGATTATGAATTTAATCTAAATGAATTTCAAATTAATCTAAGGACAATGAATAGTAAGTTCAGCTAAATGAATGCATTTTAGTTTAAATGATGAGCAAATAAAGAAAAAGAGATTCAAATGCAAAGCACTTGAGTGATCAATCCAACAACAATTTGATACTCTTCATGTGCATCCTTCCAAATGAGAGGTCAGGGGTCTCTTTTTAGAGAATCTTGGAACAATCAACAATCAAGATTAAACCGAGTGTACAGTTAAGATTGAATGTGAGATTGAGTCCTCCATTTTTGATGGAGTTGAATGAGATAAAATAGGAGGTAACATTGATCCATTCAAATATGTGCTCATAATTATTTTTCTAATCAATTAAATAATTAGTTTCAACAATTATGATGAGGATATTTGATTTAATCAATATATTTAATTCCTTTTTCATATGAGATAAATTCAGAAAGAATATTGATCCATTCAAACATGACATCATAATAGAGTATTCTAATTAATTAAATAATTAGTTTCAACACTTATGCTATGTATATTTAATTAAATCAATATATTTTAATTGTTTTTTATGTGTATTAGCTATAGCGGGTAGATTTAATTAAATTAAAGTACTTAGGACTTATAATAATTAAATTAATTCAATAGGAGATTAATTTAGCTAATTTCAATCAATATTTAGGAATTAAATAAATTATGTGATTAATACATATTAATGATTTTTTGCATTGGAAACTTAGGTCAAGTAGAGATGATAAGAATAAAAAATGCCCAGTACAATAGGACTTAAATTTGATCAACAAATAGATGTTGTAAAATTGAGGCGCAATTGATTCAAAATACTAATGTGCCAATTTAGGGGTATTACATTTGCCCCTCTTTGAATAAATGTGTGAGAAACATGTTGATTCAAAGAAATCAAAAGTCTAAAGTATAGATCAAGAACTAAGATTGATTCCAAGATTGATGACATAGAAACCAATTGGTGAGATTCTTAGGATTATCTCTAGAATGAAGCTTAACCCTCTAGAGTCTAGATAAAACACCTAGATATAGGTCTTATAGAATCAAGATTGTCAAAATTTATTGTTGAGATAATGGGTGTTGCACACATTGCATAATATTGTTATTTTATTATTTTATTTTATTATGTAATGTTGTACCTAGATGGACGTGTAACATGTAAAGATTCCCATGGAATATTCTTGATGAGTTGTATTGTAACATTGTGATAATATTTTATGTAATTATTTAATATTGGGGAAAAGAATTAAATGCCCAATATTAAATGTGGGGTTAGTGGATTAGGTAGCACATGGTTTTAGCACATGGTTTATGTAATACCACTTAGTGGTTTTGTGGGACTTTCTACTATATAAGCAGCCATAAGGGTAGTTGTTGTATAGAGAGGAAGAGTGACAAGGAGAAGACAAAAGGCAAGAGTTGAGTGGGACAAGGCTTGATAGGTTAGCCAAAGGATCATTTGTGAAGGTTGGAAGCATGGCATGGGATGTGTGGATTCATGCTTGTTCACATAGTTTGCTCGGTTGTGGCTATGGCCATGAAGGCTTCCATGGTTTTATGGCAATGGTTATTTTGCTGAATAATACATGGTGATGGATGCTTTTGGAGGCTGGGTTTTTTTCCTCAATGAGGGTTTCCCAGGGTATATCTTGTGTCACAATCTTGTGGGTATGTCATCTATTCTCTTGCATGTGGATTTTAATTTCGTGTTTATTTCAGATCTATTATGGGTTATGTGAAAATAGTTATATTCTTTGTTGCCAAGTTTCCTTACAGGTGGTATCAGAGCTATGGTTTTATTATTGTAACCCTAGATTGAATCCATGGGAATGCATGAGAGGATAAAAGAAAGCGCAAGATATATGAATGATTTATTGCAGGTCTGAGGGTTTTGGATTTGCTATTATGATGGGATGTTAAAATATTTGGGCATGTGAAATTGTTGGAGAAAATGATTTTTTTTTTCGAATGTTTCATTTAAATGAGGGTTTTGGGGGTAGCTTGCAGAAATGACCTCCTGCGTAAAAACAGACCTCACCATTGGATCCGGGTCGACATTTCCATAAATTTTGATATATAATATGCCCTAGTTTGGCCATGTTCAGAGGAAATGAAAGAGTTTTTTGGTTTCAGCCCATGATGGCCGTCAAATTTAATCCCGTCGGAATTTTCATCACTGAAAAAAAATAAAAAATGAAAAATCGTAGTGAAAATGGTAAAAAGTCTGTCTTAGTAAAATGGCCATAACTTTCTCTCAAAATATCAGATTTCAGAGTTCTTACAGGCGTTGGAAAGATAATTCAAAGCACTACAACATGGTGTAGGTTTGGTTCTATGATTTTGAGATTTTGTCAAGTTTTAAGAGCCCTAAAGTCAGATGTTATTTATTTTGAGCACAAATTAGGGCATAACTTGGGCATACGGAGTCGGATTTTGGACTTCGAGTAGTCAATGGAAAGCTCTTGGAGAGCTCTACACATTGGTTCAGATTTGGTGTAGGTTTGGCATGACTTATTTGTTGATATATTGATCTAAATAGTTTATAGATATATTTTGACTATGGTAACATTGTGAGTTTATGGCATTGGAAATTTAAGTTTTGATGTCATTGTATACTTAGTTCATATTTCAGATTGGTCTCATGATGATATAGCTATCAGTGTTTGGTTTGGATATGCATGATGACTTGTTGGGTCTACAAGTTGTGCAGTGTTGTAAGCGGTCTATACTTACAGGTTGCATTTATAGCTTGGTTATGGGTTGTCTTTGCCCATTGATCTTTCATTATTGATGCATATTCAGATTGGTGGCTTGGATTTGGGTTTTCTATGCCCTAAGTCACATGATTTACTATTTTCTTCATGTAGAAGGGATGAGATGTTGTTACCAGGGACAGTCATGGTGGAGGATTGTGGTTGACTATTTTATGCTGATAGGTTGGACACTTTGAGAGCCAGATGCTCAGTTCATGGATGTGATCATGGTGCCATGGATTTTGGCATGACATGATTGGTTATACAGGTACATCCTTGATGTTCATTAGCTTGGATTTTCTGATTTGGTTATGGTGGTATATCTTCTTGGTTGAGGATCATGGTTATTTGGTTTTCTTTTGAGGAGCTCATGATGTGCACTTTGAGTTCTTTGATGGTTTAATACCTTGGTTGATTCTCATGGTTAGAGGATATGTTTTCATCATATGTCATGGATAGCTTGGGTACACGGTTTAGTGGGAGCTTGTGACAGTGATGGGGTGACAGTGCAGGATTAGTTCCTGGTTTAGTTTATATCTTCTTGGTTTGGAGAGGATGGATTTTATGATGCCATAGGTGACTTGGTACCACAGTTGAGTGGGAGTTGTTGGCATTGATATATTTATTGAGTGTTTGCAGATGTTGGAGGTTTGTCTTAGATCCTGTTGCTGCAGAAGTGTCTTTGACATTTGCATGGTGCACTTGTTATCTTCATGGTGTGTGAAGATGATTAGATCTTGAGGACTCATGGAGTTCTTGGTTATCTTCATGGTTTATGGAGATGGTTCTTCCTAATATGTGGAGATGGTTTTTTTCATGGTGTATGGAGATGGTTGCATCTTGAGGACTTACAAGGTTCTTGGAAAATGTGTGATTTATGCTTTTATTTGGCATGTTATCCTTGGTATGAGGATGGTTTCATTATTATGTTATGGTATACTCTTGATACGCGTTTAGAGTTGTGACATGTTATGGTGTGTTCATATGGAGCATGTTATCTCTTTAGTTGAGATGGTAAGATCATGTTGTCATGTTTATGTTCCTGAGGCCATGGTTGGAACTTTGACATTGATCTTGGTTTAGTTTCTTGGTATTGAGTACACTGATCATGAGCTGGATACTTCATGATATTGCTATGTTGCATTTGGAGTTGGCATGGATTGATTGGTTACAGGTGCTCATGGATACTTAGAGACGGTGGTGATGCTGATTTCTCTTGGATTAGAGAAGTATTTGTTGGGACAGTTGATGGTTTCAGCAGGAAGTCCGAGGGGCAGTCACCTGATATAGACTTGACAGGAGATTGTTCTTAGATGAGTCTTGGTTGGAGACTTGGGTATCTTGATGAGCATTCTCATTCCCCACTCTTAGTCTACTCGACAGTTTGCTACTTGAGAGGTATAGCCCATTATTTTCTCTCAGTTGCATTATATTTATGCTTTTCTTTCATGGATATGGATCTTGAGCTATGGTACATGAGTTAGTTCTGGAGGGTTCATTTGAGAGATGGTTTAGCATTGGTTATCTCCATGTGCATATGTTTTTATGCTGGTTGAGTTTGGGAGATGGTTTTATATTGGGCATTTTCCTTGATTTAGGAATGGTTTTATTGAGTTTGATCTTCTTGTGAGAGGCTTACATCCATGATATGTTATATGGTATGGTTTGGGTGTTGTTGAGGCTTCTTTTTGGGGTTTTATGGAGGAGATCATACTTGTACAGTTTACATCTAGAGGTGTGTGTAGAAGGACATGATACAGGTTATGATTTGCATGGTTTCTCTGGTCTTGGTTATCTTCCTGGATGTTCATTTTTGCCTACATTGGATTTGAGATTGGTCAGATATTGTGATCACTGGTTTGTGCTCATGTATGTCATGTGAGAGATGACATGGTTATTTCTTTCTCTTTCCTCTGTTGGTTGTGGAGAACTTGGGAGAGTATTGGAGACTTGTTATGAGAGTTGTTCTTGCAGGATATTAGTTTATGTATTGTGGATGTCCTTGATACTACATGGATTCACTTATTTGAGATGTTGTGAGTGGATTGGTTATAGATTTGACATTATCTTTTGCAGTGGGAGCTTCTTGGTATATATGTGGCAGGTATTGCTCTTGAGGCTTGTGATTGCAGGTTGCAGATTGGATATGTCGGTGATATGAGATTCACTTGTTATACCTTTGAGGTATGGATAGTTGGATGGGTTTGGAACTTTGCTGTGGGTGCTATTTCAGCTATGGATATTTTGACAACTACGTATACATGTGATTACCTTTGGATCAGGTTTTTTGTGCTTGGAATTTCAGTTGGTACAGGATTTTATGATCTTCTAATGCAACAGATTGGGTGGCTTTCTCTTTGGATGGCTTCTATGTATGTCTAGTGGGAGTGGCATAATAGGAGGTGAGATCATTCATGTTTGAGATGCTAGATACTTTGATTTTGTTGTGGGTACCAGGATGGAGCACTTGGTGTATTTTGATCCATGATGGTGGATGTGCTAGGAGGGATTGTTCCCTTGTTCATTTATGTGGCTACAGATTGACCCTATGCAATGTATACAACAAGTGGGAGATTGTTGAGATAATGGGTGTTGCACACATTGCATAATATTATTATTTTATTATGTAATGTTGTACCTAGATGGACGTGCAACATGTAAAGATTCCCATGGAATATTCTTGATGAGTTGTATTGTAACATTGTGATAATATTTTATGTAATTATTTAATATTGGGGAAAAGAATTAAATGCCCAATATTAAATGTGGGGTTAGTGGATTAGGTAGCACATGGTTTTGGCACATTGTTTATGTAATACCACTTAGTGATTTTGTGGGACTTTCTACTATATAAGCAGCCATAAGGGTAGTTGTTGTATAGAGAGGAAGAGTGACAAGGAGAAGACAAAAGGCAAGAGTCGAGCGGGACAAGGCTTGACAGGTTAGCCAAGGGAGCATTTGTGAAGGTTGGAAGCATGGCATGGGATGTGTGGATTCATGCTTGTTCACATAGTTTGCTCGGTTGTGGCTATGGCCATGAAGGCTTTCATGGTTGTATGGCAATGGTTATTTTGCTGAATAATACATGGTGATGGATGCTTTTGGAGGCTGGGTTTTTTCCCTCAATGAGGGTTTCCCAGGGTATATCTTGTGTCACAATCTTGTGGGTATGTCATCTATTCTCTTGCATGTGGATTTTAATTTCGTGTTTATTTTAGATCTATTATGGGTTATGTGGAAACGGTTATATTCTTTGTTGCCAAGTTTCCTTACATTTATAAGATTATTCCTAGAATGAGACTCAATCCTTAGGAGTTAGGGTTAGAATTCTCTGATACTTGTCCATTAAAAGATAACAATATTAATCATGATTTATAGAATTATCCTAAAAAAGAGGCTTAATCCTCAAGAGTCAAGGTTAGCATGCCCCGATACATGTCCATTAAACAATGATTGAAAGAAAGCTTAGAATTATCTTTAGAACAAAGCTTAATCCTTTAGAGTCTAGAAAAAACACCTGAAGACTGATCCATGAAAGATAACAAGACCTAATCATGAGTTATAGGATTATCCCTAGAGTGAGGCTTAATCCTCAAGAGTTAGGGTTAGAATGCCCTGATACCTGTCCATTGAGCTATGACTAGCATCATTATGAGTTTGATCAATTGATAAATAAGTAAGATTAGATACCATATGATGCCAAATAGAGGGAACAAATATGCCCTGAGTGATGAGATACCCCTAGAGATTAGGACATTATATTTAGATTAGATTGAAGCTATTTTTGAAAGATTCAATGATGTAATCATCCTACCCCCTAGGGAGCAAAATCAAAAGATGACACACTAGAATAGTGATGTAGAGCAGGAGAATGAAAAATATTGAATTGATTTGAGATTCAAAATAATGTAGAATTGTTCAAAACAGCATGGATAAAATTTGAAGTTAATTTAGAGTAATTTTGAGGTCTAGTTGGCCAAGTTTGACTAAGGTTGAGCAGATTTGACTAGGGTTGAATATTAATGAAAAAGTTGAGAATTTTGAGAAAATGTTGATATGATGATATTCAAAGATTCATAAAGTATCCAAAAGATATATTGCACAAGCATTCAATCACATTGGTCCCAAAGATTTAAAATATGATTTTAAGCTATTTAAGTGTGGTAGATTTCATTTTTTATTTAAAAAATGAGCTCAGAGTAGTCCAATTAGCCAAAGGGGTGATTGAACACTTTTAAAAATTAGGTCAAAACCTATATAAGGTGAAAATGGTGGTACCTGTCCACTTACATTGATTTGAGTGATCTAGGTGACACAACCAACTAGTGGACTATGGACCTCTAGATAGTAACTTGTAAAACCTCAAATCATTTGAAATTTCATGTGTTTCTATTGATTTTTGTTGTTTTTAGGATTATTTGAAGTTTATGTGTTTGGTGCCCTTGTGAGAGGACCCAATTTCTCATGTGAGGCTCTAGGAAATCTTTCTCAAAGAAGTACCACTAGGGCACTTTCTCACATGTGAGGTGGGGTTTCCTAACATGGGAGATACCCATCTCTCCTATGAGGGACAATGAAATTAAGTCATTAGTTACAATACAATGTTTATGTTTCATGTGAGATTTTTTTCTCAGGTGAGTTGTAGAGTTTCCTCACGTGAGGATGTGGGTCATACGCATGAGACTAAAAGGTATTATGCAAAGATGTGAAGTCTTGCATGAGATTGTGAGCTATTTTGAGTCATTTGTGTCAAAAAATCATGTTTTTTGTCCTTATTGCATCATTTTTGGTCATTGAATCATGTTTTCAAGATTTTGTTGTTGTAGTAGTATAGAAACCATGTTTATACTCATGTCAGATACTGAGTATGGTAATTTTTTTTTGCATGTTTGTAGGTCAACTTTCCAAATGTTGTGACCAGATCACACTGTCTAGCCATCGAGGCATTGATCAAAGAGCTAGATGTTGCCAAGTTGACACACATTGATACACTCGATCTCTCCCATATTTTTGATAGCCCTAATCTACAGGTGAATCATGATTTACTAACTACTTTAGTTGAGTTTTTCCATTCAGAGACAAACACTTTCCATTTGCCTCTTGGAGAGATGACCATTACACCAGAGATATATATTGGATACTCTGAATACCATTCTATGGGCCATAGATATATTATGATACACAACCATGATAGGGGACATTGGCATTGAGGGCCATATTTTAGGATTATATTATCAAAACCAGAGCTATCCTATGGGAGGAGCTAGTGCAAATATATAATCCAACCCATAGATTGGCAATGATGCTTGGAGCTTTCCTCAAATGTTACTTGATGCTTGCTAGAGGTTAACATAGTTTAGAGTGTAGAAGGGGATAAATGTTGCAAAGGATGTTGGAGTGGCTAATGTATTTTGGGTATGCTAGCCCATATGTTCCATGAGATGGATGAGATCATCTATAGAGAGACAAGGAGTATGGCTATAGGAGTATATGTTCAGTAGGTATGGGCATGGGAGCACCTACCCATCATGATGGTGATATGTGAGGATGACCAAAAACTTCTCAAGGCTTACATTTTTAGATATTGAGGGTAGATGATCCAGAATGCATTGGGTAAGAATAAGAAGTGGAGAGCTTAGTTAGATGATTTGGTAGTAGTGGTATGGTGGCCCTGGCGAGAGATAGAGGCATAGGACTATGGCTGAGTACAATACAGTTATATGTTTACCTTGTGGCCATTGATTGGTCACTCAATCCATGTTATTAAGTAGTTTCCATTGACACACATATGGGGGCAGTATGACCGGCGACATGATATTTCACAAGAGTACTATGCATACATCCACTTCACTGAGGATATGAGGAAGGGGTGGTTAGTGGGATTAGATCTAGGGAGGTCTATGATCGATGTACACATTATCATACTCACTCGTTGGGACTACATGTCAATAGTAGTAGATGGAGGGGTGATTCCTAATTATAGAGATATTTTTTTGAGTAATCCCTTCCCTTAATTCATATATCTAGTAGGGATGGAAATACCAATGTAGTCAGTTTAGGCACCACAACAGCTACATCAATAGGGTATGAGACAACAAACTACATAGGTTCTAATCCCACCATGACAGATGAGAGTGGATTCAGGTGCTAGTGGTAGTGGGTCCAAGCATAGGAGAGCTTGAGGAGATATGAGAACCTTGGATTCTATTAGAGGTGATGCTCAAAGATAGAAGGTGGAGGGCTAACCTCCATAATAGGCAGAGCAGGGTGTGGGCAATGAAGAGATGCAGGATCAACCTACTCCTAAGCCACAGGGTAGAGATATCCTAGCATAGACCCATGATGCCCTTAGGAGATCTAGGGACTAAGTGAGGATAGCACATTGACAACTAGGAGAGCTTAAGATCTAGTTATTTATTTGGGACACATGCCTAGTAGAGTGGGATTGAGAGATCCATGAGCTTTGAGAGTAAGTAGAGTAGCAATGGGACAAGGTTCGTATAGAGATAATGAGAGTAGCATATTATTATGTGGCTTATGTTAGAGTAGTAGAGTAGGTGCCTCATTTTTTGAAGTATGCTAGGACATCAGAGGGTGCATGCCCTTCAGCTAGAGCAGATGCACCTCTCCCTCCTCCTCAACTTGGGGATGAAGAAGAAGGATGAAGTTATCTTTCTCTCTTGTATCTTAATTCTAATCATTTATTGTATGATGTATCAACATCATTTTGTATCATTTTTGAGATCGATAGTACTCAAGTACACTACAACATTTGGGGTCAAATTGTGACAACAATTTGCAACAGTGGTATAATTTGTGGTCATTTTCATATTTTTTTGCAATTTTCCTTGACAACGTTGCAATATTGATGTTGGCATCATAATTGCAACACCCTCACAAGCATAAAAAAAAAAAAATATGACAATCATTTTCGATTTATTTTTATTTTGGAGAGAGGTACAAACATTGTCGTGGAACCCTTGTGATTAGTGCATTTGGTTGTTGTGGGCCATCATGATCTTTTTACTTCATTTTGTGAGGCCTCACCCTGACCCATCATAGCATAGATATTCTTACTTACATTTTCATATTCAAGACTTTGATATTTGGACAGTTATTTGAGACTTAGAAGGATAGTGGTTTGTTTCATCTATTGGTTTTGACATTATAATAGTGTTTTGCATCTATGATATGTACTAAGAACCTGATATTGTGAATAGAATGATCGAACACATATGGATGCAACTTTATGACATGATAGAGTTAGATTATGATGTGATGTGAAATGTTAATTTAATTATAATGATTTGTGATATGCAGATAAATGTTAATTGGATTATGATGATTTATGATATGCAGATAGATGTTAATTTGATTATAATGATTTATGATATGCAAATTTTGATATTCTAACATTTTGAATGAATTATTTGAAATTATTAGGAAAAGAAATATAATCGAAATATGTTAATATGGATTATGTAACATTTGAAATTATATGCATTTATGATATATATTTTATATGACCTCCTTGGACTACTAATGCTCGAGTTTAGTGTGCAAGAAGTGGAACCATGGAAAATTTTAAACAAGTTCTGAACCTATGTGAACACAATTCAACCAAGGCAAATCTTTGGAAGATTCAAAAGCTTTTCGTGATGTATTTAATTTTATAAATGTAAATTTTCTTGTGTGTAAAATTTTTAATCTCAAAGATGCATTAGGGACATGTCATGATGATGTGGAATATGTTTTTATGTGTCACTTGACACTTGTGGACTTTGTGTGTTAATGACATGTCATCTAGGGTTTTGGTCATGGTGGCATATTACCCTAAAACTAATTTCCTTGTTAATGAGTAAGTAAACCCACTTGACAAGGGGTAGGATGGGTCACAATCAAAGGAAATTCGAAATTGTACTTGGTTAGGGTTTTAAGGGGTTATTAGGTGGTCCCAAAGTGTCTTTTATGTAAAAATGAGCTACCCATATGATAGTATAACATGTTAGGGACCTAATTTTGACCATGATAGTGCCTAGACAACCTAGGGGGCCCTTTACCAATGCCTTCTTCCACCAATTCGAAAATGGATTTGTCACGTGTTCTCTTCCATGTTTCCACTAAGCCAAATATAGAAAACTTAGGGGGAGACACGTTTGTAAGAGGAAGTGGCTTGGTGTTTTTGCTAAAATAGATAGTGGGAAAGCCTTTTAGGGTGTCTTGGACAAACTAGTGGGTTGTTCACCCACTCTCTAATTTTAGAGACAGTTATGGTTTTGAAGGAAGACTAAGGGAACTCTACAACAAATATTAGTGCCTTTAGCTTGGACCAAGGTTGGTGTTCAAACCATGACCATTTTCTTTCTTTTAGCATTGGATAATGAATCTGCAAGCATGGAGTATTTTCTTTGGGATCATGCATTGTATTGTGAATCTTTGTATTGTAAATTTTGGTATTGTGTTGTGATGGTGTGAAGTTGTATTGTGTTCATGTAACTTTCTTGGCTTTCTTTCTTGATCTTCTTGTTTTTATTTGATTTGAATTTCAAGTGTTAATGGGTGTAAAGGCTTCACTCACCCTTGGGAGGGAAGAGAAGTCTTGGATGAAGGGGTTAGTTGGGATCAACAATGTAGTAGAGAGCCTCTTCTCTTGGAGAGAATGGGGGAAAATTTCATGGAGTATGAGATCCATTAAAGCCATTGTCTTGGTATTATGATTTGGGGGTGATAAGTGGAAATATGAATCTAGGCGTGATAAGTGGAAATTGTGAAGAGAAGCATGTACGATTCAAGCCTTGTAGAGGCATGGTGAAATTCAATGTGTGTGATTTGTATTGACATGGCAATTCTCCTCTTTGAAGAGCCCACCTTCACCCAATGTATTTATGATTCCATTGGAGAATTAATGTACAAGTCATCGAAGGGATTGTATGTGTTGTGTTGTTTGATTTGATGCATTAGCAATGTTGTGTGTGTGTATCCCATTTGGACCTTATTTCCCCTACTCAGTGGGTAGCTTCATAGAAGTCTAGGATGGGAGGTGAGCCTCCATGATTCCAAGTTTTGTGTGTTTTTTAGGTTTGAGAAAATGGTTCCTATGAAGAGATTAGGGTTTCACTCTTGGAAAGGTGAAAATAAAGTGGGTGGAGAGACAAATCTCCCCATGTAATCTCATATCATGTGGTGATGTTAAGTTTCCATTGTTGTTTCATTGTGATGTGCGAAAAAAAAATTTGCTTATTATTGTATATTGTTGAAATTTTGTAATGAGAAGTTTGAGAAATTGTATAGATTTTGTAGGGAAATATTCATTTGAAGAAAGACATGATAAGGTTAGATGATCAACTTTGCACATATGAAGATTTATGCATTTAGTTTAAGCTATATTTTATGGGGCCCTCATATAGGGTAATTCTTGTATTAACTATTTGAGGTAGATTGAGTAAAATCATTTTAAGCTTTCACATTATGTGATTTGATGATATATGGAGACGTTATGTAATAAGACCCTTCTTCTTAAGTTGATCTATAAATTATTTGGTAGAAAAATTTCCTAGTTATGTGGAAGATTTTTATTGATATAGATGATTTAATTTAGAACATAGATGATTGCATAGTAAAATAATATGTTATGCATTTAATACAATGGAAGAAAGTTATTATACTTTGATAGTTCTTTATACATGCATGAAAATAAGTTCATTTAGATTTCAAGTCCTAATAGATCCTAAGATGAGGGAGAAGAAAATGTATTAAACTTAGAGTGACAAGCCCACCTATAGCTACATTTTTACTCACTAGAATTTGTATGGGATGCACAATTAAATTTCATCCCAATTACAGACCATTATAATATTCAATAGGAATATGCCTAGAATCTTCATTATGGAGTACTAATAAAATAATCATTCCTATCTAAAAGACAAGGAAACCAACTAATATTAATAGCTAACATTGGGGCGAGAGCATGTCTACTCCCATTAAATAATATAAAATATTACCCCCTTAGAGGAAGGCATGAGCATAAGATGTTCTTCCCATTTAGCATAGAATAAGACAAATAATAATAATAATAAAATAAATTAAAAAAACTTAAGTTCCAATGAAATAATGCAAGAGTCCTAGGCACCCTCACCTTGTTGTCCACCTTTTGGTGCATGCAAAAACATATAGGGATGGACTTTGTTCTAACATTGGTCAGAACCTCCTTTTAGGCGCCTCCCTCCATTGTCACAAGAAATGCACTAAACCCATATGTGTTAGCACTTTGGGAAAGGAGCAGATGTAGGATGGGGTAGAGTAGGTGGGGAGTAGGATAAAATAGCAGGTAATCTTGGGAATAGGAAATAAAACCTAGTTTAAGGTGGGGATATGTTATTTAAGTATGGAGTAATTAGAAATGTTTAGGGGTGAGATTTTTTTATATATGTATGTATTGTTAGGTGTATTATGAGTAGGTTGATTTTATAATAATAATTATTAATGCTATGTATTATGTGAAGGGGATAGGGGTGTTGGACATAATTGTCTAATTGTGTGTTGTCTTTGATGTCACACAAATGTCATATTAGTTGTCAGGTAGTGTTAATCGAGTTCTCATGGTTAACAAAGGAAAGTTTATCAGGGTTAGTATTAACCAAGTTCACTCAGTTGCCAAATGATTTGTGCAAAGTTCACAGTGTTAACTGAGCTTCTTTTGGTTAACACAAGAAATCATTTTAGGACCAGTGTTTATCGAGTTGGGTCAACTATTGAAGGATTTTTTTGATTTGGGATATGAACTTTAATTATTTCAAGTATTGATTCCAACCGACTATGGTAATGATTATTGGTCATTGTAATTTGTATTGAGTTGACTTGACAATCTGGATGATATAAATATAAGGTCAAGTTGGGATTTTCAGTAGTATGCAAGTGTATTGATTGATTGAGAAAGAAAGTGTGTGAGCAAACTTGAAGGATGGTCAAATATCCTTGTAGAGTAGCAAAGTAATATTTGATTAGGAAGGATCAAGTTTTTGTGAATAGAACAGAGATCTAGGTTCATCAATTCAGTTGCATCTTAAGTAGGTCATTTCATTGTTACTCTCCATCTATTATAGTAGTGATTTAAAAATTTCTTAACAAATTTGGTCTAATAGCCAATAGTAAATCCTATAATAGGGTGATAGTTCCATTGAATTTTTTTAAAGACCTCTTATAAGGCCACTCCTGACAGGCTGATTAAATCCTCGAACAAGGTCAAATCTAACAGTGTGTTTTGTAACCTTTAACAGGGTTGGCTCCTAACTGAGCTCACTTCAAAAGAGTGAAAAATAGTAACTAGTTACATTGGTGATTTTTCCCACATTGGGTTTCTACGTTAAATCTGGTGTCTCTTGTGTTCATTTCTTTTCTCTAATGTTTGCAAATTATTACTATTGATGTTAGATCTACTAAAGTAAAACATAATATACATTTACTGAGTTATAGCATTTTCAATATGTTTATCGAGTGAAAATAGTAATTAGTTTTGTCAGACATCTAAAGGATCTATGATTATTTTTTGTGGCAGCTGATTCACCCCTCCCTCTCAATTACTCCATCTATATTTCCAAAAATTGGTATCAAAGATATTAGTGCTTGTAGGAAGGTTTCAAGGATCTAAGCTAAAGATTAGGATGTCTTATAAGAGAGAGATCCCAAGGCTTAACAAAGATAAATTTTCAGCATGGCAGGGACTCATGAGGCTTCATTTGGCTACCATCAATGATTCAGGATGCAAATGCCTTGATGTAGAATACAAAACTCCTACTAGTACATTATCTGTTGAAGATCTTGCTGAGAAAAAGAATCACAACATCATGATGATTGATATTGCATCTACTCTTAGTTATGAAGAATTTGATTAGGTCAAAGATTGTAAAATTTCTTTTACAATGTGGAAAAAATTGTAAGGAAACTTGGCAACAAAGAATATAACTATTTTCACATAACCCATAATAGATTTGAAATAAACACGGAATTAAAATTCACATACAAGAGAATAGACAACATACCCACAAAATTGTGACACAAGATATATCCTAGGAAACCCTCATTGAGGGAAAAACCCAACCTCCAAAAGCATCCATCACCATGTATTATTCAGCAAAAATACCATTTCCATACAACCATGGAAGCCTTCATGGCCATAGCCACAACCGAGCAAACTATGTGAATAAGCATGAATCCACACATCCCATGGCATGCTTCTAATCTTCACAAATGCTCCCTTGGCTAACTTGTTAAGCCTTGTCCCACTCAACTTTTTCCTTTCTAACTCTTACTCTTTGTCACTCTACACAACTACCCCTGTGGTTGCTTATATAGTAGCAAGTCCCACAAAACCACTATGTGGTATTACATAAACCATGTGCTACCTAACCCACTGACCCCACATTTAATATTGGGCATTTAATTCTTTTCTCCAATATTAAATAATTACATAAAATATTATCACAATGTTACAATACAACTCATCAAGAATATTCCATGGAAATTTTTACTTGTTGCATGTCCATCTAAGCACAACATTACATAATAAAATAAAACAATATTATGCAATGTGTGCAACACCCATTATCTCAACAATCCCCCACTTGTTGTATACATTGCATAGGGTCAATCTGTAGCCACATAAATGAACAAGGGAACAATCCCTCCCAACACATCCACCATCATGGATCAAAATACACTAAGTGCTCCATCCTGGTACCTGCAACAAAATCAAAGTATCTAGCATCTGAAACATGAATGATCTCACCTCCTATTATGCCACTGCCACTAGACATACATAGAAGCCATCCAAAGAGAAAGCCACCCAACCTGTCACATTAGAAGATCATAAAATCATGTACCAACTAAAATTCCAAGCACACAAAAAAACCTGATCCAAAGGTGATCACATGTATCTGTAGTTGTCAAAATATATCCATAGCTGAAATAGCACCCACAACAAAGTGCCAACCCATCCAACTATTCATACCTCCAAAAGGTATAACAAGTGAACCTCATATCATCAACATATCCAATCTATAACCTGCAATCACAAGCCTCAAGAGAAATACTTGCCACATATATACCAAGAAGCTCCCACTGCAAAAGATAATGTCAAATCTATAACCAATCCACTCAACACATCTCAAAGAAGTGAATCCATGTAGTATCAAGGACATCCACAATACATAAACTAATATCCTACAAGAACAACTCTCACAACAATTCTCCAATGCTCTCCCAAGTTCTCCACAACCAACAGAGGAAAGAGATAAAGGAATAACTATGTCATCTCTCACATGACATACATGAACACAAACCAGTGATCACAATCTCTAACCAATCTCAAATCCAATGTAGGCAAAACTGAACATCCAAGATGATAACCAATACCAGAGAAACCATGCAAATCATAACTTGTATCATGTCCTTCTACACACACTTCTAGATGTAAACTGTGCAAGTATGATCTCCTCCATAAAACCCCAACAAGAAGCCTCAACAACACCCAAACCATACCATATAACTAATCATGGATGTAAACCTCTCACAAGAAGATCAAACTCATAAAACCATTCCTAATCCAAGGAATATGCCCAATATAAAACCATCTCCCAAACTAAACCAGAATAACAACATATGCACATGGAGATAACCAATGCTAAACCATCTCTCAAATGAACCCTCCAAAACTAACTCATGTACCATAGCTCAAGATCCATATCCATGAAAGACAAGCATAAATATAATGCAACTGAGAGAAACAATGAGCTATACCTCTCAAGTAGCAAACCTCCAAGTAGACCAAGATTGGAGAATGAGAATGCTCATCAAGATACCCAAGTCTCCAACCAAGACTCATCTAAGAAAAATCTCCTCTCAAGTCTATATCAAGTTATTGCCCCTAGGACTTCGTGCTGAAACCATCAACCGTCCCAACAAATACTTCTCTAATCCAAGAGAAATCAGCATCACCACTGTCTCTAAGTATCCATGAGTACCTATAACCAATTAATCCATGCCAACTCCAAATGTAACATAGCAATATCATGAAGTATCCAACTTATGATCAATGTACTCAATACCAAAAAACTAAACCAAGATCAACATCAAAGTTTCATCCATGGCCTTAGGAACATAAACATGACAACATGATCTTACCATCTCAACCAAAAGAGATAACATGCTCCATATGAGCACACCATAACATGTCACAACTCTAAACGCGTATCAAGAGTATACCATGACATAATAATGAAACCATCCTCATACCAAGGATAACATGCCAAATAAAAGCATAAACCATACCTTTACTAAGAACCCTGTGAGTCCTCAAAATGCAACCATTTCCACACACCATGAAGAAAAACCATCTCCACATACCATGAAAAACTATCTCCATACACCATGAAGATAACCAAGAACTCCATGAGTCCTCAATATCTAACCATCTTCATAGACCATGAAGATAACAAGTGCACCATGCAAATGTCAAAGACACTTTTACAACAATAAGATCTAAGACAAACCTCCAACATCTACAAACACTCAATAAATATATCAATGCCAACAACTCCCACTGAACTGTGGTACCAAGTCACCTATGGCATCATAAAATCCATCTCCTACATGAAGACCCAAACCAAACCAGCAACTAATCCTACACTGTCACCTCATCACTGTCACAAGCTCCCACTAAACTATGTATCCAAGCTATCCATGACACATGATGAAAAATCCATCCTCTAACCATGAGAATCAACCAAGGCATCAAACCATCAAAGAACTCAAAGTGCACATCATGAGCTCCTCAAAAGAAACCAAATAACCATGATCCTCAACCAAAAAGATATACCACCATAACCAAATCAGAAATCCAAGATAATGAACATTAATGATGTACCTGTATAACCAATCATGTCATGCCAAAATCCATGACACCATGATCACATCCATGAATCAAGCATCTGGCTCTCAAAGTGTCCAACCTATTAGCATAGTCAACCACAATCCTCCATTATGAATGTACTTGGTAACAACATCTCATCCCTTCTACATGAAGAAAAAATAGCAAATCATGTGACTTAGGGCATAGACAACCCAAATTCAAGCCACCAATCTAAATATGCATCAATAATAAAAGATCAATGGGCAAAGACAACCCATAACCAAGCTATAAATGCAACCTGTAAGTATAGACCGCTTACAACACTACACAACTCATAGATCCAACAAGTCATCATACATATTCAAGCCAAACATTGATAACCATATCATCATGAGACCAATCTAAATAATGAACTAAGTATACAATGACATCAAATCTTAAATCTCCAATGCCATAAACTCACAATGTTACCATAGTCAAAATATACCATAAACTATTCAGATAAATATATCAACAAATGAATCATGCCAAACCTACACCAAATCTGAACCAATGTGTAGAGCTCTCCAAGAGCTTTTCGTTGACTACTTTAAGTCCAAAATCCGACTCCATATGCCCAAGTTATGCCCTAATCCGTGCTCAAAATAAATAACATCTGTCTTTAGGGCTCTTAAAACCTACCAAAATATCAAAATCATAGAACCAAACTTATACCATGTTGTAGTGCTCTAAATTAGCTTTCCAATGCCTGTAAAAACCCTGAAATTCGATATTCTGAGAGAAAGTTATGGCTATTTTACTAAGACAGTCTTTTTACCATTTTCACTGCGATTTTTAATTTTTTAATTTTTTCTGTGATGAAAATTTTGACGGGATTAAATTTGACGGCCATCATAGGCTGAAACCAAAAAACTCTTTCATTTCCTCTTAACATGGCCAAACTAAGGCATATTACATATCAAAATTTATGAAAATGTCGACCCAGATCCAATGGTGAGGTCTGTTTTTACCCAGGAGGTCATTTCTGCATGCTACCCCCCAAAACCCTCATTTTAAATGAAACATCCAAAAAATCTTTTTCTCCAAAAATTTTACATGCCCAAATCTTTTAACATCCCATCATAATAGCAAACCCAAAACTCTCAAATCTACAATAAATCATTCATATATCTTGCCCTTTTGTTTTTAGCCTCTCATGCATTCTCATGGATTCAATTTAAGGTTACAATAATAAAACCATAGCTCTAATACCACTTGTAAGAAAACTTGGCAACAGAGAATATAACCATTTTCACATAACCTATAATAGATTTGAAATAAACATGGAATTAAAATCCACATACAAGAGAATAGACAACATACCCACAAAATTGTGACACAAGATATACCCTAGGAAACCCTCATTGAGGAAAAAACTCAGCCTCCAAAAGCATCCATCACCATGTATTATTCAACAAAAATACCATTTCCATACAACCATGGAAGCCTTCATGGCCATAGCCACAACCGAGCAAACTATGTGAACAAGCATGAATCCACACATCCCATGCCATGCTTCCAATCTTCACAAATGCTCCCTTGGCTAACCTGTCAAGCCTTGCCTCGCTCGACTCTTGCCTTTCTAACTCTTACTCTTTGTCACTCTAAAACAACTACCCCTGTAGCTGCTTATATAGTAGCAAGTCCCACAAAACCACTAAGTGGTATTACATAAACCATGTGCTACCTAACCACTGACCCCATATTTAATATTGGGCATTTAATTCTTTTCTCCAATATTAAATAATTACATAAAATATTATCACAACTTTAGAATACAACTCATCAAAAATATTCTATGGAAATCTTTACATGTTGCACGTCCATCTAGGCACAACATTACATAATAAAATAAAATAATATTATGCAATGTGTGCAACACCCATTATCTCAACAAAAACTCAAGAACATCTATGGAGGTGATAACAATGTAAGAAGAGCCAGAGCTAAAAGTCTTAGAGGACAATTTGATTAGATGAGAATGAGATAAGATGAAAATATTGCCAAATATGTGGAAATAGTCAAAGCTAGTGTCAATGCAATTAGAGCATCTGGAGGAGAAATTAAAGAAGAAACTATTGCAAGTAAAATTCTTAGAGCTTTGCTTCCCATCTATGCAATCAGAGTATCTGCTATTCAAGAAGTGAGATGTGATTCAAGTAACAAGATAAGTTTAGATGCCCTAGTAGGAAGATTGATAGCTTTGAGCTAGACCACTTTGACAATTATGTTCCAGCTTCCAAAAATGTTGAGTTTTCTTTTGAGGTCAAACTTTCACTCAAAGAAAAAGGAAAGAAGATATAAGAAAATTAGTTAGACAGTGAAGAGGGAACCAAGGAAAGCTCAAATAGTGATCTTGAAGTTGTTGAAGCTTTGCTTGAAAAGAAATATTCTAGAAGAAGAGGCAAATACAAAGGTAAAATTCCCTTTATCTATTTTTCATGTGAAGAAGTTGGTCATATTGTTGCTAGGTGCCCAAACAAAGATACAGATAAAAAGAAGAGTCACAAGTACAAAGACAAAAAGGATTTCAAAGGTCATAAATCATACAAAGACAAAGGTAAGAAAACTTGTTTTATGACTAAGGATTCTGATAATAGTGAAGATGAAATAGTATACATTGCTATAAAAGATGAATTTGATGATGAAGGAGATAAGATGACACTTATCTCTCATGTTAGCAAAAATGATACATGGATCATAGATAGTGGATGTTCACATCATATGACTGGAGATAAAATAAAGTTTGAACATTTTGAACATTATGATGGAGGAAGTGTAAGATTTAGAAACAATGAACCTTGTTGCATAAAAGGAAAGGGTTGTATTTCATTAACCAATGAACTTGTATGTGATAATGCTTATTGGGTTGAAGGATTAAATCATAATCTGCTAAGTGTGGCACAACTTATCAACATTGGATTCAAGGTAGAATTCATGCATAGCAAGGCAAGACTACTAGATGACAAAGGGAAACTGATTAGATCAGGAAAAACACACAAAAGGTAACCTATTTTATCGTGATCTTGCTGATTGCTCATGTCTTATTGCTCGAGTTGAAGAAAGTTGGTTATAGCATGGAAGGTTATGTCATGTAAATTTTGATAATATGGTGAAAATAAGAAAATTCAAGAAAGTAGGAGGTATTCCTACTTTGAAGAAACCAGATGTTGGTTTATGCAAGAACTATCATATTGGAAAAATGGGAAAGACTAGTTTTAGAAGCAAAAACTATCAATTTGAAGATATCTTGGAAATTGTGCATATTGATTTGTGTGGACCTATTGGAGTAGAAAGCTATAGTGGAGAAAAATTCTTTATTCTTTTTGTTGATGACTACTCTAGAATGATGACTATTATGTATTTAAGAGATAAGTTAGAAACATTTGAGAAATTCAAATGGTATTTGACAAGATTAGAGAAAGAAATAGCGAAAAAACTAAAATGCTTAAGATTAGATAGAGGTGGTGAATTCATCTCCAATGAATTTAATAACTTTTGCATTGAAAGAGGAATCGAAAGATGGGTATCAACTCGTAGAACTCCCAAGCAGAATGGAATAGCTGAAAGGAGAAACAGATCCATCATGGATTGTGCAAGGACTTTGATGATTGAAAAGAATGTTGCTATCAAATATTTGAAGGAAGCTATCAACACTGTAGTCCATACTTTGAATCGAGTTCAGTTGAAGAAGGATTTAGACAAGACTCCCTATGAACTGTGGTATGGCTACAAACCCAATGTAATTTACCTAAAAGTATTTGGAAGTAAATGTTATGTCTTGAAAGATTCTAGAAAAGGAAAGTCTGATGTAAAAAGTGATGAAGGTATATTTCAAGGATACTCCAGCAAAAGCAAGGCATATACATGTTTAAATTTGTCCACTCACAAAATTATAGAAAGTGCACATGTAAGTATTGATAAGTTTATAGAAAAGGCTGAAGAAAAAAGTAAGAAAGAACCATAAGACTATAGACGGTTTGTCTACTATGAATTTGACACTTTGCTAAGAATATTTGATAATAAGGAGACTACATCTATTGAGCCTAGTATAGTTACTGAGTCACAAATAGTTTAGACCAAGTCACAAGAATCCAAGTTATAATGTGAAGCTACCAAGCCAATGCCTATCGAGTCTGAAGGACCCAAGCCACAAATAGAACAACCTAAGTCTCAAGTTGAAATTCAAGAGAAAGATAATGAAATTCATTCAAAAAGAAAGGAACCTATATTAGCCAAGTATGTCAAAAGGCATCATACACCTAATTTAGATTATTGGAGATATAAAAAAAGGTACTATGACAACAAGTAAGCTAAAAGGTACATGTTTACTTGCTAAATTTGAACCTAGAAGTGTTAAAGATGCATTGAAAAATGAAAGTTGGATTGAAGCTATGAATGAATAAATTAAACAAATAGAGAAGAACAAAACTTGGACTCTTGTACCTAGGCCCAAAGATAAAAATGTGATTGGCTCAAAATGGGAATTCAGGAATAAGTTGAAGGAAGATGGTAAGGTATCAAGAAATAAAGTTAGATTGGTATGTAAAGGCTACTCTCAAGAAGAAGGTATTAATTATGTGACACTTTTTCTCCTATTGCAAGATTGGAAGGTGTCAAGACCTTACTTGCATATGCAACACATAAAGGATTTAAGGTATATCAGATGGATGTTAAATATGCATTTCTCAATGGTATTCTTGATGAAGAAGTCTACATTAAACAACTAGAAGGTTTTGTTGATCCAGATAAAAGGGACATGGTTTGCAAGCTGCAAAAAGCTTTGTATGGTCTAAAACAAGCTCCTAGAGCATGGTATGAAAGATTACATAACTACCTTATGCAGATTTGTTTTCAGAGAACTAATGATAACAATAGCTTGTATATCAAGAAAGGACCAGATAACAAGATTGTATTGGCAGAAATATTTGTGGATGATACTTTATTTATAGGGAATGATGATCTATGCAAAGAATTTTTAGAGCAAATGAACAAAGAGTTTGAAATGTCTATGTTTGGTGAGATTAAATTCTTTGTTGGATTGCAGATACAATAGAGCAAGAATGGTATCTACATCACTCAGTCTAAGTATATCAAGGAGATACTCAAGAAGTTTGGTATGGAAGATTCAAAACTAGTTGGAACCCCCATGTGTACTAGATTAAAGCTTACCAAAGATGATGACTCAAAAGAGGTAGATCAGAGCTTGTATAGATCAATGATTAGAAAATTACAGTATGTAGTTCGTACAAGACTTGATATTGCTCTTGTAGTTGGTATAGTGGCAAGATTCTTGGCAAAACTTAGAGAAAATCATATGATGGCAATCAAAATAATCTTGAGATATTTGAAAGGCACTGAAGACTATGGTTTATGGTATAAACTTAGAGGAAACCTAGACTAAAAGTGTTTACTGATGCTAATTGGGTAGGAAATATTGATGACAGAAAAAACACAAGTGGTGGAGCATTCTTTCTTGGTAAAAGGATGGTATCTTGGACAAGCAAGAAACAAAACTGCACATCCCAATCCAGGGCTGAAGCAAAATATGTTGTAGTACCAGTAAACTGTTCTAACATTATTTGGTTTAAACAATTGTTGCAAGGTATGAAGGTTGAAATCAAGGAACCAATTGTCATGTTTTGTGATAATACAAGCACAATTAACATATCAAAGAATCTAGTGATGTGTTCCAAAACCAAGCATATTACTATAAAATATCATTTTGTTAGAGAACTGGTGCAGGACAAAGAAATTAGATTGGAATATGTCCATACAAAAGAACAAATTGCAAACATATTTACCAAGCCATTACCTAAGGATGCATTCTTGTATCTAAGAAGCAAGTTAGGGGTCATTCCCCTATCTGAAGCTCACTAAGTGAAGTTTTAGTGATGCATCAATAGGAACCTAGTTGAAGATAAATTAGTTGATTTTGCATAGTCAAGAGAACATTGCATATGAATCAATACTCAAGGTACATTGATACTCATTTGATATGTGTTTTCTTTGGTATGTGTTGTCAAAGAGGGAGAGTTTACTATCATATCTTTCTTTATTTTTTTTTGAGAAAGAAGCTATGTAATTCCTTCACAGAGGGAGATTACTGCATAAAAGGGAAGCTTATGATATAAAATCTAAGAAGGAGAAGCTTTCTATCAAAGAAAGTTTTATTCTCAAATTTCATTGTGCTACGACATGTTGTGTTGCCATAAATGCCAAAGAGGAAGATTGTTGGATACAATTGTTTAATTGTGTATTGTCTTTGATGTCACACAAATGTCATATCAATTGTTAGGCAGTGTCTATCGAGCTCACTCAAGCATCAAAGGAAATTATGGCAGAAAGTAGTGTTAACTAAGTTCTTACGGTTAATGAAGGAAGGTTGGTAAAAGTTAGTATTAACCAAGTTCACTTGGTTTCTAAAGGATTTGTGCAAAGTTTTTAGTGTTAATCGAGCTTCTGTTGGTTAAAATAGGAAATCATTTTAGGACTAGTGTTTACTGAGCTGGGTCAGCTATCGAAGGATTTTGTTGATTTGGGATATGAAGTTTAATTATTTCAAGTATTGATTCCAACCGACTATGGTAATGCTTATTGGTCATTGTAATTTGTATTGAGCCGACTTGACAATATGAATGATATAAACATAAGATCAAGTTGGGATTTTGAGTGATATGCAAGTGTATTGATTAATTGAGAAGGAAAGTGTGTGAGAAAACTTGAAGGATGATTAGATATCCTTGTGGAGCAGCAAAGTAATATTTGATTACGAAGGATCAATTTTTTGTTAATAGAACAGAGATCTGGATTTAGCAATTCAATTGCATCTCAAGTAGGTCATTTCATTGTTACTCTCCAACCATTGTAGTAGTGATTTAAAAATCTCTTAACAGAGTTTTTCTAATAGCCAGTAGTAAATCCTCTAACAGGGTGACAGTTCCATTGCATTTTTTTAAAGACCTCTTACAAGGCCACTCCTAATAAGGTGATTAAATCCTCTAACAAGGTCACATCTAATAGTGTGTTTTGTAACCTTTAACCGGGTTGGATCCTAATAGAGCTCATTTTAGAAGAGTGAGAAATAATAACTAGTTACATTGGTGGTTTTTCCCACATTGGGTTTCCATGTTAAATCTGGTGTCTCTTGTGTTCATTTCTTTTCTCTGATGTTTGCAAATTATTACTATTGATGTCAGATCTACTAAAGAAAAACATACTCTGTATTTACTAAGTTACAACATTTTTAGTATGTTTATCGAGTGACAACAGTAATTAGTTTTGTCAGACATATAAAGGATCTATGAATATATTTTGTGGTAACTGATTCACCCCCCCACTCTTAGTTACTCCATCTATATTTCCAACAAGGGGTATATGGGTATTGGCGCCAATTTTGAAGTAAAGGAAAGTTATGATATTAAATGGGTTAATGATTAATGTTTTGGGGTGTACTTGTATAGAGTCAAGTGTTAGTAGAATAGGAACATAAGTAAATAAAGATTGGACTTTAGATGCTAAGTAAAAAAATATTGTGTTAGGCTTATAGTAATTAGGATGTATGAAGTTATATAAATGTTTGGTTAGTAGATAGTAGCTAGTAGAAATGTATTCAAATAAGTATAGGGTTAAAATTGTTAAACAAAATAATTATGTTTTTTTTTTTGAAAATATTTAACTATCACCTTATTGTAGGAAAGTAGTAAGGTAGGAAGTAAGAGAGTGCACTAAGAGATGCAATAATTAAAATTGTAGATAAATTTGTAGTTGAATTGGTAAAGTTTAATGATATAGTTGAGTAAGAAATTGGTTAAGACTACTTAGTTAGTTGTTAAGTTTGATCACGACCCTTTTGTTGGCATATAGACTTAATGAACTTATTTTCATAATCTAATCTAGGTGTTAATCAATGCTAAATAGTGATAGCTGATAATAAGGTTTTAGAGGTAGTACAATTAAATGAATTATGTGTGTGTGTGTGTGTGTGTGTGTGTGTGTGTGTGTGTGTGTTTGTGTGCGTGTGTGTATTTAATGGTCAAAATAATGGTATAGGGTTAGGTTAATAAATTAAATGTTTAATGAAGTGACCATGAGTAAGAACTCATTAAACTTAGTATACCTAAATAAAAGAAAATAATTAAATTAGAAATAGAACAATAAAATAAAATGGAATGGGATTGGCCCAGAAACACAATAAGTTAAGAACACGTTATATGTGCATCTACCTACTCTCAAAAATGTAAGTTCTTGGAAGTTTTTTGGATGAAGAATTGGCACTACATCATTCACAAATGATTGAACTATTACAATTTCATTGATACAAAATTTGTACCTTATACTCATATACAAGGATAGGATGTGGGAATGAAAAGAAAATATTGTCTATTTCATGTTATAACTTGGGGTTCCAATGAATTATACAAAATTAATTGGTCTCCCTTGGAAACTTGAAGTCCAAAATTTCAAATGCAAACAATTTTTTTCACACGAACTAAAATTAACCATCTCCAACCCAACGATCGACTAAACAACTTTCTTATAATCTTGAGGGAACATGAATTGTTGTATTCCAGACACCCTATAGTTTGATAGAATATTCGTAGCATAGTATAAGTTGTTTCATGCTATCCTTTAGTTCACCTTTCAAAAAAAATAATTTGGTTGTGTTTTTCCTTGTGTATTTTGGGCTTGACAATTTTCATGCCCTTGCTCTACAATTTTGTTATCATGTCGTGCCCTTGCTTTGTGATTTCATTGTCGTGTCATGTCCTTGCTCTACGATTTCATTACCATGTCATGCCCTTGTTATCTATGTGCCCTTTCTCTATGATTTTCTTCTAGGGTGAGAAGAGGTACATATGTAAATATTATTTTCCTTTCCTTCTAAACATGTAGGTCTTTATATTTCCTTCTAAACATGTATCTCTTTATATATTCAGAGAGATCTTTTTTAAGGTAATTATTACATATTATCTACACAATAGAAAAAATGATCCAATTGCATACATATTCCAAAATCCAAATAATAAAACTCACTCAACCTGTGCTAAGTGACTTACCTCAAGATATTGCACAAAAATAATGTAGACTAGGAAAAATGGGTAGAGTTTGTAAGAAATTTTACAAAAACATATCATAGTAGATAACTTCATATATTTAGAGAGAACTTTTTTAAGGTGCTTATTACATATTATCTACATAATAGAAAAAATGATCCAGTTGCATACATATTCCAAAATCCAAATAATAAAATAATTAAACTCATTCAACCAATGCTAAGTGACTTACCTCAAGATCCTGCACAAAAATAATACAGATTACAAAAAATGGGTAGAGTTCACAAGAAATTTTACAAAAAACATATCATGGCAGATATTGCAAAATACATAGAATGATTTTTTTACTATACAAACTCTTTCTATTCTATTGAATATAAAAATAAATAGAGTTGAAAGCATGAGTAATGCAATATTAGTTTAATTTTATCAACCCTAGACTCTTTTCTTAGCTCCACCAAATACTAGGTGATCTTCTACTTCTAAAATATACTCCATTTTTTCTTTCTTAAGCCTTTGATTTCCTCAATCATTTTGGGGTATGGATGAGTTTTTACTCTCTAGCTTACTGATTCTAATCAAAAAACACATTCACTTCAATAGTTTCCTTTGTAATCATAAAAACTAAATTCCACCATTAATAAAAAGAATTGCAATGATCTCAACACTGAATGTAATTGATTCTTGAAAGGCATGTGGGGATTAAGCCTTTTTGCTGATTTAATCAAAGGAGAAACAAAATGTACTTAGTTGAAATCCAGGATAAGATAAGGCATGGAATGCTCATGGGTTGAGCACCATAACCCAAATTCTTATATGATTATTTGAAATAGAGAGATCTAATGGTAGTAGCTTTTGAATTGGGTGTGCATGAGTATCCACTAGGTTATGAAAAATAATTCTAGGAGTTATTTGTGATTGTCATGATACTACTTGGATAGAAAACATGCTATGTCCAATTCAAGGGGTTTACTTCCCAAATTAAAAAAATAAAAAGGTTATTGACTAACAAAAAGTTTGTATAGTAAAAATAAGGTTATTGATTTTGGTGTGGACTAAAAAAATACATAGAATGATATTACATTGTAAATATGGTTGTATTTGATATTATGTTTAATTCATAATTATAGTTAGATACTATGTGACTCACTATTTGAATTTTGTTCCCTCTATTTTTTGCTGAAATTTTATGTACCAAGATCTTACTTTGTACATACTTTGATCATTATAAGAATATGATTATTAGCTAGTTTAGTATTTCATTAAATAGTATTAGAAACACAAATTATTTATTTAATTGAACTAATTTTTGAGTTCTTTATTCATATATTTGCAACCATTTTATTTAGTGTTATACTAAGATGATATGGGATTTTATATGCATCATAAAAACATGGAGAAAGAAATTGAAAATCTATTATAGAATATATAACAATAGAGAAACAATACAATTGGGATAAGAAATTATTTAGGTTACTTGAAGATGGAGAAATAATTTTTCAATTGAAAATAATTTAAGCAATAAACTATTCATAGCTAGTAGGATCAAATACAGTCTTCAAGGTGATAAAATTGTATATGCAGACTCATCACTTCCATGCCAGGCATGAAGTGCATTCCCCAACTTATAAAAAATGGTTGAATATAAAGGCTCCATACGATAGCCCAATAATGGAGGCCAAGGATGTGATCATGCATGTATTGGCATAGTCTTCCTACAAGGATCCCAAGTATATATTGCTGCTATTAATTTGGGTGTCGCTATATGATCCAAAATGTTATGAAGTACTAAATCAAGTAGCAACTTCTCCTATCTCTCTAGAAAATGTAGCATAGGTTTAGGGTCCCTTGGCTCCCAAGAATTTATAGCAACTATTCTCACTTTTGGAAGAATAACTTTAGTGAAGAATTGAGTGAAAGGAGTTGAAGAAAAAAGTTCTACTTTTGTGTAAATTCCATAATCACCAGCCTCATTCCCTTGTAGAAGCCTCTGCCAAAATGAAATTACCTCTAAACTATGCAATGAATGTTGAAGTGGTTGCCAACCTTGAAACACTCTCATAAGCAATGACAAATAAAATCTAGATGCAATACATGACAAATTCCAAGTTGATCATGACAAATCCTAATATCTTAATATCTTAAATGCAATAAATTAGAGGGTAAAAATCTTGTGAGAAGTGTGTTTTCTTTAAAGATCCTACGTATACAAACTTTGAAAGGAGAAAGCAGATAAAGAATGTACACAAAAACCAACAAAATGTTTCAAATGAACAAATATAAGAAACCAACATTTAGGATATTAGGATATGCTGGTTTAAGCAAATGCATATGCTATTTCCAAGGTGGTCATGATAGAACAAGAAAGAATGTAATTTCTGCTATAGTTTGGTTGAACAAAGATGAAGTTTTGACACAATAATGACTCATGTTTAACACCATTCACTTGCACATGGATAAACTAGTAAATGACTAAGTTGAAGGAAGAAATAATTCCATTGAAATATGAACTAATGAGGAATCATGTGAACAACTCCCTGAATGTTGAATAAAACAAGAGGAATGAAGAGGAAGGGGATACAGGACAAGGAGCATAGGTGTTTGATCCTTGATAACTTTCAACTTCACATTGTGTTGTAACTCTGACATAGGTGTTTGATCCTTGATAGCTTTCATTTCAATATTCAAGTTTGCAAGATTGGTCAATACCCTCACTTGCGAACCTCTCATGTTAAACACTTTCTATACTATTTCAACACCATGTTCTTTCTTCTGAGCTAATAGTTCTTTAGGTGCATTTTCTTGTAAAATATCAATTTTTTGAAATTTTTTGTATTGTTTCAACACCAAATGTTTCTTTCAAAACCTTATGTGAAGATATAAACATTAAGTACATCATGTCCAATATTTTTGTAGATATACACATTAATTACACCAAATGCTTCTTTCAAAACTATATGTGCATATATAAATATTAAATACAACCAACTCAATAAGGGTACGTGAATAAGTTATTCTTGTGAAGAAGGATCATGTTAGATAATACAAGGGAGTTTGATCAAAATAGGGAGACAATCGCTAGATTGTTGTCTAACTTTCAAAGACTAGGCAATGAAAAATGTTATTGTCCTTGCAAGCATTGTAATGGCTTAAATGCAAGAAGAATCAAAATCAAAACAACTAAGAGACATTGTTGGGAGAATGGTCACACTGAAGGGGGGTTTGATTATCATCAATTGGTAAGTTGTATTTTTATATTTTTTTCACAATTAATATACTTATGAACCAAAAAATGAGGGTTTCATTATCATCATTTTTATATAGGTTGATCTCTTCAGTATAGTACATGATATGGACCAACACATCTCAAAGGAAAATGAAGGTGTGAATATGGAGAAACATGGAGGTGTGAGTTGTGAAGGAGAAGATCATGATCCCATGGAAGATGACAATCATGCACCAGAAAACACATTTGGAGATGATGGTACAAATGCATTGATCCATGACACATTTGGCACTAGTTTTGCTACTACTGATGATGAGGATGAGGATGATATTAAGGTCATCCATGATATACCTCTACTTGAGAATGCAAACATGACCCTTCACAAAGGATCCCAATCAACTCTTCTCTCTACTATATTTTTTTTGGTGAATTTGAAGGTTATGAACACATTATCCAACACAATAATTTCACATATGCTAAGGTTTGTGATATATGTCATTATACTCTATAAAAGGTGAAATGTGTACCATTAAATTTTTTTTATACTAATAAACAATATTTTTACTATAGATTTATAGGTAACTATTTTTTACCACCATCAAATTTTCTCTTTCACTCATACCAAAAATTATGTGCCACTATGAAATGTATTGGAATGGAGTATCAATCAATAGACACTTGGTCTCAAGATCATGTAATTTATCATAGAACATGAAAATGCAACAAAATTCCTTGAATGCCAAACAAGCAGATATTGAGATGATCAAGTGACAAAAAAGGTGCCTCACAAGGTTCTTCATTGCATCCCCATTATTCCACATCTTAAATGATTACTCAAGTATAGTAGCTTAGCACACTTTATGAATTACCTTGCACAAAATAGAAGTTGAGATGACATTATTCAAATGCCTATGGATAGTTCAACATTTAAGGACATAGAGGAAAAGTGGCCACACTTTAAAGAAGAACCTCAAAATCTTAGGCTTTCTCTAGAAATTGATGGTGTCAATCCATATGGAGAGATGAGATCCATTTACTTGGTTTGGCCTATTTTTTTAATCAACAATAACCTTCCTCCATGGATAGAAATAAAGAGGGAGCACATTATGTTGTCAATGATTGTTCCAAGTATTTAATTACTTTATTGTTACCTACATTTAATTACAAGTCTTGGAGTGAAATGATCACAATAATTATTTGATGTTGTTCATTCAACTAGGTAAGTAACAAGTGAAAGATATGAATGTATATATTGTGCCTCTTATCGACAAGTTGCTGATGTTATGGAATGGTTTAACTATGTAAGATATCTCTAGACCAATTGGACAAAGCAATTTTAATTCCATGCAATGCTTGTGTGGACAATTCATGATACCCCAGGGTTGACACATTTTTGTGGTATGCTATGCTAAAATCTAGTTGTACGCAATAATACTAATTCCAAAAATAAACATATTTAATCCAATTGTATCATTATCTTGTAGGTCTTCAAACAAAGGGAAAATTTTAATGTCCAATGTGTGGTCTAAAGATGAAATCTCATCATTCCTTAAGTTCAAGAAAGTAGGTGTTTGATGAGAATAGACACTTCCTCCATCAAAAACATGAGTTTTGAAGTGTGAAAAAAAATCTTTTCAATGGGAAAAAAGAGACTACATCAAAGCCACAAAGAATGATGCCTCATCTATGGCAGTTGGAATATAATAGAATTTGAGGTCGTCAAGGCATCAGTACTAATCACCTTCCAAAGAGACTAAAATGTTATCCCAAAGAATTTAGTAGGCTGCCCTACTATGAATAGCTACAAATTATGCATTTGTTTGATACCATGCATATTGGAAAGAATGTAACAGAGACACTATGGTGAATATTGAATGGAAGTTGTGACAAAGAATAACTTGACAAAATTTATAGTGGCATTCATGATTCCAGTCATGCAATGAAAAATATCATTGAATCAAATAACAATAATGCAAGTGACCTTCCTTGGTTATTAATGAAGCGGCCAAGTAATTCCATAAAAGAATTCATATGAAAAATGAGATTTCCTGTAGGATTTGCTGTAAATATAAGAAATCTCATATCAAAGAAAAGTGAATTTGACCTAGGGCTGAAAAAGCATGATTGGCATACCTTCATCAAGGTAAGTCACGATCTTTTGTAGTTACAATATATTTATCAAACTACATTCAATTTTCATTTTATTACATTAAAAAAGAATGAAATGTTCAGTTGACAATTGTTATTGTATGTGCTACCCCTATCACTCCCAAACAACTTTAACAATAATGTCAAACAAGTGATATATGATCTTGGAAAATACATGAGGTAATAGTGATATTTGTTGAATACATGAAACAAGTAATATATTGTAAAGTCTCATATTCATATGTTTTTATGTCTTCAATCCCTAGTAGGTGGTTGTCATTTAAAGAAATCCATAAAGAAGATATAAAATATTGGAAGAAAAGAATTCCTCTACTAATGTGTGAAATGCAAAAGTTTTTACCTTCAACTTTTTTTAATGTACAAAAACACTACCTAATACACCAAGTTGAGGAGATTGAATTGTGTGGACTTGTACAACCTAGGTCAATGTGGATGGTTGAGAGACACTAAAATTATTTGAAGGGTTTGGTTTGACAAAGAGCATGTCCCAAGGGTTCTATGATTGAGGGATATATGGCATACCATATAATGGTGTACATTACTCAATATCTTACTAATCTTGTAGCAAAGACCCATATAGATTACATTTGGGATCTTGACTCCATTAAAAAATTCAAAGGGGACTAGTTGTTGGGGAAAGGAAGATTTAGGAAAGTGAAAGGTAATAAATTATGAGATGTTATTGTAATTAATTAATTCTTAATATTCAACATAAATATGTTCTAACTCATCTATTTACTTTTGTACAATTGCTAAAGAGTGGGATGCAATACATTTTTTTATTGCAAATAATCAAGATTAGATAATGGTATGGATTGAATGATGTCAATATTTTGGTCATGGATTAAAATGGGAATCCATGTCTTCATTGGTTAAACAAGCTCATTTTAATGGAGATCCCAATGTTACACAAAAGGAAATAGATTTAGCATATGGTTTAAGAGATCTCCAAGTACTTATAAGTTTGTTAATCAACTGTATGTTTTTGAACTCATGGTGGAATAATTTATACATGTTTGAAATTATTGTAGGTAAAACACTAAAATACTATATTATACAGTGGTTATAAATTTTGCATCAAAGATTTAGATAACACAAAAAGAACTTGTGATTTTGGGATAAGTGTAGTCTTCCAGGTGACCAATATTTCATCTAGAAATGACTTACATCCTCAACAATCTCAAAATTGATATTATGGTATTTTGGTTGATATAGTTTATTGTAACTTTAATTCCTTCAAATTAGTTCTCTTCATCATCAAATGGTATAGACTATGACTCAATCAAAATGATCCTGGTAGAACTATTATTGAGCATGAGAATGGATTTCCAATTATTAATATAAGGTTGTTTAAGCCAGTTGGGGATGAGCCCTATGTTCTTCCAAGCCAATTTGAGTAGGTATTTTACTCACAAGTTCCACATAAACTGGGTTGGTCATTTTTTGTTAGACATGATCCAAGGGGAAGGCCAATAAAGTATAATGCAATGGAAGAAGAAGATACCAAAGAAGAGGAAGAAGTGCATTATGATTGAGAGTTAGTCAATGATGCTCCTGAAGCAAATAATGTTGTTACTGATCATGATGATGATGCTTCTACTGATCATGAGGATGAGGAGGAGGAGGAGGAGGAGAAGGATGATGACAATGACCGGGATAGTGGTGGTGACAATGTTGACGATGATGATTTTGATGATAAGATGGATGAAGAATAATATCAATGTATGTATAAGTAAGTATTTTCTATTCAATTTTTTATTTTTGAATTATTAATACAAGTAAACATTTTAAATTGAATTTGGTGTAGTAATATAAATTTAACTATAATATGTGTTGGGATTAAGAAAACATCTTATATTGCAATTGCAGGGGATGCAAATGATGAGCGTGTTGAGATCTAAGCTAATAGGCAAGATGATGTGGTTGGACAAGGTAAAGAGTGATACAATGTTATTTAAAATCTTTAAAGTCTCAATTATTTTAAATTTAACCCTTTTATTTGTTATTACAGAGGACCAACCTTTGCAAAGGACAACAAGTGCACATCCACGGGTGAGAAGAAATATTGATGATGAAATGGATATGCTTCTACAACAATATAGCGAAGGACAAAAGAAAAAATAAATTTAAAAATGATTCATATGAACTTATGTAACTTATTTACGTAACTTATTTGATAATGATTAATGCTAATGTATAGATGTTTTATTTATGTTCTACTAAATGTTCATGTAAATGTTCTAATGAAACTAATGTGTTAATGAATGTTATCATGTGATAATTCATGAATATTATTTTTATTAATAGAATCAATAAATTTTAGATATTAACAAAAAATGTAGATTTTATGGGGGCAGGGTAGGACCAAATGAGCTTCCACCTTCACATGGTTGGCCCTAATCAATAGAGAATATTAAACGATTCTTGAAACTAAGTGAAGTTCAACATTAACCTATGATTGCATGACAACTAATTGTCTAAATCTCTTGGTTTCAGGCAATGCAGAAGAACGCCATGGTCAAACTCATTTATTTACGAAATTTAGTTGCAGTGTATAAAGTATTCAAAAGAATGGTTTTCTATGGGATTGCCTCAAATTATTCCTCTCCAATGTATTCTATTGTTTCTATTTATCTACAATCAAGGTATTTTTTAGTGGCTAATACTTGTAAATTGACTAATTTTAGAATTTTTTTTGCTAGTAATTTGGATAATAATTTAAGATTTAATGCAACCTAAATCACCACATTTTTATTAAATTTAGTTCTAAAATATTTAAAAGCGTTCAATAATTTATTTTATTAAAAAATTAAACTCAAAGATTTGCCACAATATTCAATACATGATTAGATTTGATTCAACTAAATATTATATATTATTAAAGAAATTAAAATTAATTCACCAATAATTATCATAATTACTAGTTACTTTAGGGATATATCACCAATATTTAGTTTTCACTATTGATTTAAAATATAATTTAATTATCCTCATAATTTCCATGAGATAAAACATGTTCAATTTTTATTTATAATATTCCATGATGATTAGCAGACTTCCTATTATTATTGAGATTTGTGAATACTTTCTCCTCAAAAATTATGATTCCAAAAAAATTGCCAATGTAAATAATATTTAAAACTAAAAACATGAGAGATACGCCGATAAAAATAATTTGGTTTTTCAAAATAATGAAAGATTCACCAGTATTTTATATCTTTTTTTGGAGGGGGGTTACTTAAAGTTTACCCTATCTGTAATCATGTTTGATTGCATTTGATAACTTTTGTTGTAAATTGGGA
The DNA here is from genome assembly GCA_028749045.1 of Cupressus sempervirens. Taxonomy (NCBI): domain Eukaryota; kingdom Viridiplantae; phylum Streptophyta; class Pinopsida; order Cupressales; family Cupressaceae; genus Cupressus; species Cupressus sempervirens. Next base: position 511,065,991 of record CM053790.1, read on the forward strand.
GACATGAAGAAGAATTTGAATACTGGAAATAAATGATGTTAGATTATTCTAATGTATACATTGCTTCATGAACTATTCTCATTATTTATTTTGAGTGTGGTGATATGTTGAATAATATTATAGGGAGGAAGAAGAGGATCGTAAAGTCTATACGACATGCAACGCTTAATGGCGAAAGCAAGTAACATTTACAATTTTAGAATTTATAATCCTTGTTGCAAATTACAATGTGCAAAAGTCAAACTTTATTAGCTACATCTCTAGCTAGGTTTATATATGATATCTACTTATTTGAATTTTGAATTTTTCTTTCAAAATACTTTGGTTAAATTATAATTTATATGTGAATATTTTAGTTACTATTTCCAAATGCCAAGTTCACCTTTTCATTTTAATATTTTATGATATTTCATGTTTTTTGGCTGGTCAATTTGTAGGCCATTCTCAAATGTAGATTAATATCATTGAAATTTTTGCTATCCTTGCACAACAATCAAAATCACAATCTTCAGTAGATTTGAAACCTCACATTCAATGCATTGTGGATGGAGGCACTTCTCCCATCCTTTATGTTCTTCTTGTCACCAAATTTATTACAATAGTACAATATGGCACCTATCTTTAATATAGTATAGTATGGTCTCTTCACTTTATTGATAAATTTTTTTCTCTTAAAAAGGTTTGAATTTTGTCCAATTCAAGAGCATCTGAGGGAGAGCACAAGCTATTGCCAACTAACATGGATGATGCAGAAAGAAGATATTTCTTCTTCAGTCTTCTAGGGCGCTAAGGAATCAGTAAGTTTTGTGAATTCTTCACTTCATCAAGTATAATTATAAGATTATTTTTAGATTTGTGTACATTCAATAATTTAAAATTATTGTATTTTTCTTTAATGATCTGATAGAAAAGAGGTTTCTTTTCAATTCACAATGTTGGCTTTCTAATCAACATTATTCTAGATGAAGACCATGTTGCTTTTTTAACACTCCCTCCTCAAGTTTTCTAAGCAATATCTTAGATTACTTTCAATGAAAAAAGATCATATTTTCATCTTTGATCTTTTAGAAGGGTTTTTTTTATCAACATTTTAGATCATTTTCAATGAACAAAGATCATGTTTACATCTTTTTCTTTTCCTTAAGTCTCTGTTGCTTTTCATCAAGACCATATCCATGGAGTCTCCACTCTTTTGTTATTCCATCTCTACAATGTAGGAATGAAAGGGAAATAAAAAAACACACACAAGCTTATATATCAAAATAAATCATTACATTGATTGAACATCTACATTAACTAATTACAAACTCTCATTCATAGCTTATGTCTAAAGAGTACATAAAAAACATTATATAGATAGTATGGAGGAGACCGAATACCCATAAAGTATGTCAGATTGTAGATGTGATGGTGGACATAATAGAAAGACCTAATGAGGGCTCTTCCTTGTATACCTACCTTGGGATTTAGGTAAGAAATCAAACTCTTCCAAACATCTACCAAACCTAAAGGCAAATTCAAGCACCCATTACTGAACTCTCTCCAATTCCAAAATCTTAGGTTCTAACTTGTATATGCATTTAAATTGTTAATTAATGAACTTGCATATGAATTTACCTTAGCAAAAGCTTTCCAACTTCCAAGTTGTGGACTCCTAGCTATTGAGGACATAATCAAGACTTCAAACACTTTCCTTCAATGAGGATTTCATGGTTATTTTAAGAAACCAATCTCAAACCTCCATCATCTCAACTGCCAACCCTTCCATTAGATTTTGCAACATCCCATGAGTGGATACAAACCTTCCTTCTCACATGAAACTCTATACAACGTTTATCAGATTTTTCCATAATGTTGTTTTATTGTATTACACATGCAACAACAAATACCTGTTGATTCTCAGCCACCTCCAATACAAGAAACAAGGTTTTGGTGCTAAAATATTAGATAACAATCAAATGAAACCAAAAACACATTCTCAAATCCCTTAACTCCATTTAGTGATAAAATGCAGTGAAAGAGGTATTCACTCTGACAAGGTACATACTTTACTGTCTAAAATAGTGAACAATTAATGAGAACTTTAACAAAACCCAATGATATTATGCAAACCTATAACATTATCAATAAATCTAAACTTCATTACTACATATAAGGAGCTCAAGAATCACCATAGCCATGAGATATGAGAGAATATACAAGGATTATAATTCAAACATCAGTACATCAGCATAATTTCACAAAATAATTGATTTATTATACAAAATTACACACCATGTTTTTTTCATATTTCTTTTCCACATATCATCTCTCTATATCTTCTACCTAAGATTACATTATTTTATAGAAAAACATGACCTTTCACCTCTTCTAAGGGTTCATCCAAGATGGATGAACTTCCATCTCCCCAAAACTTGTCATTTTGCAAAAATGCTGACAACTTTTTTTTGGGACAAATTTACATTTTTTTGCACATTTTTCATTTTATGTTTTACATGATTTCTTGGCGTCCTAAATAGGTCAAAAATCTTATTATGACTTTTTATACCTTTAGACTCTCTTTGACCCACATTGCTTAAAACATGAACTTGGTCAACATGCCCTTACTTGAATACTTAATAACATGAATTGAAATAACTAATACCCTAACCTATAAAGACTCAAAAACATACTAAATATGACTCAAAATTCCAAGGAGATGGTCAGGGTTCTCCTACACCAAAGATATAGCAAACTTTTCCAGACATGAAAAATGGAAAGAAATGTCAATCATAATAGAAATAAAGCAAAATGATAAGATCAATAGAGTAGAAACAAAGGCAAATGATAAGAGCAATAGAGAGACATAGTTCATTAATTGAAAGTGAAAAGAAACAAGTTCATTTGATACTAAAACTCATTAAGGAATATCAAAATTATTTAGTATCAAGTGTTTCTAATTTAAAGATAGCTTTTGGAGGGCATAATTTGGATGACAATAAGGGAAATTAAAACTTGGAAGCAAGTAACTCTTTTCCATTACTAGCAGATCCAACCACAAAGACCATAAATGATGCAAAAATGGAAAATAGTAAAGTGGATTTTGATGCTAGCATCGCTATCACCAATACTGGCTTAGATAGAGCTAAAAAGAGGATTGAGACAAAAGAGGCTGCTAGATGCAAGTAGTTTATGACATTGAATGAGACATGAAATAACCAAATGCTTCTTAAAATAGCAGGTGGTAATGCATCAGAGAGAACATGCTACCTTACTCACAGTTCTAGTAAAATACATGAAATTAATGATGATAAAGAAACAAATGAAGACATTGGTGCTCCTGCTAACAATGCTAGTAGTAGTTTTGGCTCACCACATACTTCAAATGAGCCTTAGGTTCCTCATTTCAAAAGGAAAGCCAAACCTCTATTTACAGAAGTTGAGTTGCTGGACTATTTCAATAATATAGATGGTGAATGTGCATCTAATATGATTAATATAGAGACATAAACCATTACCTAGTCCACATATAAATTTACCATTTTTTGAATTAAATCTATAAAAATATAGAGCTTGTGAAAATAAAAATTTTAGTTTCATCATTATTGGAGGTTTGTGCTTCATAATCGTATAATTGGAATTAGACTTATGCATTGGCTTCTAGTGTAGGTATGTTCAAATATAGAATTTCTAGAAGTGTTCTTAACATCTCTTTGTCTGCAAAAAATTGAAGTTGTTCAATACATTCAAACAGATGTTAAGGTATTTCGTAAAATGTGAATTTATTATTTTATTATTACACTTTATTTCTTGATGCTTGATGACAAATGTATTTGACTTGTCCATGTTTCATATTTTCTTTATGATTGTGAGCTTATTCAGTATGCTCATTTTAAGTGTCTACTTACAATGTTGGGACAAGTCCATTATTTGCAGTAATCTCTTAGCACAATGGGAGCCTTACAACCATTCCATCAACATGAAATTGATACCATAAACTACCTGATATTGATAACCCATATTTTTCACATGATTTAATGTGAAGTATTCCTCAACTATATGGACTCCACATATATCATAATTAGAGACTAAAAATCACTCCAAAAAAATTAGACACTCTGCTACCAAACATTTGTTATACTACTAATGGCCACCATTCCATGTTTAATATTTTTTCACAAACACATATTGGTAAATAACACATTTCATACTCAACAGATGAAGAACAAGAAGTTTGCCAATATCCCATTCCTCCATAGGAAAAGTTGGGAACCACAAGATGCTCTTTCCTATTTTGAAAATATCCCTCATGGTAGTGGAAAATGTTACAGGACCATCTATCCACCTTCCACAAAACTTATGGTCCCCTTTGAATTCAGTGGTAGAGAATGTTAATGCAATTTTGTATATTTGTTATTTACAATGTCACTGGAGATTATAAAGTGTGCAAACCTATATTTTCAATTATTGAAAATGTCTAAAATTTGAATGATGAATTTAAAGCAGAGAAAGCATGAATGGATGCCATAGGCATTGTGATCTTTGACAGATGGCTATTTGGGAGGTGTTTGAAATGTATTGTCTCTGCTTTCTTTGAAATTTTGAATGTATGCACCAAGTGCTGGAAATATTATACCATTCTCATAGTTGTTTTAAGGTTAAATAAGATTGTTTATTTGAGTTGTTTAAACCATTCATATATTAGGGAGTCCTTTTAAGGTGGTTCCTATAATATAGGATCTCAAAAAGCAAAGCATTATGTTTATTCTTATTTTAAAAAGATGAAGAATTAAACCGCAATATTATTTGTGTAAAATCTTTGCATGCTTCCATAATTCTACCCAAACTCTCACATGTAAAATTTTCCCATATTGTCTTTGATTAGTAGTTTGATCTATGTTTTGTTCAATGAACCTTATCACAACATACTAATTCAAAGATGGAATATATATACTTGTAGAGTTCGAATCTTAGCAACCATAGGGACAACCACACAACCAGAAGTTGTGACCAAAACTATATGAGAAAGAGGAACCTCTAAGCAAGGGATGAGCAAGGAAGACACACATCCACCATTAAAACACCAACATGCAGAGTGGATCAACAAAAAAAAGAATCCTTGACAAGAGCATTAACAACAAGAGGAACTCAAACTATGATAGAAGCAACTGAAACCATCACAACGGGTTCTTGGATTACACAATCTTCTACATAATGTTGTGAGTTATTAAGCATGATTTTAAGATCATACTCAAAATATGTTAGTATACATTATTAGAGGCAAGTGATTCTTGGAAAACACTCCACAAAATCACATTCATTGCTCATTGATTTTAGGGGATATATATGCTATGTATTTAATTATTTTCTATTGAAATCACATATTATAAAAAATGATAAAAGAAGAATAGATTTAGAAGAAAATAGTTAAAGTAGACCTTGTGCAATTAAGGACATTTGCAATATTAGGTAGACCTACAAGAGAGAAAATGGAGTGTGCTTCAAAAGGAGGAAATTTGTGCTACATGAATGAAGTTGCACCACATTGAAAGGACCTTATAAAAACAATGTTAAGAAATAAAAAGGTGTGGTAAATCCCTTGGGAGATGTGTAGATAAGTAAATAAAACACAATATCTCATCATGTGTTAAGACATGAGATATAACATTGAATAATACCACAAGGAAATCATCTGAAGAATATGTAAAAAAAAAATTATTCTTCTTTGTTTGAAATACATTTTACTATGTCGATCAAATGCATACGCTACTTAATGCAAGTCATGCAGTTTCCTCTTTGGCCCCTCTCACAGAGATTGTGTTTGACATTATTCTAAGTTGTCTAATAGATACTACTTCTACTCAAGCATTTCACAAATAGTGTTGCATTTCCATTTCCTTTTTATATTACTGTAGATAATTATTTCTCCATGTAGGAAGTCATGAATTCAACATACATTTTGTGTGCAACATTACTTTATTGAGGACTTGACATGAAAATAGGTAGACCACCTCCAAAAGGCCACTTGGAAACATTTGGTGGTGGTCCACTTGTTTTCATGTCAAGTCCTCAATAAGCTAATGCTGCACATAAAATGTATGTTGAATCCATGACTTCCTACATGGAGAAATAATCATGACATTGGGATTCTTATCTATAGTAATATAAAAAGGAAATGGAAATGCAACACTAAATGTGAAATTCTTGAGTAGAAGCAATATCAATTAGACAACTTATAAGAATGTCAAACACAATATCTCTGTGAGGGGCCAAAGAGGAAACTGCATGACCTATGCTAAACAGTGTACATGTGTGATCAACATAGTAAAATGTATTTGTAACAAATAAGAACAATTTTAATATATCAATAGGTCATTATAATTGTGATGGACCATTTGATGGAACACCATTGGAATAAGAGCACTATTGTCCTTTATCCATTGCACTTGTGACAGACAAAGATGACAGAGAGCCATCTCATGGTTGCAATAGCCATTCCAACACTTAACTATCAATCATACAATGTAATCATTGTTATTAGGGTGAAAAATTGAAACTATTTGATGTGATAATTGCGACATTGGCTTGTGGCAATTACGACAATGTCACGGTGACCTATTTGTCCCACCTTCTACCAAATTACAACAAATTTTATTGTCATAATTATTAAAAATAAGGTTTCCATCACAATTTCCAATGCCAAAAATTTGATGCCCATCCAAAGGTAGCCAATTCCTGATACTATCGCTTGGGCGACGATTAGCCATTGTAATTGCAACTTCCTACCGTCACAATTTGGGTCCAAATGTAGTAGTGGTAGCACTCACTTTTGTATTACTGTACATTTTGACTCCATTGGAGATATATATTTGAGCTCTTTTTTAGTACCATTGTATGTGTCACACTTTTTCTCTTATGATTTCTCATACATGAGCTGTGTATCTATATGGTTATGATTAATGCAAATTGATATGATATATGGATATGTAGCATAGATGAGATGGATATTTATTATGCAAATGTGATGAATGAGATATGATGTATGCTTATGACATGACATGATAATATGTAGATGAGTGATATGGTAATGCAAAATGTATATGGTATTATCTCATGCATGATTCTCATTTGTTGCTCATGATAGGTGCTTTTTCAAATTCAAAAAGGTTGACCAAGGACTCAAACACTTGTGCCAAGAAAAAATGTGACACTCTAAAGAAAGAAGTGACCTCTCAAGTCGAAAGATATGAGAAAATAAGTAACCTTATCTATGCCCTAAATGAAATTTGAGTATGAAATGTAACCATATGCTAGATGCAATCCCTAGGACTAGGACTAGTTATTGAACCCATAAGATAGTTCTAATTATAGAGAATTTAGTTAAACCCATGAAATTCATACAATTTGAAGTGATATTGTAATCATGAGAATATAAATGTGACACACATTTTAGTTTTTTTGAGATTAGTTGTAAGCATTAAGGAATAAGAAGCCAAAATGACTAGAACATCTATACCTTTTAATGTAACAAGTGAACATAAGCATCAAAGGATAGATGTTAGGATGACCAGAATGTTTCTTGCATGTAAACACACCAAACACTCAAGAGATCCTTCTCATGTTAAGTAATCAATAATCATTCTATATGAAATGACCCTTGCATTCATAACATGAGACAAAAGTGTTCTAAGTATACTCATAATGACTCGTAAGTTCTATTATCAAGACGAGTATCTATATTTTAATACAACATAGAGAATTTACTCAAATAGTGAAGGAGAAGAACCAGCCTCACTAAAGTATTCACATAAAATGTGTCAAGGTACACATGGTTTTCACCTTCTTGGTAGAGATTCTATTTTTTCTGCCACAATGTATGTTTGCAAGTTTTCATCAATGACACTTTTTATTATTTTTCAATTTGTTTATATTTTTCAAATTTTCAATTTTTTTGGTATTACCAATGCGTCTATTGCTAGGTTTTCACCAAGATAATAGATTTTTTTAGGACATTTAATCATGTACAAAAAGTTTCAAATGAAGGGTGTTGATTGTCTCTTTGAGTGATTCTCCTTCAATTATTGAAAGTTGATAAGCAATGAATCCAAGCATTGCAATGACTATGTATGGACCAAGCCAATTAGGTTTAAACTTCCCTTTCTGTATCCATTTTTTCTAATTTTTATGGTTTTCCCTTAGGACTGTTGGAATTCTTTAGAATAACTAGGGGGGGTGAATCAGTTATCCAAAGTCTAGATGTACAAATAAAACTTTTCAATGCTTAGTACAACCATATCCACACAACCCTATCATGCATGCATCCATTAAACCATACAATACTTAAACTTTATAGGTTACTATCCTAGGTCAAAACAAATTTGCAAAAAATATAAACATAAAACACCATAAGAACATTTACAAAATTTGATACAAGGATTTTATGTGAAATCCCAATTTAGGAAAAATCTCCAGTAACATGCTACTAACTCTCACTCTTCTAAAGTGATGCCCTATGAAAGGGCAACCCTATTAAAGATTACAATACACACTATTAAATGTGACCTGGTTAAAGGATTTCAATCACCCTGTTAGAAGTGAGCCTCATTAGAGGACTTTAGACCATTCCATTAGAATGTCACCTAGTTAAAAGATTTACAAATGAGTGTTAGGTCAACCTTAATCCAAAGAATTTACCCTAGAATGATGTAATGATTAGAAAGCCATAGTAAGGCTTGATATGATAAAATATTACAACTCACTTCCAAATTAACGATCTCTATTTCAATTTTCCATTCTACTTGGCATTTACACACTTCAACTTTGATAGCTTGTTCACCCTTTAAGAATTCATAATCTTAAGCCTTCTTGCTTTGCATGTCAACTATAGTCACTTCTGTTAGGCCACTGAATGAAGAAAAACCCTAGACTCCTTATCTTACTTAGGTTCTCAAACATGACAACCTTTTCTTCTGACCAACTATCTCTATATATGAAGAATTTAGATATTTTTGCCACTTAACCACAATCATCCATTTTAGGGTTAGGTAGTATACAATGAATCTACCCACTTTTTCATTTGGTTCCTCTAGAAACTTCTTATAAAATCTTCCTTGAATTCACCTCAAAATGATTTACCTTGAATTTTGTGCCATCAGCTCATCATAGTTATCTTCTACACACTTCACATGATTCAAGAAATCAAAATAATCAGCTCATGTTCCTCAAATCTTCAATTTAAAAATGTTTGATGTCACTCAACAGTCATGCAGTTTTGTCACTCGGCCAACACTAGTTCACTTGGAAAACACTAAAATTTACTGATGCTTGGCACTAACTAAACTTTACTTGACATATACTAACAATCACTTGGCTTGCTCTATTTTTCATCTTTTCTCGGCACCACTTGTTTTTATAGTTGACTTCTATTGATTTCTACTCAACTTGCACTGATTGCTTGACAAGGCTTGGTAGACACTTTTCTTTCTTGATCTTCTTCCATTCTTTACTTGAGTAATCTTTCATTTCAGACTTTAAGTAGATAAACAATACACTATAGTATCAATGTCTTAGTGCTTCTTTTACATAATAAATAACTCAACCTTTCTCTAAGTGCTATTGTTATCTCCTCTTTTTAAATCCTCTTCATTAATCAACTAAATGACACCTTTTAGACCAAAAAGAAATTGTCTCACCAGCAGGTAGCAAGTGCTTCTTTTACATAATAAATAACTCAACCTTTCTCTAAGTGCTATTGTTATCTCCTCTTTTTAAATCCTCTTCATTAATCAACTAAATGACACCTTTTAGACCAAAAAGAAATTGTCTCACCAGCAGGTAGCAAGTTTGACACCATTAACAAAATAATAATTGTTTCATTATATGTTCTTCAATTCAAAACAATCTTATATCAACAATCTCCCTCTTTGGCATTGATGGCAAACCAATACCAACAATAATACCAAAAAGAAATTGATATCTTTGAAATTTCTCCCTCTATCAGTGTAGTATATGTACTTCCTCTGTATAGGGTAATGTTAGCCTTTTCAAGTTCCTTTACTAATCCCTCTTTCTTATATCTCCCTCTTTAGAGTATCTCTCCCTCTTTCTAATATTCAGGTATCTACCTATCTCTCTATACTTATTTTTAGGTACTCTATCTCCCTCTCTAACAATAATGTCAAAGACTTGTCATCTCTATATGCATATACAATCAATTCAAGTTCTCCTTCTATCATCTTGCATGTGACTATAAGTCTTCTAATTCAACTCGTTCATTACTTTAGATAGCTCCTAAAATAATATCCACTGCATCAAGTTTTAAGATAAAACATTCAACTTAGTTACTTAATTGATGTAAGGCACTACTCATGCTTCTTAAGTAGCTTTGGATAGGGGTATCACCCCTAGCTTACCTCTCAGATATTCATGTGCATCCTTAGGTAAAGGTTTTGTGAATACATCAACTATCTATTCTTTTGTATTCACATATTACATCCTTACTTCTTTTTCTTGAACTAACTCTCTCAAACAATGATACTTGATTGCAATGTGCTTAGTCTTTGTGTGCATCATAGGGTTCTTTGATATGTTTATAGAACTTGTATTATCACAATAAAGTACCACAGGTTCAATTATTTCCTCCTTCATACCTTAAATTAGTTGTTTGATCCATACCACATTTTTACTATTTACTATAGTAGCCACATATTTAGCATTAATAGTAGATTTAGATATTCAATTTCATTTCTTGTTGGTCCAGGTGACCAACCTCTTTCTTAAGAAAAATGCTCCACTATGTGTGATCTTTCTGTCATCAATGTTTCCAACCCAATCAACATTTGTATAGGCTCTCAAGTCAAATTTTTCATTTTTCTTGTAGTATAGACCACAATCTTCTATTCCTTTCAAATATCTCATAATTCTCTTAATAGCCATCAAATGATTATCCTTAGGATTTTTAGAAAATATTGCAACAATCCCAATAGATAATGAAATGTCAGGTCTTCTATGTAATACATATTGCAACTTTCCAATCATAGACTTGTACAATGTTTGATTCACATCAACAAAATCATCATTCTTTGAAAATTTGGGTCTTATCGCCATAGGTGTGCTAACTGGTTTTGAATCTTCCAATTCAAAATTTTTCAATATTTCTTTAATATACTTAGACTGAGTGATGTATATATCATATTTCATCTAATATACTTGCAAACCAACAAATAACTCAATCTCTCCAAACATAGACATCTCAAATTCTTTCTTTATTTCCTTTGAAAATGCCTTACATAATGTATCTTGACCTCTAAATGTGATATCATCAACAAATGTTTCAGAGAGTAAAATACCTTTACCTCCTTCTATCTTCAAGTATAAATTTTTGTTATCACCCTTCTTCTCAAAACTAATCTTCACAAGATAATAGTGAAGCATTTCATACCATGCTCTTGGGGCTTGCTTTAAACCATATAAATCTTTGTGTAGTCTACATACCATGTCCTTGTTGTTAGCATCAAAAAATATGTCTGGTTGTTCTATATAAACCTCTTCTTCTAATATACCATTCCAAAATGTTGACTTCACATCCATTTGATAAACTTTAAAACCTTTGTATGCAGAGTAAGCAAGTAGAGTTTCTACTCCTTCCAATCTTTCAACATGGGCAAATGCTTCTCCATAGTCTATTCCTTCTTCTTGTGCATAACCTTTGCAAACTAATATTTCCTTATTCGTTGTGACTTCACCATTCTCCTCTAACTTGTTTCTATACACCCACTTGGTTCCAGTCACATTCTTGTCCTTTAGTTTAGGAAGTAGAGTCCATGTCTTGTTCTCCTCAATCTAATCAATCTCTTCTTTTATGGATTTTCTCTAGTCTTCATTTACTAAGGCATCTTTTACTATCTTAGGCTCGTGTATGCTCAACAAACATGCATCACTTCTCAGTTTGTTTCTTGTCATTGTTCTAGCATCTTTATCTCTAATAAATTGTTTAGCAGGGTTATGTCTTTTGACATACTTTGACAATCTTGATTCTACTCTTCTTTCATCATTAGATCTATCAAATTCATAATCACTATGTACTTATCTATCAGGTAACTCAACATCTCTTTCATGTACACTCATCTCAAAATTAGAATGTGCCTCAACTTCTATCTACAACTTAATTCTTGAATGGAACTCAACATTCATTGTATGTTACTCGACGGTCACTAAAACTTGCTATTGATTTAAAACTTGGTTTACAACATCTTCATTAGTAAGCATACCTTCATAAAAGTATAAAAATAATTTATACTCTTTAGGTTCCTTCATTGGTCCAGCTTCATGTACCTCTGTATATTCATCAAACTTCACATTTCCACTTTCTACAACTTTGTTAGTGTTAGTATTTAAACACTTATAAGCTTTACTTCTTTTGGAATAGCCAAAGAATATACCTTCTTCACTTTTAGCATCTAATTTACCATTCCTCAAATCCTTAAGAATGAATCACTTGCTTCCAAATACCCTAAAATATTTTACATTGGGTGAGTATCCATACCATAATTCAAAAGGTGTTGAATGAGTACTTTTCTTGACTTGTACATTGTTCAAGGTATAAACAACTATACTTATATCTTTTCTCTATTATTTCAAAGAAACATTCTTCTCCATCATGAGTGTCCTAGCATATTCCATTACATATTTGTTTATCCTTTTAGCAATTCCATTTTGTGGAGGGGTTATGGTGAAGAAGTCTATCTTTTGATTCCTCTATCATTATAGAATATCTCAAACTCATTTGATGTAAATTCTCCACTTCTATCAGATCTCAAACATTTCAAGCTTTTGTATATCTCCTTTTCAACTCTAGCTAAGTACCACTTAAACATTTGAAAAGCATCAAATTTCTATTTTAGAAACATAATTGTCATCATCCTAGAATAATATCAAAAAATAGGATAATGTACTTATCACCTTTATAGCTTTGCACATCAATTGGTCCACAGAAATCAATATGAACAATTTCCAAAATTTCTTTAGAGGTGTGAGCCTTAATTTTAAAACTAATTTTTTCATCTTGCCTAATTGACATTGTTTGTAAATCATATTGTCAGGTTTCTTCAGTTTAGGAAAACCTTTGACTATTTTCATGTTACTAATACTGACTAAGTTATAAAAGTTAACATGACATAACCTCTTGTACCATAACCACACATCATCAAATTCTACAACAAGACAAGTAACATCATTCATATAAAGATAAAATAGATTACCTCAAGTCTAATCACCTTTCCCTATTAGTTTCCCATTAGTGTCATAATTTTTTTCTATCTTGTTCTCAAACTCAACTTTGCAACTTGAACTATTTAGTTGTAACACACTCAACAAGTTATATTTAAGTCTTTCTACATAATAAGCATTGTCACACATGATCTTTTCTATGAGTTTGATTAATCCTTTTCCAAACCTTACACTATTTCTATCATAATAATAAAGAGTAATGACCTTCTTTTTATCTCCATTCATGTGATGTGAATACCCATTGTGAATGATCCATCTATCACTCTTGTTCAAATAAGATATTAGTGCAGTTGCCTCATCCCCATCAGAATCATCCTTTATTTCAACATACACCACTCCATCATCATGGTTGTCAAATCTATATTCAGTTTCCTCTTCAAAAATGTAGCAAGACTTCTTGCCTTTATCTTTGTAATCTTTGTTTTCCTTATCTCTTTTACTTCTATATTTGTCTCCACTTCTATTGTTCTTCTTCTCTAGACATCTAGTAGTAATATGACCAACCTCATTACAATTAAAGCACATGATAGGTAACTTATCTTTGAATTTTCCTTTGCCTCTTTGAAATCTCCTTGCTAGTAATACTTCAAGTTTTTATACACCCTCCTCATATCTTTTACTTCTACATTTGTCTCCACTTCTATTGTTCTTCTTCTTTGGACATCTAGTAGCAATATGACCAACCTCATTACAATTAAAGCACATGATAGGTAATTTATCTTTGAATTTTCCTTTGCCTCTATGACATCTCCTTGCTATAAATGCTTCAAGTTTTTATACATCCTCCTCATTTGTATCACTATCACTAGAAACATATTTGACCTTTTTCTTCTTCTCTTTAGGATCTTTTAATGATAGTTTAGCTTTATAAGTAGATTTAACATTCTCATATTTGAAATTATCAAAATTAGAGAGTTAAAAAGCAATGATTCTACCTATCAGTCCTTCAAGGGTCAAATCATTACTAGGTGTGCACCTTAGTACTTGTATGGCAAAGACTCTAATAGCATAGATGGGCAACAAGGTTCTCAATACTTTGTTGATCATAGTCTCATCTTCAATCTTACTATTTGCTCCTCTAATAACATTAACTATTTATTTTACTCTAGCACAATATTGAACTATATTCTCACCTTCTTGCATTTTCATATCATCAGACTTACCTCTTAGACTTTCAAATTTAGCTCTCAACAGATTTTTGTCTCCTCCATAGATCTTTTCTATAGCATCCCACATCTTCATAGCAATATCACATTACTTGAAGTCATCAAAATCAATGTAGCTTAGGGCAAATGTAATCTCTAACATAGCCTGATTATGTTCTTTCTTCTTTTTTAGATCCTCGACAGTTAGGGCTCTAGCAAGGTAAACATGCTAAATGATGATGGTAGATTGTGCATGGTCTCCAAGACCTCCTAAGTGTAGCTTCATCAAAATTTTCCATTTAGGGAATTTATTCTTGTTAAGCTTGGGTACCTCTCTTTTGGACATCTTGATCTTTTGTTTCTAGTACCTTCAAACTAGTCCTCTCAAGCACTATGGCTTTGATACCAATTGTTGGAATTCTTTAGAATAATTGATTGGGGGGGGGGCAGGGGTACATGAGTTATCCAAGGTCTAGATGTACAAATAAAACATTTCAATTCTTAGTAGACCCATATCCATTGATGCAGGAGCATCCAGTAGTGTAAGGGCAATCATATATCACCCAAAAAAATATGCTTAGAGATAGTTTCTATTTAATGTGTTTTCATTTTTAGATACCCATTTGGGTCAAATAAAAGTTCCAACTCTAATAGTTCCACTATTAGCCTTCTGGGTTAGAGTTTTTAAGCACCTTAAGCACCTTGGGATATGTATAAATGCAAAAAATGAGTTATTTTGTAATTGAGTCAAAATTATGATGAGTTAGAGGGTGTAAGTTGTAGGGATGATTATACTTGTAATTTAAAATGCTCCAAAAAAAGAATCAAGTCAAAAGGTTTTATGGTTAAAAAGTTATTGCTGTTTTAATTTTTTTGGAGACCTCCTAAGAGCACTTCAAAGTTAGATTTAGGGCACTAAATAGCATCGTACAGGACCAAAAAATGGGGGGCTCCATAGCTTGTCCATAGGGTTGTAGAGCACTTTGAGAGCTTTCTAAAAATGTAAATGATTCGTCAATCAGAGTCACAGTTCAAAAGTTATGCCTCTCGGAGGTTGGACTACCATTTCTAGATTATTCTAATTTTACACCAACTTCTAACGTGATTTCTAGAACCTTCCATTTTGGTAGTGGATGCCAACTGGCATATTCTAGAATGTATTCCTAACCCTAAATCATTTGGGGCTTATTTAAGAACACTTCTGGCATTGTAAAGGCAGTTCTTGATGGAGTTTGAGAGCAGGTACTGTGTGGAGGATTTCTTTCTCCAAGTTTATACTATTGTAAGTCCATAGGGCATTTTTCATTGATAATAATATTTCCCTTTTCCTATGTGTTCATTCTAATCTTTGGTTGTGTCCCCATCATCCATAAAACTATATTATGCATGCATCTATTAGATCATACAATACTTAAACTTTGTAGGTTACTATCCTAGGTCAAAATAATTTTGCAAAAATGTAAATACAAAACACCATAAGATCATTTACAAAATTTAACACAAGGATTTAATGTAGAAACCCAATTTGAGAAAAATCACCAGTAACATGCTACTAATTCTCACTCTTTTGAAGTGATGTCCTGTGAAAGGCCAACCCTATTAAAGGTTATAATACACACTGTTAAATGTGACCTAGTTAAAGGATTTCAATCACCCTATTAGGAGTGAGCCTTGTTAGAGGACTTTAGACCATTCCATTAGATTGTCACTCAGTTAAAAGATTCATAAATGATTGTTAGGTCAACTTTAATCCAAAGGATATACCCTAGAGTGATACAGTGATTAGAAAGAAACATTAAGGCTTGATCTAATAACAAATTACAACTCACTTGTAGATTATAGATCTCTATATAGTCCTCCATTCTACTCGACATTCACACACTTCAGATTTGATAACTTGTTCACCCTTCAAGCATTCATACCCTTAAGCCTTCTTGCTTTGCATACCAACTACAGTCACTTCTATTTGACCACTGAATGAAGCAATACCCTAGACACCTTGTCTTCTTTTGGTTTTCACACATGACAACCTTTGCTTCAGACTAGCTATCTCTCTATATACAGAATTCTGATTTTTTTCTACTTAACTAGAATAGTCCATTTTAGGGTTAGGTAGGGTACAATGAATCTACCTACTTTTCTATTTGGTTCCTCTAGAAAATTCTTCTACAATATTCCTTGAATTTTTTTCAAAACAATTTACTTTAAAATTTATGCCACCAGCTCATTATAGTTATCTTTCACACACTTCACATAATTTAAGAAATCAAAATAGTCAGCTCAAATTCATCAAATCTTTGATTTAACATTGTTTATTGTCACTCAACATCTATACTATTATGTCACTTAGCCAACACTAGTTCACTTAGCAAACACTAAAGTTTACTGATGCTCGGCACCAACTAAATTTAATTAGCATATACCAACAATCACTCAGCTTGAACTATTTTTCATCTTTGCTTGACACAAGTTTTTTTCACTTGGCTTCTATTGATTTCTACTTAGCTTTCACTAACTGCTTGACAAGGCTTGGCACACACTTTTCTTTCTTGATCTTCTTCTAGTTTTTACTTGAGTAATCTTTCATTCAAACTTTAAGTAGATAAAAAATACACTATAGTATCAATGTCTTACTTGGTCTTAGTGATCTTTTTACATACAAAATAACTCAACCTTTCTCTAGGTGTTATTGTTATCTCTTTTTTTCAAATCCTCTTCATCAATCAACTAAATGATAGCTTTCAGACCAAAAAACAATTGTCTCACTAGTAGGTAGCAAGTTTGACATCATTATCAAAATAATTTTTGGTGTAAATAAGTATTTACTTATTAAACTTACTTAAGTTTACTTAGGTTAATGCATTATTTAATTATTATTTTAGTTGAGACACTTACGAGTTTGTGTATTCTCATTGATGTATGCAACTCTAATTATGCACATGGTGTCTACAACATAGGAGTATGCATCATTCACTGAGTTGTCATATTGACAACATAGTTATCCACACTCCTCATTTAGCACATGTTGTCTACACCACTGATTTGTGTGCTATACCATTGTAGGCTTATCCTCACATCATCACACTTAATCCTGTGCTCAATGGAGGATAACCCATATCTGGTGGACATGTGCCTGGTTGTATGACTTATCATGTTGTTGACTTCTATGCATTCTAGAAGCTCTCCTGATGCCTTTATATTCAGGCACTCCTAGTTTACTCTCAAGTTGGCTAAGCTGGCATATTGAATGAATATCATCATTCTGATCATACTATGTCTATTTTGGTCTATTGTGTGCTTGTGTTGAGTTTTTTAGTTCTTGGGTGAATTCTGGCCTAAGCCAAATTCTTACATGGTATTAGAGCTTGGGGATATTCTCTACAAATAGCCATTCGAGACCGTTCATGCTTCAGCACCTCAAATCCAAAGGATCTGTAGAAATTAGGAGTGTCTAGTGCTAGATTTGACCTCACTGTTGCGTCCGAAGCGTCGATTCGGTGAAGATCAACTATAAATTTTCCTATATTAGATGAAACTTGATCATGAGGCAAAAAAAAATTGCAAATCGAAACTCGGAGGCCCCAATTTGCAATTCGAGTATGGTCATTCTATTTGATCTAATCATTAATTTCCAAATCTGATTAATTTTATTCTCTGCATTTTTGGGTATTTTTTGAATATTTATTTTTGGGACAGTTGCCCAATCAGAGAAATTTTTTTTGGTCGAACAAGGCAGTGACACCCTGGCTCGGCTCTGTATTTTTGGTGTGGCAGATATAGTTTATTATCGCAAGGTATCTATTAAATTTTTGGCAACACCTCTACAAATTCTAGTGGGCATCCCAAGGCAATAGAGAAATTTCAGCCACATTACCTGACCAAGCCACAAATTCTCGACGGCCACAATACTACCCACCAGTGGGTTCTACAATCAACATTAGCATGAGGGGGTTTTTCTTTTAAAAAGAGCTTCCTCTACTCATCCTATCAATGTGGGATAAATTCCCCTAAATTAGGGGCTATTCTTTTGAAAATCTTGGCATCACAAGTCATTTATCTGACAAAAATGAAAAAGAATTTTGGTAACGTTGCTCACTGACATGTGAATCAATAACATCCTACGTGCAGAGCCACATGTTGCCAAATTCAAAAAACCACCTGCCCAAGTCAGTGCACAACGTGGACATATCTGTGACCAATCCCATGTTGCCATGTGGACACATCCCCATGTAAGTGCTATACAAAGTTTGAACATACAATGTAGGACACATCATCAGCCCAACTGTCACCACATCAACCCAAAAGCCTACGTAAGCAGTGATGTCATTGTTAACTCATCCATCCAGTCAGCCACCATACAAGACAATCGGCAGCACAGTCAGTGACCCATACCATCCATGCAATTCTGTATGATTTTGTACACTATTGATGTCATCTTATCTAGAAGCTTAAAATTGATAGCCATTTGGACGTCAAAATAGGACAAATTATAACTACTAAGATGGTCAAATGACCATCAAATTTAACCCCATATTTTGCTAATGTAATCCCTCTCTAGATTTGTTTTGGTTTTTACAGTCTGACTTCAGGAAGCCATAACTCAGACTTCCAGACTCCAAATTAGGTACAATTTTTTTTGAAATTGGGTAGAATTTTCTAACTTTTTAGTGGTGTAGCTATTGTTTGGTTTTGGTGCATGGATTGTTTAGAAATTGCATTTTTTGGTGACTATACCTACATAATCCTATACTTTGCAACTTCAAACGCTCCATATGGGCACATCTGGAGTCGAAAATAGGTTCCATTTTTTTTAAAAGTGCATTATTTTTCATCTACTTTCTAGATCTATTATTAGATTGTAGGGTTTTTGTTGGGAATTCATTTTTCATGAGGTCAACGGTAGGAATCCATTGCATAATTCCTCTCTTGAAAAGAAAATATTTTTAAGGATCCACTCCAAGGTTCAGTATTTGTCTTGTGATGTACCAAAATCTTGTCAGTAGAAGATAAATGTGAGTGTTCATGAGGAGGCCTTTTCTAGTTGTAAAAACTCTTTTATCTTGGAATTGAAGTAAAATTTGTGCACTGTCTTAAAATATCACACCAAAAGAACAATATTTTTGTATTTTTTCTATTTTTCAATGTATGCAATTCTAACAATGTAGCTAGTATGAGGTCCTACTCTAATAGGAGGGGGTTAGCATAGCAAATAATGAAACTAAAAGCAAATAACATGAAATCAAATAACTTGAAATTGAAATTCCTAAATGGACATAAGCTATAGACACAAAATGCTGCAAGTTAAACCTTCGAAGAAATTGGTAGGAAACCAATGAAAATAGGAGCAGCACTTCCTAGAATCCACTGATACAATCGTCCGTGAGAATCTTTAACAATTCAAATGATGTTTCACTCTTCATCAAATCGCAAGACCATGAAAAGTGTGCTCATGCGAGACAAAAAGCTATGTAGACACAAATCAAGTGATCTCTTCTCAAGCTTGTTATGTCAATAGAATTCATATATCTGTAGCAAACACCATAACTAAAAGATCACACAACTAGAAACAATGCAATAAACCTTTGGCTCAATCACAATCTCACGAATAAAATCCACAAAACAATGACACATTCAGGCAAGAATAACTACACTCTGAATGCTAGCACCAAAAGCATAATTTTATTGCATAATAATGGCATCCCTTGTTACATTTTAAAATGGGGTATTTATAAGAAATCATCTCCTCAATTTGTGTTGAGAGTGAGAGATATCTTGATGCAACAAAATGCTTTTAAAATATTTAAACAAACTAAATATATACAAACTGACAATCTAATTGGTGCTTAGAGGGACTTCATCCATATTTTACTCATTATTCGGATGCATGAGCCCTTTACATGTCAAAAAAAATGAAATCATGAGAGAGAAAGTAGGAGGAAGCCATCAGTCAAAGTGGAAGTGCATGGAGGCATCAAAAATGGAAACAAGCCCTTCACTAGGCATGTGTCAGAGTTAACTTGCCATCAGAATGCGCTCTCGATGCATGGAAAGTGTTATTTTTGGAACTGGCAATTAACTGTCAATGCACCTCTAAATTGTAGACCTACATGAAAATGCAGAGCTACGGACCTGCATGAAAATGCAAAGCTACAGACCTGTGGAGCTATGGACCTAGAAAGCTCAATTCACCAAAAAATCAAAGTTCTCAATTTTGAAAATAGTTTCTGGGTTTTGTTTAGATGGGGTTTTAGATCTTTTTTGTATACATTATTTTCCCTTTTTTGATGATTTACACCCTCTTTATAGCCAATCACTTTTGTAAACTTGCACTCCTACTTCTTCAATCTAAAATCCCAAGTCACTTGCGTTGAATCTCGTCATTAATAGTTGCATAAGATGAGGAACCTATTCCACTTCATGTGTCCAACCTCTGTATCTTCAACATTTGTCTTCTCTCCAACTGCCCTATCCTTTTTGGGAAGAAACCAAGTGTTCCAAGTGATCAAATGTTCGAAACTTTTTCATATTTTTTCACAAATTTTTGTAGGCATTTTAAATGGCTTTTTCTGAGGTCTTTTGCTCAAATTTTAAGTTGAAACTTTTATCAGTCCCTTAAATTAGGCAATCAAAGGCTTACTATTTTAGGGGCTAAAATTAGATCTTCAGTTCTTCTTTCCAACGGTGTAAGCGGTTCTGAATTCTGAGAATCGAGTCAAAAGTTATGACCCCGACAAGTTAAGGATACCTTTTTTACCTATAGAAAGAAGCAAACATTAGTCTATAGAGATGAAAAAATACTTAATTTAAGGCAAATCTTAATGACACTAGAATAAAAACCCCAAAAACTAGCTACTTAAACAAAATTGGAGGTGAATGGGTAGCATGGCGCATGCGTGGAGTGCGCAGGTGAGCGTCCAGCGCGTTATGGCACCCACGACCCTTTTCAGTGCATTGGCATGTGTGTGCATGACCTTTGGTGGTGTGTGCACTGCCATTGGTAGTGCCACGTGCAATGCTTGGGTGCACACTACCCTTGGCGGCGCATGGCCCTTTGTGGTGCTACACACAGTGCTCGAGTGCATGTACGATCCTCCCCTTGGTGGTGCACATGCGTGACCTTTGGGGGTGTGTGCGCTACCCTTGGTGGCACGTGACCCTTTATGGCATACACGTGCTTTGGGCATGCACAGTGCTCGGGCGCACGCTACCCTTGGTGGCATGCACGTCCCTTTGTGCTGTTGCGTGATGCCCTTGGTGGCAAGTGCACGCTTTGGGCACACGACCCTTTATGGAACATGCACACTTTGGGCACTCAGGTGCATGTTGCCCTTGCTAGCATGCACGGCCCTTTGTGGTACCCCGTGTGCAAGGTGCTCGGGCGCGTGCTACTTTTGGTGGCACGTGCAGTGATTTTTTTTTTTGACTTTTTTATTTTTTTTTTATTTTTTTTTCGACGATACTAACACTTTTGACTTCTAATGTTTTCTCCTAACTCCCAAACTATGAGTCTGGGAGTCAAAAAAAGTAGGGGGTCCCCATTCGTAGTAAGGAATGGGACATGTGTTGTGGACACCACAATAGTTTTGTGGACAAAAGTGTCACTTTCAAAAATAGGACGTTTCTTTGTTTTGTATTGCTTCAGAATTGTAAAGTTTTAAATTTGTACTCTATTAAGAGGTTGTAACAAGCAAAATTAGAAGTCCATGAAGGCCAAAATTAGCAAGCGGCCCATTGTAATCACACTATTGATAAAGTGCCCAAAGCATATATTTTGGCAGGGTTTCTTGATTTAGTGAAAAGGGGGGTGGGGGGGGTGTTCTTGGTGTTGTGTTATCTCTTTTTTGCACTTTTCTTTCATTTTATATATTATGGGAAACTTTAAGTTTTCTAAATTAACTCCTCATAACTATGCTTCATGGTGAATCAAAATGTTGTATCACTTAATGCATAATGGAGTTTCACAATATGTAGATGGTACTCTTCCTAAACCAATAGGTGATAATGTATTGGCAAGTGATATTTGAGCATGGGTAGCAATGGATAGGAAAGCCCTAGGTGATATATGTTTGGGGGTAGATGATAAGATCATGTATCAAATCAAGAAGTGTACTACATCCAAGGAAGCTCGGGATACCCTTGAAAGCCTTTATAGTAAAGTGTTTGAAGAAGATGTGTTCAAAATTGAAGATGAGCTTGTTTCCTTAAATCCTAACTTGTATGACTCCATACAGGATTTCATCATCAAGGTGAATGAACTAAGGACAAAGCTTACTGATTGTGGGAGTTCTATCAAAGATGACAAGATCTATCTCATCCATAACAAGCTGCCATCAGAATATTCCACATTTGTATCTTCTTTTAACACCTCAAAGACTACCTTAGGGTCTACCTACAAGAAAGTCACTTTTGATGAATATGCTAAACTATTGGATGATGAAGAAATAAAGTTGAAATCAATGGGGATTCTCAAACACCTTAGTCCAAAGCATTGGTGGCCAATGAGGGTTCTCAAAATTCAGTTGGACAATCTTCAAATAAAGGAAAGGGTAAGAAGAAATGGAAGAGCAAATTTGAGGATGCAGAAAAGACAACACCACAATCCAATCAACAAGGCAAGTCCTTGAATTCCAACAAGAAAGGGGACAACAATAAGGAGAAGAAGAAGTGGGCTTATTGCAAGAAATTGGGTCATGAAGAGCATGAGTGTTATTTCAAAAAGATTGATGAATTGACCAATGTCATGAAGAAACATAATGTTTCATTGCCTAATTCTTATAAGGATAAAGGGTCATCTTCAAATTCAAAAGGCAAAGGGCAAGCACTCATGGAAAATTCAAACTCTTCAAAAGAATGGATATTTAACTCAGGTGCCTCATATCAAATGGGTTCTTCAAAGGAGGATTTTTCTTCAATGAAGCAATCCAAGGTACCACACATCTTCATGGGGAATGCTAGCAAAATGACAGTTGAAGGGAAAGGAAATGTGGAGATGGAAAATGGAGAGTTTCAAGAGGTTCTCTATGTTCCAAACCAAAGTTCAAATCTCCTACCAATTTACCAAATCACTCACCTTGGAGATGGACATAGAGTTGAGTTCCTTCTAGACTTAATAAAAGTGCACAGTCTTAAAGACAATTCTTTGGTTGCAGTGGGGAAAGTGAATGATAACAAGACATTTCACTCTTTCTCTCATTTTGTGCCCAAGTCTCCTTCAAAGGCCTTGTTATCGCAATCAAATTAAAATATGTAATTATGGCATGAGCAGTATGGTCATCTTGACTTCCGCTACCTTCAACAACTTTGCACATATAGAATGGTCAAAGGTCTACCTCAAATCAACTTTTCTAAGGGTGAATGTTCAATAGATTCAGTGGATATGCATCCAAAGGGGAAGTTACAAAGAGGGAAGTCTTCTAGAGAAATAGGTGTTCTATAGATGGTTCACATGGTATTAGTAGGTCCTTTTGCATTTAGCCAGGGTCGCTACATACTTACCTTTGTTGATGACTTTTCATGGTTCACTTGGGTCTACTTTTTACATAACAAGAATGAAGTGTTGGACACATTTCTAGCCTTCAAGAGTCATGTAGAATGAAAATCCAAAAAGGCCATCAAAGTACTCCGAATGGACAATGGGAACATGGATGTGAACAGAAGACTTGAGGACTTTTGCAAACATGAGGGCATTGATCTTCAGACTCCACTAGCATTCAGTCTGCATAAGACAGATGTTGCAGCACTGAGGATTAGAACTCTTAAGTCTATGGCAAGTTGCATGATCCATGCCAAGTCTCCAGATCCATCATTAGAAGTCAAAGAAATCTCTAGTGCCACTCAAATTCTTAATCATTCTCCTCATCTAGCCTTAGATGGAAAAAATCCTTTTGAGGCATGGTGTAGCAGAAAACCTATTGTGACACACTTCAGAGTCTTCAGTTGTCCTACATGAGCAAAGCTATCTTCCAAGGGATGCAAGGCACAGTCACCTTGGCCTTGTACTTTCATTGGTTATGAAGACGATGTGAAGGCATACAAACTTCTAGATCCTAAGAGACATCAAATTTTTGTGGAGAAGGATGTACATTTTGAGAAAAAATCACCAAGATTGTCCTCTTCTCCTCTCCACACATCATACGGTGTGGAAACTGATAGTGATTTTAGTGATAATGCTTCAATAGATTCAGACATGTGGGGTTCTATCGATAGTTGCAGTGAGAGGTCACTCCATCAGTTCAGTCCACATGCATACATCACCATAGTGATAGGTCCAGAATAGCAGGGTACATCCAGTCTTCCAAATACAGGTTCAGTGATAGATTTGGGGGATAGTATTGATGATCTGCCTCTTCTTCTTGATGCAGAATTACCTTCTTCAATTGTCACGAGGGTTCCATCCAACTCTCTTGTTCATTCTCTAAATGATCAATCCTCACAGGTTGAAGTGATTGTGGATACTTATGATCAACAGTTGTAGTAGGGTTCTTCATCAGTTGTAGAGACATATAGTTCTTTGGGATAGGTTCTTTAGCCAGATGAGTAGGTTTCAGAGACTTCACTTATCCATGGGATTCTTTCCACACACAACAGAAGCATCTCATTTGTCCCCTTGGCATTGTTTCTTCCTAAGGGGAGGAACATCATTATGCAATCTTGGATCAGCTTCTTCATTAGAGCAGTTATTGTTTGACATTCTTCTTTTGTGGGGGGGGTGGGGGGGGGCGGGGGGGGGGGGGGGGGGGGGAGGGAGAGCCTATTTTGTCTCTCTTCCTCTTCTCATCATTCTCTTATATATATATTGGATGTATGTCATAATAGGGGGGTCTTGATTACTCCATCCATCCATGCATCCCTATTTATCTCTCTTTTTGGGGAGGGTTTTTCCCATGAGGTTTTCCCTCTTTCCTCACTTTATGAGAGATTTCATATCATTATGTACATGGGTACCTAACATGGCCTAGTAGATGGGACCCATTCTGTATTGCATCCTAGATTTTGTAAGCTTAAGGGCATTTCCCTAAGTTGCACTTAAGGGGGGGTGTTGGTATAAATAAGTATTTACTTATTACACTTACTTAAGTTTACTTCAGTTAATGCATTATTTTATTATTTTATTATTAGTTTAGGTGAGACACTTACAAGTTTGTGTACTCTCATTGATGTACGCAAATCTAATTATGCACATGGTGTCTACCACACAGGAGTATGCATCATTCACTGAGTTGTCATATTGACAACATAGTTATTTGCACTCCTCATTTAGCACATGTTATCTACACCACTGATTTACATGCTACACCATTTTAGGCTTATCCTCACATCATCACACTTAATCTTGTGCTCAATGGAGGATAACCCATATCTGGTGGACATGTGCCTGGTTGTATGACTTATCATGTTGTTGACTTCTATGCATTCTAGAAGATCTCCTGAGGCCTTTATATACAAGCACTCCTAGTGTACTCTCAAGTTGGCTAAGCTGGCATATTGAATGAATATCATCATTTTGATCATACTCTATCTATTTTGGTCTACTGTGTACTTGTGTTGAGTTCTTTAGTTCTTGGGTGAATTCTAGCCTAAGCCAAATTCTTACAATAATGATTGTTCCATTACATGTTCTTCACTTTAAAACAATCTTATATCAACAAGGACAAGGTCACCCACTTGGAAGTCACATGGTTTGACTTTCTTATTGTAGCTTTTAGATATTCACTTTTGATAAGCTTGTAGATGATCAAACACCACTTTTTGATGTTCATCTAGTAGTTCTAGCACTTGCAATTGAGATATTCTATAATCATTGTCAATAATGAGGCTTTTCAAAGAGATTCACAAAGTAGAAATCTTGACCTCAATAAGAAGCACAACATCCATGCCATATACTAAAGAAAAGGGCATTGTTCCCATAGGAGTTATGATACTTGTTATGTAAGCCCACAAACATGGATTGATTTGAAGGTGTCATCTTATTCCAGATTTGTTGACTGTACAATGCAAGATCTTAAAATAGCCTTATTAGATGCTTTTGCTTGTCCATTAACTTGGGGATAATAGATGGAAGACCAATGTTGTGTGATTTTAAATTTTGAACACAACTCCTTGAGATCCTTTTTTTTAAACTATCCCCCATTGTCAATAATGATGGAGGATGGTACACCATACCTAGAGATGATGTAGTTGAGAATGAACAGAGCTACAATGTTCCCATTAGCCTCAGAAAGAGGAACTACTTCTACCCATTTTGTGAACTAGTGTGTAGCTGTGATAATGAACTTGTGTTAATTTGAAGAAGACAAATGAATCTGACCCATTAGATCAAAGGCCCATTGTGTAAATGGCCAAAGCCTAATGAAAGATTTAGCTCCCTATTTGGAGAATGAATCATATTTCCAAGGAGTTGGCACTATTTACAGGACTTTGTATATTTAATTGCCTCTTTCTCCATATCTAGCCAATAGTAACCAACTCTAATAAGTTTGTGAGCCAGTGTCAAGTCATTTGAGTGGGATCCACAAATGCCTTCATGTGCATCTATTAATGCATTTTTGAACAAATCAAGTTCTAGAAACATAAGGATTCTTCTATCAATACCTCTCCTAAACAAGTCATTAGCTATGATGACATACCATGAAGCACTTCAAATTAGGTGACATTTTCAATTCTGAGTTAGATTGTCTATAACAATCTAGTCACATAGGTCCTATGATAGAATAGATCATTTGAGATTCAGGTGAATCATAAGCAGGTTAGGATAATGTTTCCACCAAGAAATTGTGTTGAAAGTCATTTTTTTGCATTTTTAGCATGAAAGCGAGAGTGATCATTGCATTGGCTACCTTGTTATTTGCCTGAGGAATCTTTTGAAAAGTGACATGTGCAAAGTAATTTTTCAAATCAGCAACCATTCTTTTGTAAGGCGTGAACTAATACCATTGACTTCATTGATTACTAACTATGAGTCACCAAAGATATTCAATTCACCTACCATCCATTCAACTACAATTTTCATGCCATTCATTAAGGCTTCATATTCTAAAATATTATTTGTACAAGGAAAAATAATCTTGTACACCTTAGGGGTAAATATTATTTCTATGGTGTTGAAAATAAAAGTCCAACACTAGATCCTTGTTGTGTGAAGAAGCCATTGAAGAACATCACCCATGTTTGATGTGCTAGCAATAAAATAAATTTATGAGGGAATTCAATGTCCATTGGTAGAATACTTTGCATTGGTGTATTTATTATTTGATTAGAAATTATTTGTCCATTTATATCTTCCCTTTCAAATATTCAATATCAAAATCACTTAGGATCATGACACATTTAGCTAGCCTTCTTGTTAGAGTATCTCTGCTAAGAAAATACTTCAATGGATCAATATTTGCAATCAATCACATAGTATGAGCAAGTATGTAGTGTCTCAATGTTTGAGAAGCGGAAAAAAATGTCAAGCAAGATTTCTAAGTAATGTTGTAGTTCATCTCATAGGAGATCAATGTACAACTAAGATAATAAATAGCATATTCCTTGTTGTTGTTGTCTTTTTGAGCTAACAAGATGCCTAATGATGAGTATGTTGTAGAGATAAACAAAATGAGTTGCTTCTCATAAATAGGAGGCATCAGGATTCGTTGATTATCAAAATACTATTTAATCCACACTAAGCTTTAATCACAATCCTTATTCCAATCATATTTCACACCTTTATGCAAAGTCTTAGTAAAATTTTGTGACTTGTTTGCTAACTGAGAGATGAATCTACGAATAGATTGAAGTGTTCCTTTTTGGTCCCTCATTTAACTAATGTTATGAGATGGAGGCATTTCCATTATAGCTTGAGCCTTTTCTAGGTCCACCTCAATTCCTTATGAAACACAATGTAACCAAGTAGTTTCCCTGATGTAACACCAAAAGGACATTTCTTAAAATTTAAACTGAGACAAAATTTCTCCATATGATCTAAGATAGGTTCCAGATCTTGAAGATGAGTGTTTTGCTACATATTTTTGACCAATGTATCATCAACATAGTCTTCCATCATTTTATGCACCATTTCATAGAATATTGTTGTAACTGCTCGTTGATATGTAGCACCAACTTTTTTCAAATTGAATGACATTAAATTGCAGCAAAAAGTACCCCATGCACAAGTGAAAGAAGTTTTCTCCTATTCTTCTAGTGCAATTTTAATTTGATTATAACTAGAAAAATTGTCCATGACTGAGTACATTTCATATCTCATAGTAATGTCCACTATCATATCAATGTTGGGTAGTGGAAATTCATCCTTGTGACATGCTTTGTTTAAATATCAAAAATCAATACAAAATTTGATAGACTTGTCATGTTTTGAGATTGGGACTACGTTTGAGATCCATTCAACATAATCAATGGCATGGATGAAACCATATTTCAAGAGCTTTTCTAGTTCAACTTTAGCAAGTAGAACCACATGAGGATGAATTTTCCTTAGTTTTTATTTGATAGGTTTCACCCCTGGTGTAATAGACAAATGATGCATTATGAGATCAAGATCTAAGCCTAGAATATCTAATTAAATCCATGCAAAATTGATTTTCTTCTCTCAGAAGAAAGCAACAAATTCCTCTTTTTGCTCTTCAGATAAAGATTATGCAAGGTGTATTATACGAGAGTGTTCCTTAGTTCCCAAATTGTTTGGTTATGTTGGTTCTATCAACACTGGTGATATCTCCTAAAAGTGACTCAGAAATGCATCAAATATCTCATCTGTAGGTGCCTCAAAGAGGTTTTCACCTTTAGATACATCTTTTATTTTTATTTTTTTTGGTTCCAATACTGCTATGATGTGGTTTTCACCATTGGAACATCTTTTTTTTTTCTTAATTGTATGACTAAGATATTAGATGTTTGCTTCAACCATATTAACACTTTTTTCACTGGTGGAAGACATTACTAGTTCAACAATGTGTAAATAGAAAACAAGAGCATAGTCATTATGGAACATTACGACTTCACTAGATGTAGTATTAGAGTTACAGTCTATTAACTCAGGATAAGTGAGTGAAAGAAAAGTGGTGTGTTCGATGGCATTCATAGTATAGTCATCAAATGCAAGGACAAGTCATTTGAGACCTAAAGATATTTTTTCCAAAGGTATGTTCAAGTTCCTTTGAGTTCTAACAACATTAATCGAAGCCCGTCGACATTAGAAGGATGAGACTCATCCGACCAAACCCTAGAGTTCTCTCCTATTTTATGTTAATTTTCACATGTATGAACTTGATCTATGTCCTTTTCTAAATTTGCCTCTGATAGAGAATCAAATTCATATTCTTGAGAGTCTGTGCTACATGAAAGCAGACTATAGAATTCCCCAATAGTTATGGGGACCCATTCTCCACTTTCACTATCATCTTGATTTTTACAAATTCATTAAAAAAATATAGTATGACTAGAATCACCCTAATCCTATTGAATTTGGGAAGTATCAGTAGTGTTTTCAAAGGAATGAATGTCAACATTAGGAGTACTAACATGTGGTACAAAGTCATCTAGTTCTGCAAAGAACATAGCAAGATCTAGCAAAATAGGATAAGGAAAAGTATACTCATAATCAAAGTTGTCTACTTCATTATCAAACTTAGTTTGTGACTCATGTTTAGATGAACTATCTGATTCTAGCACAAATTTATTAATCCCTAGATGGAAGGGTACTTTGTTGAAGCCTAAGCATGTTGTGTCATGAGGACTTCTAGATGTTTCCTTGATTAGATCAATCAGCCCATTGTTATTACATCTAATAGGACCATTGCCTTTGTATCCAAGGCACTTTATCAATTTAAGACCTAGTCCATAATTTCTAGGAGATATCTCATGAGACTAGGCTGTGAGATCAACTAGGACTTCTTCTTTGTATAACCACACAATAATGACTTTGCTTTCACCTTCATCTTCTAAAGGTATAGTGGCTTTTACAAAGGCACCATTGAATTTAGTCTAAGGTGATACCACAAAAGGTCTCTTCACTTTAGATGGTCTCTCATAATGACAAGGAGATTTAGGAATAGATGTCAAAGATGAAACTGGTTTAATGTAATATTCAACCATTCCTATTTCTATTAATTTGAGAGTCTTATCCATTTCTTTGATCTTGTTGACATGATTGTTTATAGACTCTCTATTATTAGAAACAAAATTATCAACAAACTTGATCATGTTACATGTGTAATTGGTATTAGTTTGGTATAATAATTTATGATCCTTGGAATGGAAACTTGACACATTGGTGGTATGTTGAAGGTACTACTTGCATTTCATGAATCCATGGTCTTCCTAAAAGTATGTTGTATGGTAAATGAATATCATGGACTTGACAAGTAACATCTCTCTCTATAGGACCAACTCAAAGAGGCAACACAATAAGACCTAAGGATTTTTTTTCTACTTCATCATATAATTTGATGGTTATTTTGTGATGAGGATTGATAAACTCTTCAACATAACCTAATTATGTGAGAGAAGTAGCAGAACAAATATTAAGGCCAACTCCATTGTCTATAAGAATGTGACGAACACATTTTTGATGTATCTTGACTTCAATATGAAATAGTTGATTATGAGGATGACTCAATGAATTATCATCCTCTTTAGAAAAATAATGAGGTGAGGTCAAGTGACCTACCATAGATTGAAACCTGTCAAGATCAATATCTTGAGGTACACTTGCCTCATTGAGGGCTTTGTCAAGAATTTGAGTATGAGTAGGAAAGATTTTAAGTAGTTCAACAATTTCTATTTGAGCATTCATTCATTGCAATTTTTCAAGGATACTATAGTTTAAAACTGTAGAGGATGTTATTTTTTTCATTTTTATGTCAAATAGACTAGCAGAAAGTTTTTCTTTATGTTGATCTATCTTAGGAGCAGAAGGTGCAAGGCCTTTGAGTACTATCTTGGCACAAGAACATGTAACAACATTAGCACAAGATTTTGACTATTCATGATCAAATGTAAGAGATGTAACACCTATTAAGAAAAATGGAGTCTTGTGTTTCATATTGTTGTTTTTTCCTTTAATTATGATTAAATCACAATTTTCAAAGTCTAAAGGTTCATCACAATGTTCAAAATCCAAAGGTTCAACCATGTTGATTATATTATCATCATTGGTATATTTATAGTTGACCTTGTTATTATTTTTCTATTTAGAGTCTTCTCCCTTGTCATAATGTGGAAATGGATCCTTAAAAGCTTTGTGATCTGAATTCTTGTTATGTTCACCCACAACTATTTCACCATCATTGATCAAGTCCTAAACCTCATGATGTATGTTAACATAGTTGTTTATTTTATGACCCTTTTTTTGATGGCATTCACAAAATGCATTCTCATTCCACCATGTGGGTCATGGTTGTGGATCATAAGGATGAGAATTATCAAGTGGACTAATAATCTGATTTTGAAGCAATTTTTTATAGACCACATCTAGGGGTTCACCCAGGGGTGTGTATTCACATTTGGGTCAAGTAACCCACGATGAGTTATTTTCTTTGTTTACAAATATCTTGCTATCTAAAGTATATTTTTTAGTGGTTTTAGATGCATTGATGTTACTTGTGAGATTAAAAGCTTCCTTAGAAGGCTTAGAAGTGATATTATCTACCACTCCATCATGTACTACCTCTCAGTTTTTATTAACATACTTGGATTTATCTTTGCTAGAGGTAGACCCTTGTTTGATGTTTTTTTGAAGGGTTAATTCACCTTTCTTTACCATGAACTCGTATATTTGGATACCTTGCCTAATCATGTCTTCAAAGGTATGTGGACCTTGAAGTTGCACTATGTATCCAAAATCAAGTAAAAGGTTATCCATGAAGATATCAATTTTTTTAGTTTTTCTGATTTTACCTAAGTATTTGGTAGACAATTGTCACCATCTTTGGAGAAACATTGGAAAAGGTTCTCCAATTCTTTGTTTAAGATTACACAGATCTCGTATGTTGACTGGATGTTGTATATTGTGTGAGTACTACTAAATAAACATATTAACAGTCTCATGAAATTTTTTAATTCTAATAGGTAATCTTGAAAATCATTCCATGGCTTGACCATCTAGAATCTATGGGAAAAAACACAAGGTATGTTTGATTGTGCATGAATTCCATAGATAAAGCATCAAACTCCCTAAAGTGATCTTGGGGATCAAATGTTCCTAAGTATTTATTATATTTTTTTAACTCAACTCCTCTAGGAAAATGAGGCATGGAAAAATCCTTGTCAAAAGAATATGGGAAAATTATGTCTAACACGTATTGTTTAATCAATTCATCTTTGTTTTTCAACATTGGGCCAATTGCTCCTACATGGCCTAGAGTTTTTTTTTGTAATTTGGAGGTTTCAGTTTCCTCCTCTTGTGTGACAATTTTTTATACATTGAAGTGTTGAGGTAGTTTTTCTTCTTCTTGAGTGAATTTGAGGAAATACTTCTCTTTCTCATCATGGAGTAAGATTTCCATCATTTTCTTGAAGTTTTTATCATTATGACATTTCTCTATGTCTTCTAGGGGTATCTCTTCAATATCCCCATAATCATTCATATAGGTGTAAGGATCCTTCATCCTTTCATTTTTTGGAAGTCTCCTACTATTTTCCCCTATTCCTTGATCTTGATTTTCCATTCTAGGGGTGTAGAAGTTTTCAGTTTGCTTAGGTTGTATAGGTATTTCAAACAGAAGTTCAACTATTTTGTCTAGAGATGTAGGTGTCTTGTCAATATCCAAATGTTCTTGGAATAAAAGATTCCTAACTTGTTGCAAATTTATGGAAAAGACTCTTTGAGCACTAGGTGGACCAATAGGTGAAAGAGATCATGAGGACCCTTCACTATACTCAAATTGTATGAAAACTTGAGAATGACCTCTACCATGATTTCTACCTCTATCTCTACCTCATCTTGGCCTATGGGGAGGAAACATGTTTCCTCTACTAGTTTCAAGAGTCATAGACAATGACTTATGACAATGAATGAACAAGGATCACACTAGAATATTGTCTCAAAGTAAGACATAGTGAGCATGTTGTATACCTAGGTATGAGTAGTTAGAGAAATGGCTAGAACATCTAAGAGTTTTGAATATCATGATGCAAGATACGAAAAACACAAGAGAAAAAATAGGAAAACAAAGTATTAAGACTAGTTCACATACAAATCGCAAGTGATAAACTAAGCAAGATGTTTGAGTTTTAGACTGCTGCAAACATAGCAATGACTTAATATTTTTAGTCAAAGAACATATTTGGATTGAGTTTTGATGAGGGAGCTCATAATAGCTTACTATTTTTGGATAATTCTTGACAAACTCGCACAAGGAAATGACTCTGAGGTGAGTAAATATTATGAACCTTGCAAGGAAAGACCTCTAACAAACCAATTTTAAAAAAAAATTGACAGTCTAATAACCAAACCCAAGGAAGTACAACAATTTTCCTAGCATTTTCTCATGCCAAGTTTTGTGTTGAAATATATAAGGAATTGATGGATTGTTAGTTTGAACAATGTTTTGACCAATTTGAGACTAGTTGATAGTGTTTTGGTAGATTCTTGCACAAGGAAACTCAACCTCTTGTACAAGGAAGTACAATGTACTATGCGAGGAAACACAAATTGATAGACCTATAGATCTTTACTAGTGCAAAATTTTGCAAAAGTGCATGCGAGGAAAGGATGGACTAATAGGTTTTGACTGTATTTGAAGAGATTCTAATGAGTTCTAATATTTTATGGATAGAGTACCAACAATGTTTGTACTTTCTAGTCAAATGTGGACATCATTTTCAAATTTCAACACCATTTTGGATTGCAAGTAGACAATTTATTTTTAGACAAGGGATGAAAACATTAGTTATAAACAATCCAACTAAGGACAAAGAAACTCAGAGGGATGGGGGTGTCTTGACCATTTTATTTGGATAGTTTGAGCAATTTTTAGACTCAAAAAAGGCACTCTTTTATCCCTATAACCAGAAATGATAGAGGCAACAAAACCTTTGTCTCACAACTTATGTGATGTGTTCACCTCACACAACCATGTCACCCCACTAGAGGGTGCTCATGTTTTTGGTGTATTCTAAGGAATCAATAACATATACACTCAATGAGAACCCTTGTGCTAGCAGTCAAGGGCATACACCACCTTCCAATGTCCAAGTACATGCCTATGGTGAGGATCTACAAGAGAGATTCTTCCCCTCCTTGCACAAAGATTATGCCCCCTTTGGGAGGTAAACCAAGTAGATATTGACTAAATTTTTTTTAATAGGCTTCCTTTCATATTAATATTTGGTGGCCTTGTGAATGAGGTTAAGGTTAGCAGCCCACACTAACACTTGAAAGTGCACAAACTTGACTAGAAAGACTAGGGGTGGTGTCATCTAGTGCAACAAACAAAGCCTCTTCTTGATATGTGATATCAAAATCAAAAAGAAGAAATTAAAATGGCTTTGGATTCTTTCACTTTATGAAGACTATTTATTATACTAAGTTGAACCATTGGTGTTATGTGCATGCTCACTTGGGTCATTCCCAGAGGTTGGATCACTCTGGTGGGCTCTCTAAAGGTTGACTCTGATTGTAGCTCTAATTCAAAGGTCCAAGTTTATGATTTTTCCAAAGGAGAAAAGAGCATAGTTCTCTACCTTCTCACCTTATGCAAACATGCAGAACATATTCATCACTGAACTAGCTTATCAATCCCAACTTATCTTTTTGCAAGATTGCAATTTTCCTAAAAGGAAAAGAGCATTATCTCTTCATAAGAAGCTTTTATTGGGAGAACCATTGCCTTTATTACCTCCCTTGGGTACCATCTTCCAAAGGAATCTAGGTTTTTAATTTACTCTTGGGAATCACTTCTAAGTAGCAAAGAGCATACTCCCCTATTCCTTTGTCTAGAGCCCTACGAAGTTCACAAGCCCTATTAAACTATATGTATAAAAAAACATGAAAATAGACACATTGTTTGAGTAGGTTTGAATTTTTTCCTTGACAAGAGGATCTTTGAAAATTTTTCTTTAATCAAACCATTAGTATTGTTTGTATGTTTATTTCAAGGTGTCTTTGCCAATCATGTTGCAAACCACTATCAAGATGCTTCAAAAATTAAAAAACATACAATAGATGCTTAAGTAATAGGGGTCTAATCGTCATATGGGTTTCAAAGGTACAAAGTAGTCAAGTTTAGCATTAGCATGGCTTTGCAATTGTTTGAGATAACATTCAAATTTAGGTCATGAAGGAGCAAGAGTCATTAGTCACATGATCGTAGGTAGTATCTAGCTTA
This sequence comes from Cupressus sempervirens, assembly GCA_028749045.1. Lineage (NCBI taxonomy): Eukaryota > Viridiplantae > Streptophyta > Pinopsida > Cupressales > Cupressaceae > Cupressus > Cupressus sempervirens. Next base: position 511,101,728 of record CM053790.1, read on the forward strand.
AGGGAATTCAAGTTGTCACAGTGTGAAGGGTTACCACAAAAGTCAAAGTCTAAGCCTGCATATCTTCACATGTAGTGAAGGTTAACCTAGGGTTAGGGTTGTGAAATGATTTGGTCACATTTTCATAGGGTTAAAAGCTAAACTCTAGTTTTATATTGCAAGAAAGTGATGAGATGATGCATGTCTTGGTGGGCCTAATTCATACAAGATCCTTCATCACATCATCAGAGGGTTATGAGGTAGTTTAATGTTTTTCTTTTCAAAGGAGTGTCTTGTAGAATAAAAGCAAATAAACTAAATCGATATAACTCCATCAAAAGTAATTAGATAGACTCCAAGTTCTAAGTTGTGAAGGTGTGAAAACATGTAGTGGCACCATCACAAATGGTTAAAGTTAACCAGAGGTTAAGGTGGCAAGGATATGAGAGCATATTTTTGTAGCTTCCCCAGGTTAAGTAATAAATTAAGGATTCAAGTTGCAAGGTTGCAATGATATGAAATAGTTAGCCTTAAAGGGTTATTGCAACATCATAGGTGAGAAAGAATTGAACACATTTTAGGCTACAAGCTTGTGAACAAATAAATGTTAAGATTAATTAGCTAGTGCAACATCATAAAGATTCATCTATAGTTAAGGTTTTAGTTATAAAGTCATGAAATAATGATAATAGTCATCCAAGGTAGTGTTCACAATATCACATGGTTAAAGAAGGATTTATGTCTAGCAGTCACAAAGAGGCAATATAGTTAAGGATAAATGCCTTATAGCATTGTAGGGAAATGAAGTGTTAAATCCTAAGTTGTTGTGAGGGTGCAAGAAGGTCAATTTGGTGGTCATCACAAGGTTGTAATAGTTAATGAACTAAGAAGCATTAAAGCTATGAAGTAATGAGAAGGAATAAAGTAAAAACATTATCATTTCACATGCCTAGACAATCAATGAAGAAAATTAGTTGTAAATCTACAAACAAGTGTAGGCACAAGATCAACATGACAATTAGAAAAGGGTCGGATGATTTGGTAGAATGCTTAAAAGATATGAGGCCATGTGGTGGGTTGGATGTTTGAATTTAGTTGACTTGATGAAATGGTTAGCCTGGCATGCCCCAAATCAGGAGAGTAAGTTAGAGTTTTCAAATTTCACTAACAATTTGGCTTTAATGGATGTTGATCTAATAGTGGGTAGATTCACTTGGTCCTAAAAAAGAGTTGGGAGGGATTGTATCCAGGTCTATCTTGATAGAGCCCTTATTTACCCTGTTTGGCTACAAACTCACTCTTGCAGGCTTTCTCTTCTCCCAAGATTGGGATCGGACCATTCCCCCATCTCTCTCTCAGTTTGTCCCCTTTCTTTCAAAAGTTCCTTCCCTTTTCATTTTGAGAAAATGTGGATTTCTCATCTGGCTCTAGAAGCCAAGATTTCTTCATGGTGGAACATCGAGGTAGAGGGTACTGCAATGTTCAAGGTGGCCCAAAAATTGAAGAATGTGAAAAGAAATATTAAAATATGTAAAAAAACAAACTTTGGCCACATTTTCCAAGAAAAGGATGAGAGGACTGATCAACTTTGCACCATACAGGAAGTGATACAGCAAGATGGATATAATGATCAAAACTAGTTGGAGGAAAGGTCTATTCTCTTAGACCTTCATAACATCATTACCAAGGAAGAACACTTTTGGAAGTAGAGATCAAGAGTAAATTGGCTTAAAGAAGGTGATCAGAATGGTAGGTTTTTCCACTTAACCACCTTAAAACATAGGGTTGTTAACAGGATTTCCAACATCAGGAAAGGGCAGGCTTTTTTATCTAAGGACAAGAAGATAGCGGACAAAGTAGTGCAATTTTTCTCTACTCTTCTCACTAAGAATCTCACTCTCTCGAGGCCCGATCAGGAGGACATTTTGTCTACCATCCCTACTATTCTACAAGCCCACCATAACTCAATGTTGAAAGCTAGTCCTACCCTAGAGGAAATTTTTCAAGCTATCAATTGTCTTCCGAGTGATAGTGCCCCTAGACCAGATGGTTTCCCAACTTTCTTCTTCCAAGTCTATTGGAAAGTGGTCAAAGGGGACATTGTGAAGGTTGTGCAAAAATTCTTCAAGGCCAGAAACCTTCTAAAAGAACCCAATGCTACTTTTCTGGTCCTCTTTCTGAAATCCTTGGGGGTAGAGTCGATGGACAAGTTTAGGCCCATTAGCCTTTATAACTCCTACAAAATCATTTCCAAGGTTCTAACTACTAGGCTCCTCAAAGTTCTTCACCTGATTATCTCCCCTCAACAAATTGTCTTTGTTCCAGGGAGACAGATTTTAGATTCTATTATCATGGTGCACAAGGTGATTCACTCTCTCAAAGCTAGGAAGAGGGAAGGTTTCCTACTCAAGCCTGATATGTCCAAAGCTTATCACAGAGTGGATTGGAATTTCTTGATGGAAATCCTCCAAGCTTTTGGCTTTGAGTCCCAAGTTTGTAAACTCATCTCTGAGCTCATTTCTTCCCCTTCCTTTTCAGTTCTAATTAATGGCTCCCATTCAAATTTCTTTTTCCCTTCAAGTGGGTTGAGACAGGGTGATCCCCTATCCCCTATTCTCTTCATCATTTTGGTTGACTGTCTGAGAAGACTTATTTTAAGAAAAAGATAGGACCAAAGCTTGCAAGGTCTCAAGCCTTCATCTGATCATCTTTCTTTTACCCACTAGCAATTTGTGGATGATACTATTCGGGGGGGGGAGGCCACAGTCCAGGAGGCCAGAGAGTTCAAGGGCTTGCTCAATACTTACACTAGGGGATCTGGCCAGGCTATCAACTAGGACAAGAGTTTAGTTTACTTTATCAACACTCTGCTAGAGAGACAAAGGAAAATTGATCGTATATTAGGAAGTGGTATTGGCACTCTCCCTACAAGTTATCTTGGCATGCCTCTAGGTTCCAAACCCCCAAAATCTTTTTGGAATAGCATCATAGATAGAATCAAAAGGAAACTTGCAAGCTAGAAAGGTGCGTCTCTCAGCCAAGCAAGAAAATGCACTTTGGTAAAATCCATTTTCCAAAACCTCCCCTCTTATACTTTAAGTCTCTTTGGGATTTTGGCTAAGCAACCTGACAAAATGGAGAAGATTCAGAGGGACTTCCTCTGGATAGGGGCTAAAGAGCATAAAAGATATCATTTAGTTGCTTGGGACCATGTTTTCCTTCCCAAATTTTATGGAGGCCTTAGAATTAGAAAAATCAGACATCTTAACAATGCCCTTCTAGCCAAACAAATCCAACACATTTTTTAGAGTACAAGAGAATAGAAGGAAATCATTACTGAAAAGTATCTGAGAAGGCAGTTGCTTAGCCTCTTGCTTCATGAGGCTGATGTCCCTTAAGGATCTTATATATGGAATGGGATCCTAAAGGCTATGAAACTAGCTAAGTCCAAAGTGAAATGGAAAGTTGGAAAAGGTGACAAAATCTTGTTTTGGAAGGATGACTAGACTAGCTAAGGACCTCTTATTGACCACCCTAATTATGATAGATGGGCAGAGCAATGCATAAGAAGATATGATCTGAAAGTTAGTGATTACAGAGTAGGTAATGGATGGTATGACATCTCTTTGATTTCCCTGGGTCTTAATCCCCTGATGATTACTCTGAATGCTATTTCAATAAATAATAAGGAGGATGAAGTCATTTGGGGAGGTAGCTTGAATGGCCATTACTCTATTGCCTCTAGATACTTTTCTTTGTGGGAACAAATAGAAAAGCCCATCTGGGCAAAAGCATGGATCCCGGGTCTCACCCCTAAAATAAATATATATTTTTGGCTCCTACTCTAAGGCAAGATCCTTACTCTAGATAATCTTGCTAAGCATGGTCAGATTATCCCCAAAAAATGCAGTCTATCCAATTAGGTTTTGGAAATGATCAATCATGTATTTATCCATTGTCCCTATTCTTCTAATGTTTGGAACCTCCTCACTAGGGACTTTGGGATTAGTTGGTGTCCTTCAGCTAACATTCAAGATTTATTTAGTCAATGGAGGAGATCATATAATGGCTTAATCTCTCAATTAATTGGCTCCTGGTCCCTTTCACATTTATATTAGGGTATTTGGAAAGAGCAGAATAACTAAATCTTCAGAGATAGGGAAGCCCCTGAGTTTATCATTGCTGAGAAAATTGAAGGTCTAATGAAGGAGAATTTTTCCACCACCAAGGATGGTAACATTAAGGAAGGAGGGAACAACAGATAGAGTAAAATGGAAAGGGATAGGAAAAGACAGGAGGCTAAGTGGTCTTTTCCCCCTGAAAATTGGTTCAAGGCCACTTTTGATGGGGCAACTAAAGGGACCCCGGGTCCTGCTGGCAGTGGAGGCATCATTAGGAATATCCATGGAGTAGGAGTTGCATCTTTTTTCTTCTTGCTCAAACATTATAAAAAACATTTCACTAAAGCTAGTGCTGCTAGTCATGTTGTCAAGTTGGCCCTGGCTTCTCGGATTGAGAATCTATGGCTGGAGGGGGACTCATTAAACATCATTAATTGTCTCAATGGTCACACTAAGCCCTCATGGACCATTGCAAATATAATAGAGGAATTAAAGTCTGACCTAAGAAAGTTCAACAAGACCTATATCAGTGACATGTACAGGGAGGCTAATTCGGCTACTAACTGGTTTGCCAATGAAGCGGTCACCAATAATGCGAAGATGATGTGGCACATCGGCGACATCTTTCTGGTAGCAATAAATAATTTCCTATTGCAAGATCGCATTTAGAGAAGTACTAGAAATATCCAAAATAAATAATCGAAAGATTTGCAAGATTGCATGTAGGAGGGGGTGTTATCAAAAATCATGTGAAACTCTTGTTTCATAATAGTGTGTTCATACGACACGTTTTATGGGTTGTTTTGAATACTACCATTAACACTGGTATTTTTGAAAACATTTTTGAGTTTCACAATTTGAAGAAGGCTAAGGTCTATAAGAAATCAGTGAGTAGGTGGGGGCTATCAGCATTAGAGGAAACCATGGTGGGAGAGAGAAATAGGAGGGAGCCGTCAAGAGAGGTGGGGAACTAGAAGGAGAAACTAAAGGTTTGGTGCAAACTAGAAAAGCATGGGATTTCTTAATTCCTAGAGAAGCTCCATGGTTTTGATGCAGTGATAACCAAGGTTATGGTGGATTCCTGGAAAAATGGGAGAGTCAAAATTCATTGGGTATCCCACCAAGTCAATGTGGAATTGATAGCCTGGGTTGTTGAAATCCCTCTGGTAGGGACCAATTTTTTCAAAGATAAGAAAATGTTGACAAATGCTATCAAAAATTTGGTGAAGAATGAAAAGGAGCTGAATAAGCTTTTCAAGGTGGAGACACACAATGAGATGGAGTCAATCAAAAAGCTATGGAGGTATGTTCTTAGGATCATCATTGAGTATATTTCCCTAGACCTTAGATTTGATAGGATAAGAACGCATCATTTTGTCTTGCTTAATCACTTTAGGAATAAAATCAAAATTTCTTTTTCTTTCTACCTTTTCACCTCCATGAGCAAGGGTATTGAGGGTTTCAAGAAAAAACCCACCACAAATCCTGCCCTTCATGAGGGATTACTCTTTCTAGTTTATGAGTATCTAAAGGCTCAAACTAGGGGAAAATCCCTTGGTGATGGTGGGTGTGCTTCTAAGGAAACTAGGAGTTCAAAAATCTGAGGAAGTGCATAGCATAAAATTAGAGGAAGAGGAGTCCAAATCTAAAGAAGAAAGGAAACCCTCTACCTGCATCCCTTATAGAAAAATTCCAAGAAGTTTACCCCTCATTCCCCCTAAGCCTTCACCTCAAGAGGTGGAGGAGGATAGTCAGGATGAAGAGGACACTAATTCAGAGGAAGTGGAGAAGGAAGAGGGCGATGAGAAGGGGGAAAAGAAGAGGAGCGATAGTGAAAAGGAGGAGAAGGATTCTGCCAACGTGTCAAGGAATCCTAAGAAAAGGAAAGTTGAAGAGGCCTTTGACACTAAAGACCAGATTCCTGAGATTCCTGGCCCTAGCCCCACTTCTTCCTCGACTATTGACATTCTGGGAAAAGAGAGTGGGGAGGTGATAAAAAAAAATTGGAGGAGGTCATGGAGGAATTTTAATTTGAATAAAGCAAAATTGGGGATTGTTAGGGAACCTTTGAATATTTAAGTGATGGAGGATATTGATGGAAAAACCCATTATGATGATCTCATTGATCCTGGTATGGTTGTGATTTCAAAAAATGCTAGGGAAACTAGGCTTAACCTTTTGAACAATGCTAGGAACAACATGATAGATATTTTTTGGTCTATCAAGTGGTTGTTCCATGAAATTGAAGAACTCAAGGGGAGAAAAAGCTAGGAAGGTGACCAAAATAGAGGATGGAAGCTAACCGCATATCAACATCAAGGATCACATGGCCAACCAGAAGGAAAAAATCAAAAAGGTTGAAAAAAGAGTCCAAAGGATGGAATTCTTCCACTAGAACCTGGTGAATTAGGTGATTGCCACCTTGAATACCCTAAATGAAAATATCAACAGCCTGGGTGAATCACTGATAAGTGTTGGTTTTGGTAGGGAAATTTTGGAGAAGGTCAACATGGACAATGGGCAGGCTAAGGATTATCTGAAAGAGACCAGGGACTAGGGGGATGCTTAGAACCAGGACTAGGTGGATGCTCAACACTAGGACCAGGAGGATGAGGACAATAGGAAGACCATAGAAGCTACAGAATACCTATAGATTCTTGAGAAAAAGAATTGATAGTTAGGTTGTTGTTTCTTTCCTAGTGTTGTTGGTTCTTTTTTGATCTAGTTTTACTGGTTTTTTGTTTCTGGTCGAGGGCCAGTTTTATGGTTTCCTTTTGTTAAGCTGCTTTGTTTACACTGGACTTTATTGAACTCTTCATTTTTTATATGCTATAAAACTTTTGAGTTTCAGGATCCCTGTAAAACCTGTTTTACTTAATCAAACACATTTCATAATTTTCAAAAATATATAATCCAACCTTTACATTCAAACATAATTTCATACTCTTCAATAAATAACCAACCAAGTACATGAATGTAAATAATCATCAAGCATCATTAATAAGTTATAATATCATATATAATAATGATAAAAATAAAGTGTCTCATAGTATTAAATAGTTTGAATAATAGTCTAACATAGTCCAACATATAACAAGGTCTCACAATATAAAGTATTTGAAATGCAAATAAACTGCTATGCTATGTTATGATGGGCCCTCACAGAGCTCTACAACCGTATAATTGGTTTGTACCTTGGATTTTATAAATTCAGAAGTATTTTTGATAAAGTTCATAATCTTTATGAGCTTTGAGACACTTGGAGTTTTTCTTATGTGCTACTCCTCATGATTTCTTGGGTAGAGGCAATGTGTAGTGACATAGAAATGTGGAATAATGATCCTCATATTTGCAGCATGGTATAGGAGACCTATGATATTTTCAATAAGGCTTAGGATTTTTTTCTCCAATTGTAGTAGGAGAAAGGACTAAAATAGAAGAAGTTTGAGGAGGCAAATCTTTGACTTGCCCAAATGCAAGTAGCTGAAGTGAAAGAACCTCTAGAGAGGAATTTTGTTGGCTTTAAACAAAGCAACCCTCCCCAAATTTTTATATTTCAACCTACCTTGAACCTTAGCCCTTAGTTCAAACACCTCCACATGTTAATGTTGGTGAGCCCCAAAATGATTAGTGTCCCTTCCTTGTTGTCCATGAATAAGTGGATATATCTTCGCCCATATTAGAGACATCAAATAAGCAACCACAAATTGAGGAACATGTGTTACAATAGGAGAAGAGGGTCAAATCAGACCTCAACTCAAATATTTTTGAGCTTCAAGACCATTCAAATAGTTTAGGGTTTGGGTTTGTTGAGTTTTCCAAGTTTTTCAACTATGTGGAAAACCCATGCCTAGATACAGATTGTGGGAACTTTTCCTATGTTGATCTCTTTATGACTTGTTGGCTTATAGAGTTGCATGATGACAAGGAGATGTGGGAGAATGATCCTTATGTTTGCACCATGGTGTCTGGGGAATTTGATATTCTCAATGAGGCTAAATAGCTCCTCTTTAAGTTGTAACAAGAGGAAGAATTAAGATAAAGGCAATCTAAGGAGGATCTTGCAAGAAGATTGGCTATCACAGAAGAAGAGACAAGGCTCAAGTTTTCTCAAGTGCAAGAAACTAAAGTACAAGAGCCTCCAAGGAGAAAATTTGCTAGATTTAGATAGAGCAACCCTTCTATTTTGCAAAACATCACACAAGAGCCAAAGGCCCCCTCAAAAGAAACATTACCAAATCCATCTTCAAAAGAACTTGATGCTGAGTTGCTGCAAAAGGTGAAGATGAAAGAGAGAAAGGAGGATGAGGTTGTTCCTATTCTTAAAGAACAAAATTTGGCTTTTGAGCCTAGGATGGAACCTAAAGAACTATTAAAAAAGGACAAAAAGTCATACCATTTGTTGTAGTAGGAGGTCTCCCATGATATGATAGAGGAAGAGGCCTTTCCTTATCTACCCCAAGTTTAAGAGGTATCAATTGTTGCTCATGAATTGTCACACACTCTAGAAGGAGAACCCTTGTTGTAGTAGCTAGAATCACAATGAGTACAATTTGAGGTAGAGTTCACAAAGAGGCTAGAGGCCCAACAATAAGTGCTTGAAGCAATTCTTGTAAGGGAGTTGGTTGCACAAAAGGACCAATGTGAGAAGGAACTACAAGAAAGGTTGATGAGAATGATGAGTGCTACATCAAAGGCAAAAGAGACACAACCATCCCTCCCTCCCACATCACAAGAGCCTATAAAAGTGTACGAAATGCATCCCCTTATTTGCAAGGGTTCACACGGGATAGTGGAGAACATACCACCAGCCACACCATCAAAGCTAGTCCCTACAAGTCAAGAGGATTCAAAGTTCATAGAGCACAACCAAGTGGTCAAGGATGATTCCTTTAACCCAATGCCACCTACAGGATGCCCCATCAGGCATCTAGCTCTGTAAAAATATGATTTCTGCTAGTCATGCTCATTCTAGAGCATAAGGGTGAAGATCACAAGGAAGAGAAAGCATTTTTTTCTCAAGTTGACAATGCCCCAATGTTGGAGAGCTTCATTGTTTTCAGCACTAGGAAGAAGGTGTTCCATGTAGCAGTGTGGTTGTCATGTCTATTAATCTTTTTAGCTACCCATGTACATGGAAGGAAGAATCAACTAGTAAGGAAGGGAAGCTATTTCAACAAACCAGTCAAGAAGTACATGAGCACACACTATTTCTCTGTGAAATAGCTATAAGGTTTCAAATTTTGCTGGTTGCAGAGGTTCTTTTTTTGTTGTAGAGTAAGGTTCATTTTTGTGACTCTATAGCCCAATAGATTGCTTAAGGCCACTAGTCCATGTTTAGCAAGAAAGCATCCCCTCTGAGTCATCAGAAATGTTAGCCAATTTAGTGCCCCCCCCCACCCCCATTTGTTCTAATGTTTCTAGTCTCATGAAAATTGAGGGTGATAGCCACGTCCCACATTCATTGAATTTTTCATGATTTCCATGCAAGCATAAAAGGGAATAAGTAAAACCTTGGTTATATGTTCTTTTATTTTATATCCCTAAATCTTTAATTTCATCATACTACATGTCAATATCTTTCAAGTTGTGATGATGTGAATCCTTTCAATCACCTTGTCACTCTAGTTTGAGGTCCAATCGTTAGATGGGCTACCAAGGTATGAAATAGTCAAGTTCAGTGTTAGCGTGGCTTCGTAGTTGTTTAGTCTAACATTCAAGTTTAGGTCATGAAGGAGGAAAAGTCTTCAATCTCATGATTGTAGGAAGTATTTGGCTTAGTGGAGTACAAGTTGCAATTGTATACAGGGTTACCATAGCAATCAAATTCTAAGCCTTTACATCTGCGTATGCAATAAAGGTTAACTTGGGGTTAGGGCTGCAAAGCAGAGAAATTATTTGGTCACATTTTTGCAGGTTACAAGCTAAACTCTTATTTTAGGTTGTAAGAAAGTGATGAGATGATGCATGTCTTGGTGGGCCCAATTTATAAAAGATCCTTTATCACATCATCATAAGTTTATGAGACAGTTTAATGTTCATTCTTTTGAAGGAGTGTCTTTTCGAATAAAAGTGGATAAATTGAATCGATATCAATCCATCAAAAGAAATTAGATAGACTTTAAGTTCTAAGTTTCCAAAGCTTGTAGTCACACCTCGCAAATGGTTAAAGTTAACTAGAGGGTAAGGTGGTGAGGATATGAAAGCCTATTGTCATAGATTCGTGAGGGTAAGTTGTTAGAATCTGAAAAGATTAATAACCCAGAAAAGTAGTGCAAAGAGTAAATATCTAAACTATGAATGCAAATGATACAAAATCAAAATAGCATCATAGAGTTAGTCTCCAAGAGAGTAATGCAAATGCTGAAAGCAAAATAACATTAAGAGGATGCAAAAACAAGAGATATCCAAATACAAGCTAGGTAGCATGCTTATATAGGCTAGGAAGAGGGAGGAGGTGGCAACACCAACCAATGAGGAGCAACCATCTATCAGACTAAAGATAGAAAAGTATCTTCCCAAGATAGCTAATGGATGCTCACATATAAGAAGGTGACACCTCACAACCATTCACCTAATAAGACATGCTTTATTAACCTAAGCGAGATTATTAAAAGTGTAGGAAAAACCTAGCAAAATAGGAAAAATAAAAAACTACACTAACACCCCCCCATAAGCGAAGCTTAGGTGGATGTAGAAATGGGTCTCGGCAAGTCAAGCCTGATGAGGTACCCATGTACATAAAATTCCCCCAAAAGAGAGAGAAAAGAGACTCCCCAAAGAAAATTAGGACTCCAAGTGAGAGGAAGCGGCCCCCCCAAAAGATGAAGCATCCCATACCCCCAGCAAAGCTTGTAAATTTTGTCTGGTAGATCCACTTACAACGAACAATTTTTCTTCCCTTAGAAAAAAGGACAAGATCCCAAGTGTGGTTCCTCATCAAGGAACTATACTCTTCTTGCATAGTTGTATCCCACTCAGAAATACCAGAAGCCTCATGAAAGGACTGTGGATTTGAGGCAGTAGCAATGAAGATATGTAGAGCATCCTAGAATTGTGAATGAGTTTGCTTGGTGTCTGATGGATCCCCAATCCAATCACCTGCAAACTGCAAGGTCTGTCTAGCCCAAAGTGGACCAAAAGATGGAGAATCTAGAGAAGAATCATCAACCTGTGAATGATGACTAGGAAAGGAAGGAGGTGAGTCCTCTGAATCACTCTTTGCATCAGAAGTGGAGGTAGAAGACTGCTCAAGTGAATCTGACCCATTAGAAGATCTATCATGTATTCCAAGTGACTCCAATGTCAAAGTAGAAGGCAACCTTGTGACCATGCTCTGCTGGTTAAGCTGATGCAAGTAGTGGAAGTTAAGATGGCCAAACCGCTCATGCCATAATCTTCTCACATCGTTAGAGTGAGTGAGTGAAACAGTCAAAGGAGGATTAGGAACAAAGTGAGAAAACATATAGAGTCGTGACTGATGATCTGCTCTCCCAACTGCAACTGTAGAATCATTGTGCAACTCACATATCTCCACTGAACTAGGAATGAACTCAACCCGTTTGCCTAAACCTGTGTGAGTGATCTGGTGTACCGATTGGAGATTAGTTGACAATGAGAGTACATAAGGAACATCATGGAATGTACCATCCCCCACATCAACAGACCCTCTCCCACACACCTCAACAAGAGTGTTATCACCCATCAAAATAGAAGGCATAGTACACGGCTCCAAGGATGCAAGTTCTTCCTTAGATAAAGCCATGTGGTGTGAAGCACCCAAATCAAGAACCCAAGTGGATGGTGAGGAAGCAACTGCAAAAAGAGCCTTGCCCTTTCCTTTCCCCTTGTTGTTTTCTTTTTCCTTGTTAGACCCTTCATTAGAACTTTGTTTGATAGACTCTGGAACACTGATATTATTCTTCTCAAGAATGTATGTCAAGTGATCAAGTTGTTTCTGCAAACATTTATGTTCATCATGACCAGGTCTTTTACAATAGGCACATTTGACCTTTTCTTTCTTAGGCTTATTTCCCTTGGAAGATAGTGTATCAATAGTTGCTTTTGAAGAAATTGGCATCTGATCCTTCTTCTCCTCGCTATTCTTTTGTTTCTTGTCCTTACTATTGTTGTTACTACTTTGTCCTTGTTGTTCTTTTGTGCCTTGGTTAGCAGCCAAGGCATGTGACTTAAAGGACTTAAGAATGCCCATCTGGATTAGCTTGTCCTGTTCTCGAGTGAGATTGATAGCAAAATCATCTAAAGATGGCATGGTGAATTGAGTACCAAGTGCACCCTTAGTAGCATAGAAGGTAGAGACAAACACAGAATATTCTGAACTTAGTTTAGAGAGAATATTAAGAATCAGTTGTTCATCTTTCTTTTCAATTCCACATTGTTTTAACTGCAGCCTTAGTGATTTCAATTTGGTGAAAAAATCTTGGATCATGTTGAAATTTCTTGGACTCAAACTAATTAATTCATTTTCCAACATATGACCCCTCATTGAATCTTGTGTGCCAAATAGTGTCTCTAGCTTTGTCCATACTTCATTTGGTGTATCCAAAGACTCAATGTGAAATAGCAAGTCAGGAGAAATAGACAAACACAATGTTCCATATGCCTCATCACATTTGTTAAACCACTTAGGCTTGTCTTCATCTTTAGTAGGTTCAGTTTCAAGTCCCATAGTTATCCTATTTAATCCAGCTTTCTTTAAGTGAATTTTCATGCGTGATTTCCACTCAAAGTAATTGTATGGAGTTAGGATGGGCATATTTGTTTGATCCATGATGAAGAAATGCAGAAAAGAAATGCTAAAAAGAAGAGAACCCAGCCACGACAATGTCCTCCCCCATTTTTACTCAATCAAAGAACCCCCCCCCCAAAAAAATGATTTGGCACTTTATTTTAGTGTGTTTACAACTACCACTAGAAAGAAATACTTAGTGGTCTTGATTTCAATGCATTACAAACTCTCATGAAGAGCATATGCTAGAAGTGAAACTTGGGCACAATAATCAAAGAAACAAATAGCACCACTGTGATCTACTCAAAAAATCATGTACTTTCAAAAAAAGAATCACCTTGATACGAGGTCGTATGAGAAAGTTATGATCCTCCAAAGTTTCCAAAATGAGAACTGTCCACAGTCACAGCTGAGAATCTACAATTTCTGAAGAATTCATGCATGAAAATCAAAAAACAACTCCACTAGTGGATAGAGCACAAAAAAATAGCCAAGTTCATAACAAGAATCATCAAAATCGGAGTTCATATGAGCAAGAATGAAACATTTGAAAACTGTGTTCAAATCTGTGACTGCCAACGGAGAGGGGTATGGTTGTAGCCTTTCATGCTCAATTCTAAAAAATATACAGCTTGCATGGAAAATCTAAAAGATACCCAGATGGTTTTTTCGGGCTGCAAACAAAACCCAAAAAGCATTTTTCTTTTTGATGTACAGAAGATGCTGCTGTAGTGTAAATTGGACGCCTTTAACAGTAAAAATTGGCTCCAAAAATTAAAAAAATGACCCCAGCAACCAAAATATGATGGCAATGTCTATACAGCCACGAAAATGCACTTCCTTACGAAGGAGAGGACTTAGAATTTTTTTTTGAAAAGTCAGAAAAAGCAATGTAAAGGAAATGCATTTTCGTGGTTGTATAACCACGGGCAAATATGACATGCAAATGTTGGATCAGCTTCCTAAGTCCATCAATGGTATGCTGGAACCTGCAATACTGATTGAAAACTCCAAATATGCAAGTTGGTTGTCAGATTTGAGATTGAAACCCCAGAGAAAAATCATTTTTGTCAAAACTTTTCTGATTCTCAGGATCATCCAAAGATGCAAGATAAGAGCATACTTCATTTTTCAAAAAACTTCAAAAAAGTTTATTAGCCCCCCCTGAATCTCTCAAATAAGGAAACTAAAATCTACTCTTGCACATAGAAAAGCTCTGATACCATGTTAAAATCTGAAAAGATTAATAACCCAGAAAACTAGTGCAAAGAGTAAATATCTAAACTATGAATGCAAATGATACAAAATCAAAATAGCATCATAGAGTTAGTCTCCAAGAGAGTAATGCAAATGCTGAAAGAAAAATAGCATTAAGAGGATGCAAAAACAAGAGATATCCAAATACAAGCCAGGTAGCATGCTTATATAGGCTAGGAAGAGGGAGGAGGTGGCAACACCAACCAATGAAAAGCAACCATCTATCGGACTAAAGATAGCAAAGTATCTTCCCAAGATAGCTAATGGATGCTCACATGTAAGAAGGTGACACCTCACAACCATTCACCTAATAAGACATGCTTTATTAACCTAAGCAAGATTATTAAAAATGTAGAAAAAACCTAGCAAAATAGGAAAAATAAAAAACTACACTAACATAAGTAATGAGTTAAGGATTCAAGTTGTGAGGTTGTGATGGCATCAAATAGTTAAACTTAAAGGGTTATCATAGTGTCGTATGTGAGAAAGCATTGGACACATTTCAGGCTGCAATATTGTGAACAAAGAAATGTTAAGGTTAAGTAACTAGTGCAACATCACAAGGATTCATCTGCAGTTAAGGTTTTAGCTATGAAGCTACGAAACAATGAAAACAATCATCCAAGGTAGTGTTTGTAACATCACATAGTTAAAGAAGGATTTATGTCTAGTGGTTGTGAAGAGGTGACACAGTTAAGGATAGAGGCCTTGCAACATCACAGAGAAATGAAATGTGAAATCCTAAGTAGTTGCAAGGGTGTGAGAAGGTCAGTTTGGTGGTCATCCCAATGTTGCAACAATTAATGAATTGAGGAGATTTTAAGCTGTAAAATAGAGATAAGGCATAAAGTGAAGATGTCATCATTTCATATGGCTAGACAGTTAATGAAGATAATGAGTTGTGAAGCCACAAACAAGTGCAGGCGTAGGATCAACATGATAGATAGAAAAGGGCTAGATGATCTAGTAGAATGCTTAAAAGATGTGAGGCCATGTGGCAGGTTGGATGTTTGAATTTAGTTGACTTGATGACATGGCTGACCTAGCATGGCTATGAACACAAAATCAAGTAGCTCGTTGATGGAAAATAGGTCCTTGATCACTTGCAACCACTCTTTTGGTGTTCTCCATGCTTGATAAATGCAGTTTTCATCCTACCACCTCTAGGGTAACCATCTACTAGCCAGAGCAATTATGGCCACCATTATTGTCTCTTCAAAGCTAGATTTGCACATAAATATTAGATTTGATATATAGGGACATGTATCTAATTAGATTTCTCTTTTGATTCTTAGTTATTGCTCTCCTCTACAATCCAACTCCACCTAGTTGGAGTTTGAACTCAATGTAGCATTAGAGTTATGCTTGAACTCTATAAAAGGAAGTTGTAAATATTTGTTAAGGGTTTTTCCCTATTCTTCCTTGTTTACTTGCAGTGGCCTTATGCCCTGCAATTGTATTCCTTGCCTTACATTAATGAAAAAGCTAGTTTCTTACCTCTTCTTTCCATTCATGAGTTTGTGCATATATCTTGCCTCTCTTTAAATGTTTATTTTCTTCTTCCTTAGATTTATATGTTGTGTTCAAACTATTAGTGATTGTTCTACTATGAAAATGTATTTCCTTTCTGCATTTGATCAGTTCCAAACTTGCATGTGGTTTCTTAGAAGGTAGAATAGATTCAATACTTGTGTATTTGGCTTTTTCATTGATGTATTGTGCATATAAGGACAAAGTTGTAACTATTTCAATTATGTACATCACCCCCTCTAGATTAGATTAGGTAGTTTGATTTCATGCATCTCCTTTTCCCTTTTCCTCTCAAGAAGTAGTTAGGTGCATTCTAATTATAAGGAAGCTAACCTTATTTGGATACTCAATTTCATAGTTCAAGTCCCACAACTTGGAGCTTGTTTCCATGTTTCACAAGGTTGCCTTTAGGTCAAGCTTTAGGCAAGGGTGAAAACTTTTGTGACAACAATAACTAGACCAAACTATTACGAAGGATTTATGAATACAAATATAATCTAATCTATGTTTTTGATGTTGTCAAATGCAAAGATTAAAAATTTAATCTAAATGAATTTCAAATTAATCTAAGAAAAATGAGTAGTAAGTTAAGCTAAATGAATGCATTTTAGTTTAAATGACGAACATATAAAGAAAAAGAGATTCAAATGCAAAGCACTTGAGTGATCAATCCAACAACAATTCGATACTCTTCACGTGCATCCTTCCAAATGAGAGGTTGGGGGTCTTTTTTTATAGAATCTTAGACCCGATCCATGGTTAAGATTAAACTGAGTGTACGGTTCAAATTGAATGTGAGATTGAGTTTTCCATTTTTTATGGAGTTGAATGAGATGAAGTAGGAAATAACATTGATCCATTCAAATATGTGCTCATAATTACTTTTCTACTTAATTAAATAATTAGTTTCAACAATTATGATGAACATATTTGATTTAATCAATATATTTAATTCCTTTTTCATCTGAGATGAATTAGGAAAGAATATTTATCCATTCAAACATGACATCATAATAGTTCATATTCTAATTAATTAAATAATAAGTTTCAACACTTATGATATGTATATTTAATTAAATCAATGTATTTTAATTCATTTTTTATGTGTATTAGCTAAAGAGGGTGGATTTAATTTAATTAAGGTACTTAAGATTTATAATTAAAATATTTAAATTAGGAGATTAATTTACCTAATTCAAATCAATATTTAGGAATTAAATGAAGTATGTGATTAATACAGATTAGTGATTTTCTAGATTCAACACTTAGGTTAAGTAGAGATGATCAGAATAAAATTGCCTAGTACAATAGGACTTGATGCTCTAATACCAATTGTTAGAAAGTAAATTCCACCAAGATAACTAAGAGGGGGTAGGGGGTGAATTAATTATGCAATTAAAAAAATATATATATATTTTTTATTTCTTAAATATGTAAATAGTAGATGCAACTATCATAGAAAGAAAACCATGTGTAATAACACCATATTTGTTAACTAGGGAAACCCTTGATCAGAGGGAAAGCCCCGATAGGGATGGTACCCACAAAATGATGTACTAATATAAATGTTTCTTGTAAAAATATGGGCTATCTTAGGAGTTAATGAAATATAATTAGTACATAGTCCTTATTAGGAGACTTTGAGTCCCTGTTAGGGGATTCCAACCCTATTAGGAGTTGAAAGGAAGATAGATAAACCCATTTTCCAAATAGTTTTACTACTATCCTCACTGAATAATATAAGTATACATAAAAAACTATCCAAAAACAACTTATCTTTCCAAACATAGTTCCATGTAAGCTCAATGTGGATCAACTGCACCAATCTCTGCTATGATCCAAAAGATATTTGCATTCAAGCTCACATGTCACAATACATATCACATTATCCACACTGGATACCTAACCAAAAGGAAATTTCCTTTCCTTTATACTAAGTCCTAGGATAAATTATTGAGTTGGCCCTGAGGCTTTCCCAATTTATAATAAAAATATAGGACCAGATAAAGATATTACATCCTTTCACAATTACAAGTAATATGTCAGTCCACAGTCTTCATAACTTTCCACTTGCTAACCATTTGACTATGCATGTTTAACCAAGCCATCTTCAATATGTATTCAACCTATGTTTAAGCTCACTCAATGAGATTCCATCTCTATTAGGAAACAAAATCCAAATAATAGTACTCGCTTTCCAAAAACACCATCTAAAAGTTGCCTTCACCAAATCCTTCATAACTCTATCCAGTCTTCATATTTTTGTACACACTCTATCTATAGAATCTAGACATACTTTATAACATAATACTAAGTTTGCATAAGTTGATCATCAATACTCAAACCACATGAAACCAAACTCTATATGCTACTCTGCTAGTCTTCACAGAATAGCCAGTATGTTAAAATTAATGACAAACTTTGTCATGAATGCAACATATAATCAATGAATCAAGTCTCCAACACTACTAGGATACTCTCCCATAGGAATATCATCAACAATTCATGCTAACATCGGGGAGAATTTTTTTTGTCTTATTAGTCAAGTGTGTCCAAACTTGATGATGTTTATACGAAAAATAGAAACCTTTGGATGTTATGAACCCAACAGTGAGGTTTTCTTAGTAATAAAAAAAAAATAGGTGACCCCATATTTTCTATAAAATAAAATAAAATTATGATGCATCTAATAAAACCCTTGTTACCCAAAATTCTTCCAAAAATCAGAACAAGCTACAACAAGTGAATGCTCTGATACCATGTAGTAGTTGTCTATCCAACTTCATGAAGCCAAGATCACTTACATGCAAAGATAACCTGTCACTAGAAATAATAGAATAAAAAGAAAAGTTTTTGGCTTTGAAAATATGAAAGATTATATTATTAGATCAAATGAATTAATAAAGTATACAATGATCAATTTTTATAAAGGAGACCTGGTAACCTAAAATTAGAAACCCTAAAAAGTAATCATTTAATAATTAATATATTCATTAAATGTCACCAATGCATGAAATGATATCTTAAGGGAGAAGTATAGGTAACTTAATGATCAAGTCAAGATGACTTAATAATTAAGTTATTATTTTATTCTAATAATTTCCCTTGTTATGAAATCTATCATTTCTATAAGTGTGCATCCTTAGAGGTTAAAATGGCTCATTCTGTCATGCCCAGACTACGAGGGCAAAAACTCACACTTTATTTTTATTTTTTTTTAAGTTAAAAATTAAAAAGCTCAAATTTGATAAGGTTGAGTTTAAAATCAATAGATATGATTAGATCATCAAAATTAAAACTTTCATAGTTTAGTCGGTTAATTAATTTAAACAAATCCAAATT
Organism: Cupressus sempervirens; assembly: GCA_028749045.1. Classification (NCBI taxonomy): domain Eukaryota; kingdom Viridiplantae; phylum Streptophyta; class Pinopsida; order Cupressales; family Cupressaceae; genus Cupressus; species Cupressus sempervirens. Next base: position 511,120,706 of record CM053790.1, read on the forward strand.
TAATTAATGAAAGTTTAAACACAGTGATATTTCATTAACTTTAAAGGATAAAATATAATGATTAAAATAGAAATAAGGATTAATACCCTTAAATCAATAGAATAACAATTATAATTTGAGGTCTAAATATTTTGAAACTTTTGTACTAAAAGATATCATCTGATTAAGATAACCTTTCATCCACCATTAAACTCGGATTAAGATTCCAATAGTATTTTCATCTATTCTTAAATATCATAACATACTTAAACTTTAATAATAATAAAAATCAATTAACTTTGTAATCTATTAAAATCAAACCATTCTAACATTACTAAATAAAGAAATAAAACATACTAACTAAACTCCATCTAACTCTATTACTAACTTTTCCTAGCCCATTAAGTTTAAAAGTTTAAAAAGACACATACAAACGTTAAATTAATAAATTAACTAACCTAAAGCTACTTACTAACAAACTACTAACAACTTTAACATATACTAATTTAATGATGATGTTGCTTCTGGATTCGATATACTAATTTTACAAAACAAAAGGGAAATGAAAATCTAACACAACTTTAATAAATACTTACTAACTAATACTAATCTAGATATCATTAACTAAATCTTATCAAACTTAACTACAATAAAATAAAAACAACTAACTAAAAGATAAATTAACTATGCTAACTTATCCTACTCTAACTTAATTAAACAAATAGTAAAACACAACTAAAATCAACAATAACTAACTAATATTAATAACTAAAACTAACTTATTAACATCTAACTCATGCTACCCTACACTACCCTAAGACCCCACCTACACCCTAGCCCCCTGCGCACGCACTGCCCGAGGCCTGCACATGGCAGGTCGGGCCCCTCATCCCGCATGGGCGGTAGTTGCGCAGTCTAATGAGGATGCGTGAGGAGGCGGCCAGCGCTTGGGAAGAAAACAGAACCCAAGCAAAAACAAAACTTTGGCTATTTTTCTTAGATACCCAAAATTAATGCCTGTTCCAAGTTAGTTGAGTGCTCAGAGGAATAAAGGAGAGGGGGGAAAAAAGGTAGTGGGGACTGCTGACGTCAACCCCAACTACTTTCTTCATGGGAGTCTAAAAATTGCAAAAGCCAAACTAAGGAGAACGTTTGATGTGATCCTAAGGTGATGTCACCATATTGACTTGAGCAACTTTTGTAAGATATTCTCCATTCGACCTAGGAGCATGGAGTAAGATGTGACCACTTCACATCATAAAATTTATGGTTTAAGAAATATTCTATTCTTTTTATAGACAAATTCTAACGCCTCTTAATATCCTAGTCGCCCTCCTAAGGAAATTTTATGATATCCTTGTCATAATGAATTGCATTAGGTTATAAGTTTTATTTTATTTTATTGTGATGTGAATATTTTAATTGTCTGTAATTGGAGAGGTCTCTTTTTTTTTTTTTTGCTTTTGTTCATATATTTTCCAGAGAATTGTGTACATCTACAGGCTTATGTTTATTTTTCATGCATTAGTAACTTTCTTGTAGGTTTAAGTCTTGCTATGGAATTTGATAGGATTGGTGTTTTTTAATACATAATGATATTGACTTATCACCTATGATGTATCATGCTCAACAAAATCACTATTGCAAGATCATCAAAACCTACGTAAATCTCTTATGAATTCTGGGTTGATAATTTCTATGATCCCTAAATACTATGCATTTCAAAGCTACCCACATTACAAGAAATAATCATCTACATATTCATTTAACTATCTATTATAACTGATGTAGCAAAATTGGAATAACATAGTGACTAAACTAGTCTTAAGGCAATTGAGAAAATAAAGAGATCAAAATGGTAATGCTCTATTCATTTTGATGGGGAGTATCAAAACACACCAAGTTCTTTCTTCTATCGTGTTTTCAATTTTAAGTTTGGATATCTTGACATAATTCTTTCCTGCATGTTCTTGCAATTTCACTTTCAACACAACCATCCATAAACTAGATCATACAAAACTCGAAGGTGATGCCATACATTTACACTTTGAATCTTGCATAATTGAACATCATTGTTTCATCTTATCTTTGATACACATTCATATGACAATGTAAAATACAAAAGAAAATTTTAAGAGAAGCAAAAAAAATTACTTAATCACTCATTTTATTAACAACCTAATTCAAGGGCTCAGCCGGGAAAGAACCAGGAAGAAAACCCGGCGTCGTGGCCACTACAATCAAAATTGAAACTTCAAGATACATATGATAACAATCCCAATTAAAAAAATTTAATTGAGTTTTCTTCATGACCCCCCTCAAGGGATTTATAATGCTTTCTTCAACACATCTCTTAATACCATGGATGGAACAGAATTCTAATTAGGTGACAACAAAACATAACCAAGAGACAATCGAGCATACATATTCATACATGGTTTTCACAATATGATTCACAATGAATCAACACTAGGGAAAGGTGGATTCTTCCAACCAGGAGAAGTCAAGCACAACACCAACAAATGTCCAATCGGGGCTATATACCAAGAACTTCCGTTCTTCCATTTCAACATACCAAAATCATACAAGGTTTGTGCTAACAGGTAGGGGCCCATAACACCCTACCCTTTCTCCCTCTTCTCATCCTGAGAAGAGACTCTACACTGGATGGAGTCCGACTAAACAGACCTTTCCCAAAATTGGTCACTTCTACCCTCTCCAAGGGTGAGTAATACCAAAACACCCATGGAAGAAAAATCTCAAAATTGCAAACATAAACATAAAATGAAATCAACCAAAAATAACATGGTTTCCAAAGCTTCCCAACATACCCACAAAAATACAAACATAGAAACAATAGCAAGGTAGCATAAGCATGAAACAAGACTGAAATCTGAACAAGGGAGATGACAATTCCTACCGGCTCAAAGAGGTAATGGCAATGAACAAATTTGAGTAGAGTATCCCTTTCCTTCCTTCAACCTTCAAGCATTCCTCTCTAAATGTAGAGATTGGGTAACCACCAACTAGTCCAAGGAAGGCCTCTAAATAAGCCTCCAACTCAACCACCCAAAAGGAGCAATAACTATTTCCACCCACTAGCAACTCTAGAAACTCCTAACTCAACCTACACTATGGTTAAACCCTAAGTGGAGATGAGGTGAGGTAACTCAAGATAACCATGATCAATTTTCGCACAAAGGCAAAAAGGGACTTTTTGAGTGACCTCAAAAGTCGAAAAAAGGGGCTTAGGGGTTGGAAAAGACCCCTAACCCATACCCATACCCTTTGGTTAGAATAATAACAAGTTTTAAAGCCTTAGGAAAGAGGTTTAGAGTCAAATAAAATCTAGGAATAAAATAGGTCCATCTAACTACTCCAACTTGCAAATTAAGCACTAATTCAGATTAAGGGATGACTAACCTTGATTAAGAACCTAATAGAAAACTGACACTAACTTAAACCAACTTGGTCCAAAGGTTAAACAATCAACCCTAAACAGCACACCGAAGCACATAATCATTTTACGAGTGTCAAGCGACACTGAAAGAACATAATTTATGAACATTAACATTCACTGGACCAAGAAGATGCATACATACATCTCACAATACAAATACGTGAATTACGAACAACAAGGTTTTCAAATTTAGCACATAGAGATCAGTTATGTTCCTCCGTAGGGTTTCTCGGCTAAATATCTACACACTCATTGCACACATCAATAGTCCCGTAAAATCACATGTACATAAATGTATATGTATCAAAAATTTACATAAATTAAAACATACATCAACAAGGGTTTCTTTATCCTACTTAATTCTCAATCATTTAAAATCTCTTAAATCAAAGTCTCAATCCTACATTTACCAAGTTCATCAACATACATATACATGAAACATTAAAAGACAACATCAAATATCTAAAGGTGACATCACACAACATGAAATAATATAATATGTTCTAAGCATCAGATAATGTCTCGACATCTCGAGTCATGAGTATCAAAATGATAAAATAATATCTAAGGCTATGAAGGGTTGGGGCAAGGCCTCACACATTCTCTTTCATCTTTTTGATATTCCATTGATATATCTAGTTGTCTTTCTAACTATTTCTCCAAATTCATATAGATGTTGATGAGTTTGTAGCGGAACTATGTGGTTGACCTTGTCATAAAAACTAATATGTGTATTCGTCTAAATTCTATAAGTTTAACAATGGATCATTATCTTTGGCCTTTGTGATACTTCATTTGCATGTAGTTATCTTTCTAACCATTTCTCCAAAATCTTGTTGATATTTGACAACCTTTTTATAGTTGTATCCATACTTTTTAGACTATTTAAATTTGTAGCCTCCATCATAACTATTTTCGTTGATGCTTTACTTCCTTTTTCTTTCCCTTTTACTAGTGGATATATGAAATAAAAATTTCTTGCTAAAACACTTTCAATTAGAAAACCTTAAAAATATGCTCTTACCGAGAGTGTTATGTTACCAATTTGGCACAACTTTATTGCTAATTGGATTTTCCTTTATACCTATCAACTCGGTTAGTATTTGTGTGCTTTCCATAAATTCACGTGCTCTATTGAATTCATTTTTCTATGGTTTGTTCATACATGATTATAATTAGAAAAATAATTTTTAGGATTCATATTAATTTTTTGGATATGTCCTTTTAAAATGTATTATTTTAAAGAATGGATTCACAATGTTTACAATCTATTGTTTTACATATTTGGACTTTATTTCATGCATCATATTGATGTTATATTGTTCCTACATTTTAGATTGTTTTGAAGAAGGGATCTTCACACAACCTAGCTTCTTCCATCTTTTCTTTTTGTCTTCCTATATTTTAATTCATTGTTGTCTCTTCTATCATTATTATTTTTAAATTTAAAAAATCATTATTTCATCAAAATTATGATGACAAGCTGAATTACATCGATGAGGATGTTGTATGTGAAATTGCATCCTTATTAGATGAGGAGTCAGATGGTCATTAGAATGATGACCATCATTAGCTATGGAACTAACATCAAACATACAACATCTTCATTGAATGTGATGCCCCTGGAAATCATTGAAATTGTGACAATAGACAGTTACTGACGCAGGCAAAGGATGAATAACCAGGGCCAAAGGCTCACCCTTTTCCTGCGTTGGTAAGTTATTAGAAGAAGGAAAGTTTTGGAGGGAGCAGAACTGAAAGTGTGAATTTTCTGTTGGATCTTTGAATGTGAATGTATTGTAATTGGCCGTAACCCAGAAGGCCTCACAGCTAGGCATGTATGAAGATATTTTGATGAATCAATAGAAGTATTTCCCTCTTCTCCTCCTTTGGTTGTTGTCCACTTGTGTTTTCTTCCATTCTGTTTACTCTTGCAGTGTGGTTTGGATAGTTGGGTGAGCCTTTGGCCCTGGTTAATCATCCTTTGCCTGTGTCACTTGAAAATCTAATGAGCATGTTGTATGCTTGATAGCACACTCATCAGTCATGCAACTACTGATAGTTGTGATAATTCTAATGCCAAGTTAAACTAGAGCGATAAAGCTGCATAAAAAATATGATGCCCTCTAAAATTTTGCTAATGAGTAAATTATCGAACATATAGCATCCTCGGATGCAACTAAGATACTTAATGAATAGGGGCACATAATTCTAAGGTTGGTGAGCATCACCAAACTTTTTGATGCAAATTTTTTGATTGTGTCGATTATCAAAAGTTGAGAAAATGAGTGTCAAAAATTTGGTCTAAATGTACCAGTGGCATCTGATTCTTGATTATTCTCTTTTAGGATCTATTAAAAAACAACCTCAGTGAAATATCTCTTCAAATCATATTCCATTTGGAAATAAGGAAGAATTTTATCATCCTTTGTTTGATATTCACCATTAGCTTATTTGGTAACTAAGAATCACCAATAACAAGTAGGCATGATATTTTATGTTTGATAGCTTGACGAATCCCTATTATGAAGCCTTCATATTCTATAATATTGTTTTTGTATGTGAATTTCAACTTATAAGATATAAGGATGAGATCCCCTTTAAAGATATACACAATATTCTAGCCCTTGATCCTTTATGTGTAAAAGATCCATTAGAGCATAGCCTCCAATTTTTTCTTGGGGTAACAGACAAAATGGACTCATCTTGAAAATATATGATGATAAGATGATCTCCTAGAACAAGAGCTTCAACAAGTTTGTCTATAATTATTTGTCCCTTAATGGATTTCCTATCCTCATATACAATGTTGATTTCATTGAGAATCATAAACCATTTAGTTGTGCATCCTTTAAAATTATCTTTGGATAACAAGTACTTAAGTAGGTCAACTGTTGCCAAATTTGTATTTTATTATTAAGTGTGTAATGGGATATCTTTTTTGTACAAAAACTAATGACCAAACATGATTTTTCAATATTTGATTAATTAGTTGATAACCCATTAGAGTTCTATTTAGATTATATATTGTGCTATGTCTCCCATTGCCATCTAATTGTATAAGAAGATCACCGAGTTCAACTGTAGTAGAAAATATTTACAAGATTAGAGATCAACCTAGAATAGGTGGGAGGAACATTAGCAGATGTTCTATATAGACATTGACTATTAAAATGCTTTGTGACACAAATAATCCCATCGAAACTTGATATTTTAGTGTAACTGGTGAAAGAAATGATGTACTTTGTAAACTGATTGTAAAATAAATCTCTTAATGGACCAGAGTTTTCCTTGTATACTACACAATTATATCACAATCTTAGAGGTGACATCGTTAGGATGGATTTCACCTTCTTAGGATCCACTTCTATACCTCTGTAAGATACAATATAGCATATAATATTTCCTAATTGCATCCCAAAGATACATTTCTTGGGATTAAGATAAACCTTATACTTCTCCATTCTCTTAAATATGGTAGTGAGGATAACAATGTGTGATTCTTGTGTCTTGTATTTTCCCACGATATCATCCATACAATATTCTATTATGTCATATAAAAGGTCATGAAATATTGTATTCATGGAATGTTAATACATTTTTCCAATATTTTTATGGCCAAAGGTATGATTATATAGAAAAATGTACCCTGTTGGGTAGTAAATATGGTTCTATGTTAGTCTTCTTCTATTATTAGAATCTCATTACATCTAGAGGAACCATCCATAAGGGATGAAATTTGATCTCTAACCATCAAATTACCTATTCGGTCAACATTTGGAAGTGGAAAATTATCCTTAGGACATGTTAAATTCAAGTATCTAAAATTAGTATGAATTCATATTTCCATAACATGTTTACCTACTCGTACTATTTTGGAGACCCATTTATGATAATCAATAGGTCTAATGAACTAGGCATCAAGTATATTTTAAATTTTGGCTTTGACTAAAAGGGAAACTTGGGGATACATCTTGTGTAGCTTATGCTTAATGAGTTTAACCTTTTGATCAATAGCAAGATGATGTATGACTAGATCTATTTGTCCAAGCATATCTTTATAAGTCCAAGAAAAAATGACTTGTTCTTTTTTAAGGAACTCAGTTGTATATTTTCTTTCTTGGTCATTATGTGAGCCTACAATATATGTGATTTTTGGATTTTATTTTGTGCCAAGATTGACTGTTGTGGTATCCTCTATCAAAACTAAGGACTTTTCTAGTGGCAAAGTTAAAAATGGAAGGTCAAATTCTCCCTCCTTTAGTGCCTCAGGGAGGTTTTCACCAGATGGTGCATCCTTTATTTTATATTTTTATTCATAAGAAGGATCCTTAAAGAGGTTTTCATCATGAGATGTTTTATCAATTTTTGTATTTTTATTTTAGTTTTACTTTTGTGCCTAAGTGTGTTGACTTGGCTATCAAAGTAGGCTTACTCATTATAGTGAATTTGTTTCTTATAATCTCATAGATCTTTAGGTCCAAAAAGTGTTTTTATTTCTTTATCCAAATCACATATATCCAAGGTAAGTGATGAATCTTGTTGATCCTAATCTATATATTTGAAAGGTATTTCATGTTGATATGAGATTGTAATGTTTCAATCATTGTTTTGTCACTAATGTCAAACCTACTACCTACTAGTAAGAAAACTACCTAGTTGATTCATGTACTATCATTTGTTTGGTTGATGAGGAGTTTTGAACAAATAAGATAATAAGAAAACCTAGAGGAAAGGTTGAGTTGTGGTATGAAAAATGAGTACAAAGATCAGTTAAGACAGTGATGACATAGTGTATTGATTATCGACTTAAGAATAGAAAGGATGGATATATTGATTAAATCTAGAATAACAAGCAAGAAGAATTGTGTTTGCCAAGCTTGACCTAGTGGATAGTAGGTGCCAAGAAAATTTAGTGCAAGCCAACAAAAAAATTAGTTTGAGCTAAGCAAAGTGAAGTTTTAGTGTATGCCGAGTGAACTTAGTGTAAGCCGAGTAAAGTTTAGTTGATGTCGAGCACCAATAAACTTTAGTATTTTTTGAGTTAGCTAGTGGAAGATGAGTGGAAGAAAAACATGGAAGCTAAGTGAAAACATATTGATGTCAAGTGGCAATATTCATGTTAAATCATAGATTTGACGAATCTGAGCTGACTATTTTATTTACTTGAATTGTGTGAAGTGTGTGGAAGATAACTATGATGAGTTGGTGGTACAAAATTCAAGGTAAACCATTTTGAGGAGAATTCAAAGAGGATTGAGGAAGAAGTTTCTAGAGAAACTAAATGGAAAAGGGGTAGATTCATTGAATCCTACCTAATTAATCTTACCTAACCCCAAAATAGACGATTGAGGTTGAACAACAAAATATCTTAAATCTCTATTTATAGAGAGAGTTATTTAGAAAAAAAGGTTATCATGTGCAAGAACCTAAGAAAGACAAGTAATCTAGGGTATTGCTTCATTTAGTGGCTGAAAAGAAGAGACTGTTATTAGCAAGCAAAGCAAGAAGGCTCAAGAGTATGAATGCTTGAAGGGTGAACAAGCTATCAAAGTTGAAGTGTGTGAAAGCCAAGAAACATGGAGGACTGAAATAGAGATTTGCAATCTACAAGTGAGTTTTAATTTGTTATTAGATCAAGCCTTACTATTACTTTCTAATCATTGTATCAGTCTAGGGTAAATATTTTGAATTAAGGTTGACCTAATAATCATTTGTAAATCCTTTAACTGGGTGACATTTTAAGTGAATAATCTAAAGTCCTCTAACAAGACTCATTCCTGATAGGGTGATTGAAATCCTCTAACCATGTCACATTTAACAGTGTGTATTATAACCTTTAACAAGGTTGGCCTTTCATAGTGAATCACTTTAGAAGAGTGAGAATTAGTAGCATGTTACTGGTGTTTTTTCCCAAATTGGGTTTCCACGTAAAATCCATGTATCAAATGTGTTATTGAATCTATTACGTTTCATGTTTACATTTTTACAAAGTTATTTTGATCAAGGATAGTAACCTACAAAGTTTAAGAATTGTATGATCTAATGGATGCATGCATATTAAGTTTCTATGGATATGGATTCACTAACTTGTGAAAAGTTTTATTTGTACGTCTAGACCTTGGATAATTAATTCACCCCTACTCTCAGTTATTCTAAAGAATTCCAACATTTAAAATAATTCTTTTTGAGTTTCTAAATCAAATTTGGGTAAACAATAAGTCCTTAGTAAAGTTAGTCTTAGTCTCTGAGGATCTAAATCCTTTTCCATGAGGATAGACTCTTGCTTAAATAAGAATTTTCCTTCTTGTATCATTTTCTCCAATACTTGTATCATGATATCCCATCAATTGAAAAATGGGAGGAGCCTTGACGTACTTTCCTTCATGGAAGGTCAGTGGTTTTTCTTCTTTGTCTTTGTAGAGCCAATTTAAAATGTTAGATTATAAATATTCATTAACTAAAGACCCCTAATGCTCAAAAGTACTCTTGTAATTTCTCTTATCTCTTAAAGGAGACAATTGGGTTTACCATAAGATTTAGGAGACAAGGAGAGTTTCTCAATGCAAAGAATGATTCCAAACTTATACTTTCTCATGTATTGGCTAGTAATTGTTACTTTCTTTTTTTATTCTATGATCTTTTCTTCAGTGACTTTCTCTTTTCCTTTAGACCTTTCAAAAGGGACCTTAGTCACTTTTCTAGTATCTTTAGAAGAAGGTGTAGATGGGATGAGATATTTTCTCTCAATAGGTTGACCAAATTTATTCAAGGGGAAATAGTTTGATTGTTTTCCTTCCAATCTTTTGCAATATTGAAAGCATTTAGGATATCTTAAAATAGTTATTTCTCTTCCATGATGTGAGAACTTTAAAAATTGAAGATATGTAAAAAGTACACCTTAAATAATGTGTATGCATGGTCATCCCAAGAGTATATTAAATGGAAGATATGGGCCAAGAACACAACAAGTTGTTTCAATTAAATTTTGTCCTAATTACAAAGGGAGTGTTATCAAACCTTTACTTTCCCTTTATTTATTTTTATTTTTATTTTTATCTGTAAAAGGATAGATCCCTTTTATATATTATATTCTAAAATTAATTTTACAGTATTTTTGTCCTGTTCAAAGTGTAGACACTAGGGTAAAAAGAATGGGCAAGAAAAGCCCTAGTATTACTCGGGACACTAGTGTCTTGTCTGTTTATAATACAATTGCCTCTGGTTCTTCAATAGAGGGCTTAGAAAGGGCATTTCCTCCCTTACAAATATATATACTATAATTTATTTTACTCTATTTCTTTATTTAGAGAAATTTGAGGAGGCTTTCCTTCTCTTATATCTATCCATGTATTTAATAAATACATTTGTTTGATTGTGTAGGTTTGACATAATTCTAAGGATTTAATTTCTGTTAGATTTAGATTTTATGTACATCATCTTCATTTATCCTCTACTATTATTTATTTCCCATTCAAGATTCTTCTTTCTCTGGAATTTAACACTTGTTCATTAGTCAAAAACCAATATATTCTCAAACTTGGCCAAGATTGTTATTAATTTCATGACATTTTGATAATAAAAACATGCCCCAATAATTATATTTTAAAAAGAGCAATTATTGTAAAAGGAAAAAAACATAATGTCCAAAACTAAGACAAAAGTTGACTAAATGAGAAACAAAGAAAGGGAGATAAAATGATCCACCTAACTGGAAAGTAGCTAAAAGGGGATAGAGAAATATAAGGAATAAAGAAAGAGAGAAAAAAAGAACAAAAGATAAAAATAGAAATTAACTTAAAACTACAGATGGCATACTCAAAATAATATGCTAAAAATTAATAAAGATATATTGACCTAAAATTTTGTTCAAACCTAAAAAACAATCTATAAGATAGAGATAAACTTAGAGAAAGAAGGCAAATAGTTGTTAGTATACTAAATAAAAGATCATGCAAAAGCTCTAATATATCAATGTTGAGACAAGAATAAAACTAAGGTAAAACCTGAAGATAAAACTCCCTTAATCTAGGAAAAGAAGAACTACCCCTATAGAAACTAGAGGAAGCTAAACTTACCAAGAAACAAAATACAAAAGGAACTATAAAGCCTTATACTAAAAAGAAAAAAGAAAAAAAAAAGTTAAAATGAAAAGTGGGAAGGAGAGAAGGGAGAAGGACTCTAAAGATCAAAACCTAAAACTAGCTCTTCGAGATGGTAGAATCTTTGATTTTAATTAAACAATGTGTGTCATATTCTCCTAAGTTAGCCAACGAGTCCATTTCTTTTCTCCCTTCTCTACACATATGTGAAACCCTAATTTCTTGATACTTATCTACTAGTAGTAAGGATTCTTCCATTTTGGAGTTTAAGATCCAATTAGGAGTACTTCTTTATAACATTTAGTATAGTTTGTGAATCTCCTTAGATAAATAGCTTTTTGATGCCTTCCACCAAACACAATTTTAATCCTTTGATTAAGGTTTTTAATTTGGCAAAGTTGTTGAATGTATGCCTTAATGGTTTATCTCATTTAACTATCTAAGATTATGTATCTGAACAAATGATGCATCCTAACCCTTCTATACCTGGGTTTCTTCTAGAAGCTCCATCAAAATTTAGTTTTACCCAACCTTTAGGAGGTGGCTCCCATTTGCAATTAATCTTAGCTCACTTTCTTTTGCTCGAGTAGATCATTGGTGGATTTAGTAGTTTAAACCATTTCTTCCTTATTTCTCCATCCAAATCCAAAAGAGAACCTCCTTCTTTATATGAATTCCTAAGAAAGTTATTTGTAAGCTCTATTATTCACAATTCTACTTTATTGAGGAGGGGTGATAAATCCATTATTTTTTTCAAAAAAATATTTTGTTTCTCTCTTTCCATAGTTACCAGAGAAGTATGAATGGGGATATTTTCCATTACAAGTTGTAAATCTTAGAATGAACTTGCTTAGGGAATCTTCTAAGGAAATCCTATAGCTTTTTTGGGAGGGCTATTCTCTAATTAAGCTTATTACACAAGCACTTCCAACATTTTTTGGAAAAGGGACATTGAAATAGAAAGTGCTCAATTATTTTTTATTCATTCTCACATAAATGACATCTTGAAGGCCCCTCAAAACTCATCTTAGTGAACCTATTAGCAGTGAGAATTCTTTTTTGTAGTGCTTCCTAGATGAAGATACCTACCTTTGGCAGACATGCAACATCTCAATAGTTTCTACCTTTTCCTACTGATGTGAGTTAATTATCATTTTGTAACCCATTTTTACACTATATAACCCATTCTTAGTAGCTCCCCATATTAGACTATCCCTCCTTTCTTTAAGATTGACTAGTCTATTACTTAGAAAATCTGCAAAGATTTATTTTTCATTAGTAGATAGATTTGTCTCTTATACTAATTTACATTGCCATCCTCCAAACCTGTTGGAATCATTTCTTACTTTATAATCTATGACATGATGTCCCCAATGGTTAGTTAATATATTCTTTATATTGATTGACAATTTGAAACTATAAATGGATGGGAATCCATCCCGTGATCTTCCCAAAATAAAGCCTCCTAACCCAAGTAATGTTTTTGGAGCATAGAAGGAGACATTGCATCATAAAGTTCCAAGTTTTTGAGCCTTTAGGTGGATTTTTGGTGTGAAACAAAGATATAGGATTAGTATTATTCAAATATTTGTATACAAAATTTTAGCCCACTTACTCTTATAGTTTTGATACATTCTCCAAATTAGTTTTTCTCCTAATTCTTCATTTTGCCAACTTAAGTTTTTAATACCTAGACCACCAAATTCTTTAAGTCTACAAATTTGATCCCACTTAATCAGGGCTAGTTTCTTTTTTTCATCTAATCCTTTCTAGAAGAAGTTCCTTAATTTTCTATCCAAATTTCTATTGATACCCTTGGGAAGAGGGGGCATGACATATGGTAAGTTGGGATGTTAGATAAAACAACTTTAATCATTGCTGGCCTTTCAACCCTTGTTAGTCATTTCCCTTTCCAAGTTTCCATTTTTTATCTAACATATCAAATATTTGTGTCCAATTATTTCTTTCTCTAACTCATTTTTCTAAGTGGATTCTAATATATTTACAGGGAAATGATCCCTTTTTAATTCCCCAATATATTACATTTATTTCTTTCTAAATTGGGTTCAATATTTAGGAAGAAAATCTATGATTTGTCTACATTTACCTTTTGACCTGAAGCTTCCATATATGTTTGTTAGGGTTTGACAGATCTGGAACAATATAAGAATAAATAGTTATATGCAGAAACAATAGAAGAAAACACAAAGAACATAAATAACAAACAGATTTAACATGGTTCACCCAAAACCTGAGCTATGTCCACCTACACAGCCTTCAACCTTTCTATTATCTAGCAAAAATATTTACCAACATTATAATGCATTATGCATCTTAGCCACTTATAATAGTGTTTTAGGGAAACCTTTAAAATCAACCATCTTAGGGTTTTTACAATGTTGTTAGTTTTCTTTTCCTGAGAAGGTGACATATCATCAACCCCCACTACATGATTAGTCACCACAATATCAACAATATCCCACTTGGAGATTGAAACCAGATGACAATTTAGTACATGCAACTCCCACTAGATAAAAGACTTTGTTGTGTAGTACCTCCACAATCATCATCAAGAAGCCCAAGAGAAGCTGAGCAAGAAACCAACTTCTCCTTGGGGACTACCTTCATGAACATGTCTGTAGGATTTTCACTTTTTTGAATCTTTTCAAGCTGAAACTGGTCATCCTTCAAAATAGACCTTATAAAATGGTACCTGAGTTGTATGTGCTTTGTCCTTGAATGAAAAGTAGAATGTTTTTCAAGGTGAATGGAACTTTGGCTATCACTATACAATGGGTGATCTTCCTTCTTCTGACCCAATTCTTGCAAAAAATATTGTAACCAAATCATCTTCTTGCTAGCTTCCATAGTAGCTACATACTCAACTTTAGTGGTTGAAAGGGCATTAACCTTTTGCAATCTAGAAATTCAATTGATTGCAGTACCCCCTATAGTGAAAAACATACCCTGTAGTACTCCTCCTTATATCAATATCTCTTGCCAAATCAGAGTCAACAAATCCACTCATAGTAGAACTAGATCCTATAAAACATAATGCCTTTGTAGTAGTACCTTTCAAATATCAAAGAATCCATTTGACAACATTCCAATGTTCCATACCTGGATTGCTCATATACCTGCTGACAACTCCCACTACATAAGCAATATTTGGCCATATGTATACCATTGTATACATCAAAGTGCCAACTATTGATGAATATGGGATGTTAGACATTTTATCTACCTCTTCTTATGCCTTTGGGTACATTTCCTTAGTCAATTTGAAGTGACTAGCCAAAGGTATACTGACTACTGTTGCATCCTGCATATTAAATCTTTTCAACACCTTCTTTATATACTCACTTTGGGACAAATTCAAGGTTCTATTTTTCCTATCCTATGTAATCCTCATACCAAGGATTTGCTTAGCAGCACCCAAATCATTCATAGAAAATGACCTTGCTAATTTCTATTTAAGTTCATTTTTTTTTGCATATTAGACCCAGCAATAAGCATGTCATCAACATAGAGTAACAAGATAATGTAACTCCCATTATCCAATTTCTTAAAATATACACAATGATCAGAATGATATCTATGGCACCCTTGTTCAACCATGAAACTATAAAATTTTAAATACCAATGTCAAGGTGCCTACTTTAGGCCATATGAAATTTTCCTTAACCTATACACCAAATTCTCCTTACCCTTGACCTCATATCTATTTGGTTGTTGCATGTAAATTTCTTCCTCCAAACCTCCATGGAGAAAAGCTATCTTGACATCTAGTTGTTCAAGATGCAAGTCATCTGTAGCCACAAGACATAGTTTCATCAAAATCTATACCCTTCTTCTATGCAAAACCCTTTGCCACAAGTTTGGCCTTATACCTTTTTTTTTTCCTTCCTCTTCCTTCTTTAGCCTGTAAACCCATTTGTTAGGCAAGGTTCTTTTTCCTTCAGGTAGAGGGAATAACTCCCAAGTCTTATTTTTCAACAAGGAGTCCATCTCCTCCTTCATGCCTAGCTTCCACTGTTGTTTGGCATCCACCTGCATTGCTTCTTCGTATTCTTCTAGCTCACTAGAATCAGTCAATGAAATGGAATACAAAGAAGAAGAAAGCCTTTTAGGAGGTCTACTTGACCTTGTAGAAAATCTAACACTTATAGGAATTTATGACATAACTTGTTCTTGCTAAGCTTCAGGTACTAGTGGCTTTTCAGCTTTAGGAGTCTCATCCAACACCACATATTCTCGTTTGACCTATTTATGCTTATTTTCCTACAATCATTCTTTATACATTACCTTCTCATTGAATATAATATATCTACTTCTAATTATTTTAAGACTTTCAAAATCCCATAAGTGATAACCATAGTCATCTACTCGATATGCAATAAAGGTATATTTTAGAGATTTAGCATCAAGCTTGGTTTTATTTTATTTATCAACATGGACAAAACCTTCAAAACCAAAAAAAATTAAAAATGAATAATTTTCCTTTTTCCTATTCCATGCTTCCTCTGGAATACCACCATCCAAAGGGGCTAAATGTTTGCTTTTTATCAAATAAACAATAATGTTTACAACATCTACCTAGAAATGAAGAAGTAGACCAATATGCAATCTCATTCTCCTTACACATTCCATGATTTCCCTATTCATTCTTTATGACACCCCATTTTCTTGTGGGGTTCCTGGAATTGTCTTCTACCTTCAAATTCCAATAATAGAATAGTAATATTCAAAGGTTGTGCTGCAATACTCACCTCCATTATCGAATCTAAGACACTTAAACTTCTTTCCTATCTCATTATCAACCAAAGCTTTCCATTTCTTAAATCTTTCAAAAACATCAAATTTTTATTTCAAGAAATACACCCATGTTTTCCTAGTTGAATCATCTATAAAAATAACATAATAATGAGAGCCACCAAGAGATGATACTTAAGTTGGTCCCCATACATTTGAATGCACTAGCTCTAACTTCTCACTCTTCTATTCTTTCCCAACTCTAAGAAATTTGACTCTTTTCTATTTGCCATAAACACAATTTTCACAAAACTCTAAATCAATATTTTTCTTTTCTAGCAATAGATTTTTAGAGTGAAGGATTTTCATCCCTTTCTCACTCATGTGCTGAAGCCTATGGTGCCACATTTTTTAGTATGTTCTTGCAACATCTACATTAGATTTCCTTACATTAACATTATTAGTAATAGCTAAGGTAGAATAAGTGTTACTAATACATAGATATAATGTGCCTACCTTCACACCTTTAGCTACTACTAATGAACCTTTAGTGACCTTCCAAATATTGTCTAAAAATGTGACTATGCATCCTTCACTAGCCAGGTGTCTAGTAGAAATTAAATGTCTTCTTAAACTAGGGACATGCCTTACCTCCTGTAGTATCCAGTCATTTTTGCTTGGCAACTTGATCTTTATTTTTCCTTTCCCAACAATGGGACAGGGATCATTATCACCCAAATATACCTATCCAAAATCACCTTGAACATAATCTTGAAAATATTTTCTATGGGGTGTAGCATGGAATGAAGCCCTAGAATCTATTACCCAAGAATTGTTAACATTATCCAAATAGAAGATTAAAGCATCTTGTAAAGTATTACTTGCAATATTAGCTTCCTTACTGTCATCTTCATTTTTGTCTCCTTGTTTATTTTTTTGACACCAACAATCTTTCTTCAAGTGACCAAGCTTTCCATAGTACCAGCAATCTTTCTTTCCTTTAGATTGAGAATGCCCTTTCTTTGACTTCCCTCATGATTTTTCATGTGAAGGCCCTTTTCCTTTTTCCCTTGTCCTTCCTCTATTCTCCACATGTAAAGTAGAACCTGATGAGGTTGAAGTTTCACCTATTCTTTTCTGTCACACACCTATTCTTTTCTATTACATTTTCTTTCTTAGGATAACACCAACAACTTCATCAAATTTCAAAGTATTTGAACTAGAGACAGAGTTACTTACAAGCATAACCTAGCTATTCTATCTTTCTAGAAAAGAACATAAGATTAAGAGAGCCCTAACCTCTTTATCGAATGAAATTTGTATATATGACAACTAACTGGTAAGTATTAAATTCATTTAAATGATTCACTATAGATCCTCCCTCACCCATTTTCATATTAAAAAAATGCTTCATAAGAAATACCTTATTCAAAGCTAAGGGATTCTCATATAATGTAGCCAATGTCTCCATCAACTCTACTATCATTTTTGCCTTTGATATGTTGAACATTATAGATAGTGCAAGGCACATTTGAATAGATCCTAGTGACTTCCTATCCAAGATCTCCCAATCTTTGTTTGTGATGGTTCCCTATTTCTTTGCTTTTCCTTCTAATGACTTCCACAAATCTTTTTGATATAGGTAATATTCCATTTGCATTTTCCATAACTGGAAATTTTGGCCATTAAATTTTTTAATCTTGAATCTGGCATCCTCCATTTCTCCCACTCAAAATAAAAAGCCCTGTTAATCCATAGCAACAAACCTTGCTCTGATACCAATTGTTAGGGTTTGACAGATCTAGAATAATATAATAATAAATAGTTATATGTAGAAACAATAGAAGAAAACACAAAGAACACATACTTAACATGGTTCACTTAAAACCTAGGATACATCCACCTACACAAACTTCAACCTTTCTATTATCAAGCAAAAATGTTTACCAACATTACAATGCATTATGCATCTCATCCTCTTATAACAATATTTTAGGGAAACCTCTAAAATCAACCATTTTAGGGTTTTTACAATGTTTCAACTACCAGAGAAGGTGTCACAACATCAACCCCCACTATATGATTAGTTGCCACAATATCAAAAATGTTATTTTTTTTTTTTTAAATAAATGGCCTTCTCCATGGTGCTTTCCTCCAGTAGAATAGTGTCATCTCTGAATTGTTGGTGAGTAATCTTAGCAAGTACCTCTATAAATGAGATTCCTTTTATTTATTTTTTCGCCTAGGCTTGTTTTATCACTCTACAAAAAGCTTTAGCCCTAATAATGTAAAGAAAGGGAGAGATAGGATTTCCTTGCTTGTTTCCTCTAGATATGTTTAAAAACCCTTTAGGTGTTCCATTGAAAAGTAGTGAGATCTTTGGGATAGAAATATAATTATAGATTAAATTAATCTATTGACATGAGAAGTTAAATGCTTCCATTAATTTTGAAAGGAATATCCAATCCACTTTATCCTATGCTTTGTGGATGTCTAATTTCATTAACATACAAGGGTCTTTATTGATTCAAATTGAGTGCATTAATTATACCATCATAGATAAATTTGTTAGGGACAAAACCTATTTTTTCTTTTGAGATTAATTTTCTGAGTAGGTTTTTATCCATATTTTCTAAAGCTTCAGACATAATTTTGTAGTTATTATTACAATGAGATATAGGCCTAAAGTCTCTTGGTCTCCCAAAGGTTAATTTCTTTGGAATTAGAGCTAAAAAGGTATTATTTATTTATGTTAGTAGTGAACCTGAATTTCTAGTTGCCTCTATGGCTTTCCACAAGTCTTGGCCTAAATCATCTCAACATTTATAAAAGAAGAATACTTGGAATCCATTCGAGCATGGAGATTTATCAGGTTTAAGATTAAATAAAGTTTCTTTGATTTTTTCGTGAATTTCTTGTTAAGATATTTGTTATCTACTATTGATAATATTTTAGGGATTGCACTTATCATCTTATTTTGAGCAGAAAGGTTTGACAATTCATAATTGTTTTGTAAATCTATACAAAGTTTAATAAAAACTTCTACTAATTGACTTGGATTCTCAATCGTGTTGCCCACGTTATCTTTGATTTTTTTAATTCTATTAATGTTTCTTCTTATTAGGGTATTATTGTGAAAAAACTTTGTGTTCCCATATCCTTCTATTAGCCCAGTCTCTCTTGATTTTTGTTTCTAGAAAATGTCTTCCTTTACTACAATGATTTCCTATGTCACTTAAAGTTATTTTTCTTTAATAAATCTATCATTATCCATTCCTTTCTTTATGACTTTATCATTTAACTTCTTTGTTTCTTCTTCATTGTCCAATTTTTCTTTGAAGATATTATTGAAATTTTTTAATTCCATTTCACTATTTTTTCTTTTAATACTCTTAATTTTGTACAAAACAAAACATTTTGGACCCTTTGAATTCAGGCTCTTGCCACCATTGCCTTATTCGTATGAAGGTTCTCATCAAGGAACCACATCTTTTCACATTCAAATGGATTTCTAGATAGTTTTGTTGTTCTATCTCTATGCTGCCTTATGTGGCAAAAATATTTTTTTCTATTATTCTTGTTAGTGTAAATAATTAATTATTATTACACTTTACTTAAGTTTACTTAGGTTAAATTAATTATTTTATTATTTATCATATAGACACCTAGGAGTATGCATAGTTATATGAGTTGTCTTGTTGACAACATAGGAGTTTGCATATTCATCTAAGTTTTCATGTAGACAACATAGTTGTTTGAACTCCAATTGAGCACGTGGTGTCTACAACATCTCTTTACGAGATACACTTATGTAAGCTTATCCTTTCATCATCACCCTAACTTCTATGCTTAGTGGAGGGTAATCCACTCTTGGTGGACATGTGCTTAGTTGTGAGGCTTATTACTTTGCTAACTCCTAGTCATTCTAGATGCCTTTATATATAGACACTTCTAGTGTGTATTACACATATGATAAACTCATTATTGTTATTCAGATCATCCATTATTGGTCCATATTGTGCTAGTGATTAAGCTTCTTGATCTTGGTGTTATTTTTCCTTAAGGCAAATTCTTATATGGTATCAAAGCTGAGGGACCTTCTCTTCACATAGCCATTGAAGACCAATTTTGCTTCACCTTTCGGAGGACCACAATTCAGATCTAGAGTATATGCAGTCATTAGGAGTGTCTAGAGTGAAAGAGGACCTCACCATTGCATCTAGAGGATTGATTTGGTGAATTTTGACTATAAATTTGCCTATCCTAGGCCATAGTCAAATCTGAAGCAAATTTTTTTGTAAATCGAAACCCGAAGGCCTGATTTAAAAAATTGGTATGATCTCTTTAGATATATGCAATTAATTTTTTAGATTAGAATATTTTTGCATCTCTACATTCTTTCTTTTTGGATTTACATTTTATTTCTAAAATTTTGCGAAAAAATTGGCCTTTTAGGCCAGTAAAAAAGATTTTTTCTTTCCAACACAAGATTGGAGCTTGCTGGTGGAAATCAAATATTGGCATCATATTCAAAAGATCAAAAAACCTCTAAATCAACTTTTGTTTCATCAAAATCAAACATCTGAGGTGAAATATAGAGTCAATTAATTGTTGGAGGTGCGACAGTGGCAATTCAGGAAAAATAATTGTAGAGGTGATTTTCAAATAGCGATATCTCTCTCATACAAACTCCTTTTTCTGAAGAATTTTTTTTGTTTTGGAGTAGAATTTCATGATCTACACATTCATGCAAGATGTTTGAGATCTATGTTCTTGAATTTTTTTTGCAAGTCACAAATCCTAATTTTTGCAACTTCAAAGGCTTAGTTCGAGCTCATTTAGACACATATTCAGGTTACATATTTTTTTTAAGTGCATAATTTTCATCTACCCTCTAGATCTAAAATTAGATTATAGGCTTGTGTGGATAGAAATACCACTTTCAGAAATAGATCCTTTTTTGCATTGTATTGCTTTGATTAAACTTCAAATTTGTTGTATATCTTAGCTACATTGCTAAGTACTAGATTTGAACTCCAAGAGGAGGTTGTAAATAGAAAAATCCAAAGTCCACTTTTGTCCATTTTGACAAGTGGCCTATTGTAAACACACTACATATAAAGTGCCTAAAGCATTCATTTGGGGGGGGCAATTCTTTGATTAAGTGAAAAGGGTGGGGGGGGGGGGGTGTTTCTTGTGTTCTTGTGTCTCCTTGATATTGTGCTCTTTCTTTTTCATTATGGGTTCTTTCTCTAAGTTAGCACCACATAATTATGCTACTTGGAAAGAAAAAATAAAGGAATTATTGGTTGAGAAAGGTTTACTACATTATGTAACTGGTGCATTAAAGAAACTTGATGATGATGCTTATGAGTCTCGTAAAGAAGATTGGGCATCAAAACAATAAATGGCCATAGGAACCTTGTTAAAGAATATCTCAGATCCTATCAAATATCATATTAGGAACCTTAACAATCCAATAGAAATCTAGGATAAACTTGAAGCATTGTATGGGATAGTAGATGAAGATATGGCCTACACCATTGAGGACAATCTTCTCAAATTGGATCCTAGGAATTTTGACACCATCAAAGATTATCTTACCCAAGTAGACATGTATAGGGAACAACTTAAGGATTTTGGTGAACCCATCAAGGATGGAAAGTTGATCAAACATGTGACGACTCATCTTCCTCCTAAATATGCAACTTTTGTTTCTAATTATAATACTCACAAGTTAACAATGGGTAGTGCCTTCACTAAGCCTTCATTCAAGTAATTTTCAAGAATGTTGGTCTTAGAACATGAAAATTTAGTGAGTATGGGAATTCTCTAGTCTTTCAAGACCAAAGCCTTGGTAGCTAATCAAGGGAATCAAGGTGGTGAAAATTCCAACAAGAAGCAAAAGCAGTGGAAGGCTAAGCCACAAGATGACACACAACAATCTTCCTCTACGCATCAATCTTCCTCTACATAGCATTTTTCTTCACAAAAAAGAAAGTCTTTTTCCAAAGACAATAAGAAGGGGAACAACTTCAGCAAAAGGGAGAAAAAAGCTTATGCCTATTGTAAGAAGAATGGTCATGATGAACATTAATGTAAGGACAAGAAAATTGATGAGTTCCAAACATAAAATTGATGTACCAAATGCCTATAAGGATAAGGGGTCTTCAACCACTTCAAAAGGTAAGGGACAAGCTTTGGTAGAAAGTACAAACAATTCTGAGGAATGGGTTCTTGATTTAGAAGCTACAAATCATATGGGTGCTTCAAGGGAGCATTTTTCCTCTTTGAAACCATCACATTTACCTTAAATCTATGTGGGAAATGACACTCAAGTGGAAGTTGAAGGAAAAGGAAATGTTGAGTTGAACAATGGAGTCTTCAAGGATGTTCTTTATGTTCCCAACCTTAGCACCAACCTTCTTTAAATCTACCAAATAACTCACTATGGATGTGGCAAAAAAGTGTAATTCCTTCTTGATTTGGTTGTGGTTAAAAATCTAAAGGATGATTCTATGGTGGCAATTGGAAAGGCTAATCATGAGACAAGACTTTATTCTTTTTCTCATTTTGTGCCTAAGTCCACTTCCCTTGCCTTGTTGACCCACTCAAGTTCACAAAGTAAACTATGGCATGAGAAGTTTGGACATCTCAATTATCGCTACCTTCAACAACTTAGCAACAAGGATATGGTCACAGGTCTACCTTAATTCAAGTATTTAGAGGGTGTATGTACAGGTTGTGAAGAAAGAAAGCATCCCAAAGAGAAGTTTGACAAGTTGAAGTCTTGACAAGCTATTATTATTCTTGAATTGGTTCATAGTGATGTAGCTAGCCCATTTCCAATACCATCATTTGGAAAGGCTCGCTATGTTCTCACCTTCATTGATGACTTTTCACACTACACTTGGGTCTTCTTTCTTGATCATAAGAGTGAAGTGTTTGATAAGTTTATCACCTTCAAAGCTCAAGTTGAGAAGTAATTAGTGAAATTCATCAAGATTCTATGAGTAGATAATGGAAGAGAATATGTGAACTCAAGGCTTATGGAATTTTTTATTGATGAGGGTATTGATCTTCAACATTTAGTTGCATACACTCCACAACAAAATGGTGTTGTTGAATAGAAGAATAGAATTATTAAGGAGATGACCACTTATATAATACAACATAAGTCTCTAGATCAATTTTTTTGGGTAGAAACTATGTGTTGTGCCAGTTACATCCAAAATAGAAGTCCCCATAAGGCCTTGGATGGAATTACACCTTTTGAGGCTTGGTGTGGCAAAAAACCAAGTGTAAAACACTTTAAATTTTTTGGTTGTCTAGCATGGGCAAGGATACCTCCACAAAGACAGAAGGCATTGGAACCTCAAACCAAACCTTGTATATTTGTTGGATATCCTAACCATCTTAAGGCATACAAACTCATGGATCCAAAGAAATAGTAAATATTCTTTGAGATGAATGTTCACTTTGAAGAAACTTGTCCAAGTTTGGCTCCTTCAACTCCTCCTTCCTCTATCATGGAAAGTGATGACAATGATGATAGTGACTTGGAAGATGATATTCCTTCAACATTGACTCATGGGACACCACCTTTGTAGGGTCCACAAATAGTTGAGGATATTCTTTCTTCTTCTTCCACTAGATCTCGTTGGGCACAACAAACAATTGATTCAATAGGTTCATTGGTGGGGAATCCTTTAGATACTAGGAGGACAAGTTCACAACACAAATCATTTCCACATTATTATATTGCCATTGCTTCTGATCCACAGTCATTTAAGGAAGCATCAAGTGTTCTTGAATGGGATAAGGACATGGAGGAAGAATACAACTCTTTAATGAAAAACAAAACTTGAGACTTAGTTCCTCTTCCTCAGGGAAGAAATTTGGTTTAATGTAAGTGGATCTATCGGACCAAGTTTGTAGTAGATGGAAGTGTGGATAAGTATAAGGATAGACTTGTTGCCAAATATTTCTCACAAGTTCTTGGTATTGACTATACTAAGACCTTTACACCAGTAGCTAAGATGATCTCCATTTGTTTGAAACTAGTTATTGCTCTAGCTCATGGTTGGGTTGTTCATCAAATGGATGTGAAGAGTGCATTCTTGGATGGTGATATTCTTGAAGAGATTTGTATGGAGAAACCACAGGGTTTCATTCAAGATTCTAATTTTGTTTTTAGATTGAAAAAGTCTATATATGGTCTTAAGCAGGTTCCTCGGGCTTAGCATGCCAAGATGGATTCTTTCCTACTCTTAGCAGGATTCACCAGGTCTCATTCAAATTTGAATGTCTACATTCTTTAGAGGAATGACTCACACTTGATACTCATGATTTATGTAGATGACTTGATCATTACAGGAAGTACTTCATCCATCATTGCCAGTGTCAAGACTTCTTTGCAGGATAGATTTGCTATGACAGATTTGGGTTTACTTCATTATTTCCTTGGTATTGAGATCACATAGTCTTTAGTTGGGATCACACTTTATCAACCCAAATATGCTCTTGATTTACTTTCTCACTTTCACATGAGGGATTGTAAGCCTGCTCCTACTCCCCTTCTTTCAGGTGTTAAGTTATAGGCCAAGTGTTCCACTCCACTTTTTGATGCTACATTGTATAGGCAGTTGGTTGGGAGTTGCATCTACTTGAAACATACACACCCTAACATAGCTTTTACAATTGGCATGGTTTCTTTCTTTATGCAAGAGCCACATGAGATTCATTGGAAGGTAGCCAAACACATCTTGCACTACATACAGGGTACACATACACATGGGATACACTATGCAACAAGTATTGGACTTCAGTTGGTTGGATATACAAACTCAAACTATGTAGGGGATCTTGATTCTCGCAAATCTACTTCAGGTTACATGTTTCTTCTTGGTTCGAGCCCCATTTGGTGGCAGAGTAAAAAGAAAAATACTATTGCTCTTTCTTCAACTGAGGTTGAGTATCGAGGAGTTGCCATTATGGCTACAAAAGCTATTTGGTTATAACATATTTTGAAGGAGTTTGGATTTGACATACCTAAACCTACAATCATTCATTGTAATAATTAGAGTGCTTAGTTGTGAGGTTTATCACTTTGCTAACTTCTAGTCATTCTAGATGCCTTTATATATAGGCATTTCTAGTGTGTATTACACATATGATAAACTCATTATTGTTATTTTGATCATCCATTATTAGTCCATATTATGCTAGTGCTTGAGATTCTTGATCTCGGTGTTATTTTTCCCTAAGGAAAATTCTTACAATACATGTCCCATTCATAGTTGAGATGTCGATCAACAACTTCTTAAAAAAACCACTCTTTGAAATCGGTCATTACCTGTGTTACTCTTTTTGAGCCTCCATATTTCTCTTCTAAATTGATAATATAATTAAATTATTCTCCTAAGAAGGCATTCTCTATTGGATACACTTTCAAAAAATTGATAATTTTTGTCCATATTTCTTTCTTACTTACTGTGAAGGTGGATCTGTAAAAATTTATAAGAGTGAACTAAATATTACTTTTAAAAGTTATGATTGTTCCTCCCATTCAATTATTTTTAGTTGTTAGAAGTCTGAAATCAATCTTTCTGATGTCCCAAATAATCCCTATCCCTCTTGATGCCCCTTCTGATTCAACCAATTTTGTTTTCCAATGTCCCTATTTCTTACTTAACTTTTCACCCTCTTTTTTGTTTAGTTTTGTTTCCTGTATCAATATTATTTTTCCTTCAAATAATGATAAGTTATGTTTAAGTGTGTTTTTTTGTTAGGGACATTAGGGCCCCTAAAATTTCATGTTTTTAGTTTCATGATGTTGTGGAAAGGCTCTTCCCCTTCTTAGCTTTGAGAATATCATTGATCTTTATTTGGTTTTCAGATTTGCATGTAGCTGCTCTTAATTCAGCAAGGGATTTCCTCCCCCATTTCTTCCTTGTTTTCCACATTTTGGCCTTTCTAATCCCTCCATATTTTCTTCAATAGAAATATTGTCAACATTCTTACTTGCTTTTTGTATATTATTCACTATTGAAACATCTTTTGTATCTTCCTCATTTTCTCTCAACTTTTCCATGATTGCATCATTGATGTTTGTGTCTACATTCCTTTCTAAATTAGGTATAAGTGTCCTCTTTTCCTTTTGAATTTCCCCTCTTCAACCTTATTCTTGTTTGAAACTCATTCCGCTAAAGTTTGAACACCAAATTCTTTCAATTTTTTCCTTAAATCTCTTTGATTGATTATCATAACATCATTATCCTTGTTAGGAGAAAGCCCTTCATAACTATTTGGTCCACATCTACTAATAATTGTTTCTATTTATATAGGAATATGTGTTTCTCTTTGACCCTCAAATTCATCCAATTCTTGAGGACTTTCTATTATCTCTTCCTCCTTCGAGGGGTTATTCCTTCCTATTGGATTTTGCCAAAATTTAAAGGATTTTTTTTTAATTCATTTTCTCTACTCCTCCTATCCTTGGAAGCTCTATTTACCAAATTCCTTTCCATATTTGATATCTCTTTGTGACTTTTACTTTCATTGGATTTTGGTTGATCCTCTATTGTGTCATCCCTAGATTAATATCAATTTGATCATACTCATTGTTCCCTCCTTTACCCTCCATGTATCCTTTATGAGATTTATCCTCCTCTTGTAACAAATATTGATCTAAATCTTCCCCATTTTTTGGTCAAGTACTTGTCATTTTTTTCTTTTTGACATTTTTTTTAAGGCTAACACTTTCTTTTTGAAATATTGGATTTTAATGTCTATTGTCAACATCTGTAATGCTCTACAAGGGAACCCAAAAGAAATTAACCTAAAGTTTCACTAAGTTTTCCAAATATATTTTTTTTGAAAGATAATAAATTAACAACAACAAATTTAATATAGAGGAAGCAATAACATACACATAAACACATACCACAAAGCATATTACAATTCTTAAGGGTCTCATGACATTGAATCACATTTAAGTTTAACTGATATTAAAACTAATATATAATACATCCACATAAAAGAATATCTACAAGTATGAATCCATTTTAAAATATACAATTATCTTGAATGCCACTTAGCAATAATCAAAATGCACCATCATCCATTGTATGTGTCACAAGGTATGAAAGGCTGAAAGAATATACATCATAAAATAGATTACATCATCTTTTAAGATCCATGAAATAAAATACAATACAATAGGTATAACCATCCATCATAGTACACAAGAATAGAATGAAAGAAAATAAAAAAATAGGGAACTCTAACCACGACATCATACTAATGGATCTCAATAGAAAAAGTAAAAAGCACTACCATCTGACCTCATGGTAACCTAAAAATGGTCCACTCCCACTGTGCTAAGGAGATAGTCTCAAGTCCCAAATACGATAACAATCTCAAAAGTCAAAATCAACATCTAGGTCAAGGAAAACTTGAAAGAACTCTAACTCAAGGTACCAAGACACAAGTGACATATAAACTAAGAGGACACAATGACACATAGGAAATCTACTATGTAAGTGGGCAAGTTTCATCACATGAGTCAATTCTAAGGTTACCCTAGCAACCACACTGGACTCTAGCCCCCTAGTGACTCTATGCGGCACTAGTATCCTTTTTTAAAGACAAGGAATACTAATGAAGCAAGGTCACAACCAAACATCCTCTCTACTCCCATCCTAGCCTATACTAGCACTTCAGGCATGGGCGAGGGAAAAAAATGGCTTTTGTTAATTCATTTTACTCTCATTTAATTTAATTTTATCACTTATTAAAATAACCTACAATGAGTTACCCAAGCAACCTCTTTAGGGCTTCGGCCTCCATTGCAAGCCACTTCCCAAAAAGACATATAGATAACCTACCCTAAGCTCAGTAAAAGTAAAAGGTCTCATATGACCATAAAATAAACATCAGTTCTTAAACAAGCAAGTAGAAAGCACTAAAATATCACTGATCAAAATTCACAAGTTTCACCAATACAACCATCCTAACAGGATTGATCCAAAATCAGTAAACATAAACCAAATCCATGATATCACATGACATCACCAAAAATTCTAAAAATAGATTTATCCAAACACGAAGAAGATAGGAATCTGAAGAATGGAAAACTACTGCGCAAATAACCCACAAGATTCTACCTAAATTTGATTCTAATACGACAACACACGAAACATGCATGTATTTTGCTTTCCTTTTGAAACCCTTCTTCTAAAAAAATTGCTCCTCCAAAACCTGATTCTCGAGAAAAGAACTCTAAATTGCTAATAAAGAGTTTTTCCCAATTTATGGCTTTGATTGTGCAATCATGGGAAAATCTGTTTACCTTTATTATTTAATTATATTTTAATATTCATGCACAACCTTTTTACCATTCAATTAAAATATCTTTATTAAATAATTTTATATCTCTCTTTACTTAATTCTTGAAATGTTTCTGATAAAATTATTTATTAAGTAATAATATTTAACATTTATTTAAAAATGAACTCTTAAATATATTATTATTAAATTATTATTATTATTATGCCCAAAATTAGACTTTAACTAAATCTTTAAATTTAATTCTTTTATTTAATTAAATTTTCAATTAATTAAAAATAATTAAATATCAAATTTTCTTTATAAAATTTCCATTAAATTAAAATATTAATTATTAATTATTAATTTAATTTAATTATAACAAAAAATAATCACAAACCCACAAGACTAAAATGAAAATCCATGATAAAGTACAGAAAACTAGATCAAACTCAAGGGTTATAATCATGAATTTACCTCACTTGACAAATTCAGAAGGTAAAAAACACAAATTCTTGCCCTACTTTTTAGGACAAATGGTTTAAGGTTAGGATTGGACTCACGAGTTATCTCCCATCTTTTACCATTGAGATATTGCGATAGGGTATGCTCATCCTAGCAATTCAAGGAAGTCAATACCCGAGACCTATAATCTGCATAAAATCCATGCATGTACATACACATATATTCTAAACTAAACTGGCTATGACAAGAAGTGGTGCATCATGTAGATGTCGGCTAGTAGGTGACTATGACTCCCTCCCTCAACCATATCAGAGGCATCATACATAAAGTAAACATGTAGGTAGACCATACACATGCCAGTATGAGGTAAGTATCCATAGAAAACACATACTACTAATCTATCTAACTATCATCATTAAATAACTAGAATCATTGTATACAATCATCATCGAAGCATAATCATGCATACATGAAATAACTAGTAACAAAGTAATCTCATCATAATCAACTGAGTATGAAACAATATCCAACAATCTAAAAATCAAATACCACTGAACATCAAACATAATCATAAAGCTGGCCTAAAAGATTTCAACAATAATAACTGAAAAGAAAACTAGGGGTAGGAACTACAACATCCTCATCTAATTTATGTTTTGAGCTGAGAGTTTGAAATGTATCTATGCATTCTTTAATTTGACTTTGATCTATCATTGGAGGGGGGGAGCTAATTTTTTCATCTACAATCTATTATTCAGCTCTAATATATTCTTTTTTTTCTCAAGGAAATTATTTTATTGAAGATAATCCTTATAAGCTTCATCCCACAAGATCAGTTAGTCGCTTAAATCATTATGAATTAACATTTTATCTTGTAATAGCCTCTTGTGGGAATTTAGATTTGTTGAGCTATCAATTTGCATGATGCTTAAATCGTTATGAATTAACATTTTATCTTGTAATAGCCTCTTGTGGGAATTTAGATTTGTTGAGCTACCAATTTGCATGATGCTTAACGACATGAATCCTTTCAAACTCCTCTCTTGAAAAGTTGATCTAGGATCAACTCCAAGGTTTTGGTTGATCTTGTGACCTACTAGAATCCACTTAGTAGAAAATAAATGTGAGTGTTCATGAGGAGGCCTTTACTGGTTCAAACCAATTTCGGATAAGATATATTTTTGGTATTTTTTGTTTTTAAATGAAATCAATCTAACAATAAAATTATATGAATTCCTAATTTAACCAAGGGTTAGCAAAGAAAATAATGAAGATAGGGTAACAAGAAGTTTAAGAAAATGACTTGAAAAGTAAATCCCTAACGGACATAAGCCATGGAAACAACACGCCTACAAATTAAGCCTTTTAAAAGATCAATAGGTAATCAATGAAAATAAAAGCAACACTTCCTCAATTCCATTGATGTAATCATCAATGGGAATTTAGTAACTGTAAGATGTTTCAATTTTCATTAGATCTCAAGGCCATGAAATTGCACTCATGCAAGACAAAAAGATATGCAAGAACAAAAAGGGTAATCTCTTCTCAAACTAAGTACATCAATAGAATTTATAAACTCTTAGAAAACACTAGAACTAAAGGATTTCTCAATCAAAATAACACAATAAAACTATTGGCTCCATCATATTCCATGAATATATATTCACAAAATATAACACACTCAAGCAAGAATAACTACACTTCGAATGAGAGAACCAAAAGCATATATTATTGCATAAAAATAACGGCCCAAAATACATATTATACTCCTAAATTTATAAGAAGTCACCTCCTCAATTTTTTTTGAGAGTGAGAGATCTCTTTATGTAAACATATTCTTCTAAACTAATAAAACAAATCTATTTATGTACAAACTGACTCTCTAAGAGGTGCTAGGTAGGAATCGACACTTTTTTACATCATTTAATGGGTGCATGAGACTTTACATATCTTAAAACAAAGAAATATTGAGAAAATAAGAAGAAGAAAGGAGTCTCTAGAGATGCCAAAAATAGAAGCTCAACCTTCTCTAGATGTTTGTAGGAATTAAACTATTGTCAGAATGCATTTTCGATGCATGGAAAGCTCTAAATTTGGAACTAGCAATTAATTGTCGGTGCACCTTTGACTTCCCCAAAAACTTTTGACACACCTTGGGAGAAGCACACCTCAGAAGCTTGCGCACCTAGCACACCTTGGAAGCTAGGTCCAAAAAATGCAAAATTTTACCAAGTTTGAAACTAAAATTCTAGTTTATGGGGTTTGTTCCCCTTTATACTAGAACTATGTCTAGATATTTTCTCTTAAATTTCTCTATAATCTTTGTGACTTGGGTTGCATCCAACAAATCTAAAGCTTCATATTTTTCCTTTACTTTTTACCTATAGTTTCCCACCTCTATGCTAGTCTCTGTAAAATCTCCCAATTTCACATCCAATTCTAGCAATGTCTCTTCGGTCTTAAATGCTTGTCTGATATCTTCATCAGTGTGAGCTTCTTCAAAAGTATTCCAAAATTGTTCAACAACTACTTCTATAGTTATCATTTTATCCCTTGAATCATCTTCAAAAATGTCCAAGCAAGCATCATTGTAATGTCTCTCTGCCTCCAAAATTCTCTCTTGGGTTTGATCCTTAAGCTTATGAATATTTGCGTGTAATGTTTCCATTACTTTATTACAATCTGCAATCTTCTCTATCCAATCATCAATCCTATCCAACTCATTTGTAGTATATACATCCATAAACATCTGATACCTCTGACCTTTTATTGAGTGTAATGCTTGCCAGTCTTTACCCTAGGTATGTACCTCATCCATTAACCCAAAATCCCGGTTCAATATACCAACCAACTTATCTACATTATTCTACATGTGGTGTAGTAGTTTAAGATTTCCTTGTATTATTTGCACACCTTTCTCTTCAAAACTTTCTCACCATTGCTGACAAGCCTTCAAAAAATGAATCTAATTGTGTAGTCTCCTTATCCCTTTTATCAAGTGTTGCATTTAGAGTCTCCTCAAGATTTTAGGATCCAATGGACCAACTACTTCATTCAAATACCCTTTTAGGATTTCATTTTTCTTTTAGAGGTTTATCAATTCAGACTCATCATGTTCTAAGTGCCTAAACACTTCTTTGATTCCCATAGTAACCATCGATTTGCTAGTATCCATAGTGAGTTTTCCAAGAAAAACCTCCTTGATTTGATAATCGTTTGGAGTCAAATACTCAATATTTGTATGCAGAGGAGGGATAGAAACATGAGCAAACAAGTCCTAATTTTGATCACTCATAACAAAGGCCAATGTTCATGCATCACCTATAGGTGGCTCAGGTTTCTTGAGAGCTTCAATTAACTCTCCCATTCCCTCTTCCTTAGTACCATACAACTGCCTTTTGTGCCTAACCATCACCTCTTTTCTCAACCATCTTGGAGAATCTTCCATCGAAGATTTATCCTTAGATGAAGAAGGAGCTTGTATCGCTATTCTTCTTCCCTTATCACTCGTCTCTAGAGTCTTCTCCTTTTGTGAGAGATCCACATTGGGCATCTCTGTGTCTATCGAGTCCACAATACTTACCTCTATATCTTGGGAATTTTTTTGAGGTTCCTCATATATTTTCCCTTCCTCTGACACTTCATCGATGGGTATTTTTTGTGGCTCTTCTTCCTATTTAGCTTGCACCTATTCTTCATTATCTAGAGGAAGAGGAGTAGCTAAACCTTTATCCAAAAAAGATAAAGCTTGACTTGGTGATGGTGGAGAACTTGAAGGTCCTTGTGACTGAGGTAGCAATTGACTCCAATCCTCTCATAGAGGTTGATTTGTCAAAGTATCCCATATCTTGTCACCTACCAACTTAGTTCCTACAAGCATGAAATCAAAATTTGATATCTAAAAGATATCAGCCCCTTCATCATCTTTCTCATCAATCCATTTTAATAATTCATCCTCCGAAGTTGTAGCTTGAATAGGCTATGTAGGAATGGATGGTGGTGTTATAGTGGAGCTTCTTCTTTGTTTTATCTCCATAGCCCTAGCAAGATGAGTCCTTTGACTCAAGGGAAGGTTATCTTCTTCATCTTCATCATCTTCTTCTTCCTCTTCTAGAATAACTTCTAGAACTGATGGAAAAGGGATAAACTTTCTTATCACCTTTCGTCTCCTTTTAACTGGAGTTTTCATATTTCTTCTCTTAGGAGTTGATGGGGATGTTTCTTCCTCTTATGCAAGTAAAGAAACTTCTTGTGCTTTTGTTTCAAATCCTTTCCCTTGTTTTGGTGGTGGCACTAGCAGATTATCTTGAGTCTAGATAACTTCTACATTTTTTGTCTCTTGTATATTCTCTACTCCTTATTGTTCTGGTGCTTGAGTTGCCTCTTCTCTAGGCTTGGCTTGTTGAGGGGAAGTTTTTTCTATGCCCTAAAGTATCCAAATTCTCTATCAAGTTGATGCATTATTTATGGCATCACTGGAGATTGAGCTGTGAATGTTGGTATTGTCACCTTGGCTCCTCTACCTTTCACTGGGTGGGTTGTAGCTTGGAAAACTACAATTTGTGGAATTGGATCCAACTTGAATAGTCTTTTGATCCAATCTTTGGTTAATTGGATGACATGCCTTGCCGTATGATTAATATCTACGTTTTCCTCTTTATTGATTTCTACATTCATAATAGGTCAATTAAATATCTTATCTCTATTGTATAAGGGATCTAGGACCTCTTCAGTGTCTTTTTGCACTATTTTTAGAGGGACCTTTATTTTCAAAAAACTACTTGCCAAATAGAGAGTCATCCTACAATAATCCCTTATTCAGATTTTGTAGTCATCCACTACATTCATCCAATGATCCTCTATGGCATCTTCATGTTGGAATTATTTCCCTACCAAGTACTAAACTCTTCTAATGTTATCAAAATAGGGACAAGGAGAGTTATATTCCTCCAAGGGATACTGATCCCACTCAAACTCAAAAGTCACAATATCCTATTTTTAGACAATGCTAAACAAACTTATAGCGATGGGCCATACCTAGGTCTGCTTATGTTTCTTCCTTACTCTCTCATATGCAGACAAGAGTTTTTGTGCAATCTCCAAAAATATGAGTCTATCACATGGATACCTAAAGAGCTTCTTTGGATTAATAGTTGTACCTACTACCCTTAAATAGGTGAATGTATTAAATTGGATGTAATAGGTGTTTATTTATAAAATCTTTTCCACTATGTCATCTAATATCCTTTTCGCATAATCTCCCTCAATGAATTAGATGATTATGAAAATGAAGGAATCATTCACTATTCTATATTCCTTGATGTGCTTTGAAAGCTTTTTCCTTACCAACTAGGGGTATACCACATAAGGCCATGTGTTTGCATTTTGCAAATTGGCCCTTTTGAACAATCCCGGATAATTTGTTGCTCTTGCAACTAATAGGTACACCAAATAAGATGTCATATAGAATTTTTGGTTGTTATTGACCACCACTGGTTGCTCATCTAAATTTGCATTGACAATTGAAGCCCAATCAATTGGCATCTTCATTGTTTTGATGGTCTTTGCAATGAAGTGTACCATCCATTTATTTAGGTGTCCAGATGCTGGTAACCCTATGACTCTTCTCAAGAGCACTATATAATGGCCAATATCATCTTTTATATAGCCCATTTTCATATCTACTTTTCCTACTTTTTGTCCAAGAGGAGTCTTATCAATGAGATATGAAGATTGGATGATTTCTAATGCTTCCTCTGCATGCTCTCTATACCACCTTTCTACTTGATGATATGTTAACCTGATATATTAATCTACTCTTGGAAGATGGAATACCTTCTCTATATTCTTAGGCTTCAAATCCAAGATGATCTCTCCAGTTATACTTTTCAATACCCTTTCCTCTAAAACATAGTTCTCCATATTTCATGATCAACTCATAAGACTATATTGATATTGGGTGTGATGTTGCATTAACCAACCCTAATTTGATAAGTGCAGATACCATTGGAGACCTCTCAGTTGGTTTGTTTCATAAAACTAGGAATGTGTTCTAGTCTATATAACCTAACTTAGTGCCCCAGACCTTTGAATATTCATCTTGGAAGTGTGACCTTACTAGAACACCTTGGAATTTGAAGACCACTAGTTTTAGAACCATCTTTGTAGTGAAGGAGGATGAGGAGGAATCCATTTAATCTGACAAAAATAGACATCCATTAGTCTAGAAGGCTAAAAAAATCAATTTACATAAACACTAATTATGACAAAAAATGACCCAGAATGTAAAATCCTAAAAAACTATGACAAAAACCCTAATTTTGTAACTCTAAAGGACACAAAAAAAAACCAGTGCACCTTGCAACCTTGAGAGTGCGCTAGGTGTGCCTTACCCTAAAGAAAAATAACACCACTAAGGGTGGGCACCTAGCACACCTTATGGGGTGTGCTAGGTGTGCACCCTTATAATGGTGTTTAATATACAAGTGTTCAAGGGGGTTGTTAAGCCTTAGTAAAGGTGCACACTTGCGCACCTTTCCCTAGGTGAAGCTTGTGTTAGTTTTAGGTTTTAGTTTAAACTTGTTTAAGTGTTTTTTTTTGTTAACTTAGTGCAAAAAAAGGGTGTGCACCATGTTGTATGTTGATTTGTGTAGGTGATGAATTGGAGTGGCACACCTAGCAGAGTGCAGAGATGTTGTATTAGCTTTGACTTGGAGGAGAAATAAAGTAAGAGGTAGGGGCCTTGAGCTTTTATAGGACCAAGGTGGAGTGCACCTTTGGAGGTGTGCACCTGCACATGTGCATAGGTGCACACTTCTAAATGGAAATGCTCCCACTAGTGTATTTGGCACACTAGTGCACATTTTGGGGTGCGCTAGGTGTGCCAAGTACACTAGTGCACCCCTTTATATAAAAAAATTATTTTTTCCTCCTTAGAACCTCAAGTTTCTGAAAAAATGGGTTCTTAGGTAGAGACCCAAATAGGTAAAAACACCTATGGAAAACCCTAAAAAAGAATCAGACCCCAGACTAGGGATCTAGAAACCTAAAAATTAAATAGGAGGTCACCATTTCTAAGTGAAATGGGGCATGCATTGTGAAACCACAATAAGATTCTCCCTAATATCTTCTATGAATATTTTTTTTTGTATACAATGTTTACATTGTTGAACTCTAACCATGTTTTCCTCATTATTTTTATATTCCTTAGTATTTTTATCTTCCTCCTGTAATTGATTTTCTTTGTCCTCTATTTGATCTCTATTCACTTGTTGTTCTTGAACCCGAGTAATCACCTTATTGTCCATGCCTACATCCTCTATTTCTCCTTTCTCTATTTTTTGTGTTGAGATGACTATCTCACTTAACATGCAAGGCTTATTTGTATATTTATTATTCTTTTCTACATTCTTGGTTTTGATACTTAAAATTTCCTAGATTGTTTTTCCTAATTTGAGTCTTATTCCATTTGTGGATGGATGAAAAAACTTGCCTAATATTTGAATTTCTTTCCATATTCTTAAAACTTGTTTGTCTGAAGGGTTCCATTAGTCTTATTTCTTTGATGTAACCTTCAAATCTAGTATATTTTAATTTATGAATTGATTTGTTTGTTATAAATTTTAATGGTTTGAATCCGTGTTCCCTTGATTCCATATTAATTAAGAGTTTAATGTTGTTAGATTTTATGTAATTAGCATCAATTCCTATAATTTCACCTACAGAAGAACCTATTCATTTTAAAATTTAGAAATGAATGAGTTCTACTATGACAGATTTAATAGATACCCAAGTTGAAATTCTAAGCTTGCTTGCCAAAGAATCATTAAAGTTTAGCTCCATTTAATAAATTTAACACCAAAACCTTAGAAGAATCACAGAGAACTAGACATAAAATCATTTCTAATAGATTTATTAGTCACTGCCTATATATAGGTAGGGAACTAATGTTCCTATTGGCCTCTTCTAATTAATTTTTCTACTTAGAATTAGGCTATGACTAAAATTAAAAAGCAATTTTATTTTTAAATTAATTTTCAAACATTAATTTATTTTTTAATTTGTCAATATGAGTTTTGGTAGGGATAATATTGATTTATTGTCACAAAAATTATTAAAAATATGTTTCTAGAAACTTCCCCCAAAAAAATATTTGCAAGCATTGAGAAACCTTCACAAGTTTCCCACGGCCTCATTGTTCCAATGGTTGTCCTTACAACTTTGTTCATGCAACCTCATCTGGTCCTTGCACCTCAGAAGAGCTTGCATAAGCCTACATAAATGACATATAGGCATGACCTAATTTAGGGCTAGGCACATTGTATCCAAATCTGCAGCTGATTCATAACTCCAAATCAAGAATTTTGGCACTGCCATCAATTGTCCTTAAGTTCACAAACAGACAAAATTGAATCAAAACATGGCCCTTTGTGTATTTGGCAATCAATTTATGTACATTTAGAGAAGTTCTATGGTGCAACAAATCTTTCATTGGAAACATTAGTTTATCATAGGTTTGAACTAATCTTTGGCTACACTCAAATCATGTTTTCATCTCTTAAATCTTCTCTGCCTAGTGTGCTTACCCTGCCCTTTGTCAAATACCTTGACAAAGTTCCCATCATCTATCTTTAATTTCTCTATCTCCCCTGTCGCAAAGGAATCTACACCTGATTAGCAATTTAAAAGAAATTTTATTTTCCTATTTTTGGGGGGTTTGCATATTTTTAATGCTTAATTGACTATTTGAAATGAAATCCCCATTTTGTTTCATTTTTTAAATTTCTCTCTAAAAATGCATCCCAATGAGTTGTTAAACTCTTTTGTACAAAATCCTCTTCAAAACACACAATATTCAACATCAAATCTGTGCTAATTATATCTATATACCCTTACACTTACCTTCTTTTGTCATCTTCATTAATATGATTTTTCTCAACGCTTATTCAATTTTCATTAGTATTAGTCCCTTGCCTTATATAAAAGGAAGGGAACTAATATTCACATTTGCCCTCTCCCCCCAATTACTTTATGTTAGATGAGTGAGTCACATATTCCAAAAATTTTAAAGGTTTAATTTAAAAAATTAATCATTAAATGTTAAGAAAAAAATATGAAAATAAAAAGTCATGCTCTATCGAAAATTCTAGACTTTTCTCGGCCACTGTCCTCACTCACACTCAACCAGCCAAAAAAATCAATAGAAGAGAGCGTCAAAAATTTAAAGATTTCATGTGTCATGCCAAATGTTGATATGATCTAGCATGTGCATTCAATTTTGCAGTGGAGTTAGGAGAAATGCGAGCAGTGATTACTGGTCCGTAACAATCTAAGTTTTGTAGGAAAAGTTGTTTCTCTAAATAGTATCACCGCCTACACCAATCAAGAAGGATAGGAAAACAATGAAAACTAAATCAAAGATGACAAGATCGATCAAATTATTTGTGATTGTTGTTTTAATTTTTGTTATTAGATTTAAATTTAGTATTTAATAGTAATTATAGTATTTTAATTCATATTTATTCTATTATTTTTATTACTATTATTTGGATTAGAAAATTAATAATAATAACCTCCCAAATTAAGATATCTAAAAGCATTCAATTTATGACAAACAAAGATTTTAAAAAGTCAAATTTAAAATAAATAAAAAATATTAGTATACAAAATTATTATTAATTCATTTTTTTATTGATTTGTTAAGTCAATTTTTCAATTTCATTTTACATTGCTAAGACATTATTATTCTGGTTTAACCTTATGAAGAAATGGTTCAATATTTTTAATTAGTAAATAATATATTTAATTTCTTAAAAAAACCTTCACACAAATGTAAAGACTATATTATTTGTTATAATATAATTCTAAAAAACTATGACTTACAATCAAACTAAATTATTTTTAAAATGTGGTCAAATTACTTTTCTTCTTCCATCAAAAATACAATTTTTTTTAATTATATAATTAAATTTTGCACCTACTTCATCTACTTTGTAAGAAAAATTCATCTTCATCCATTTTACCATTTTTGTTTGTTAAAAAGAATTTAGTAGCACAAGAATAATATCATTAAGAATATAATTGATGCCCTTGAGATTTATTGCTATTTGAACTCTAGAGCTAATTTTTTTAAAATAGTATTAAAAATATAGAACCTTCACACAACTACACAACTCATGGTAAAATACATTATCTTAGTTTCTTTTACTTAATCAATAAGTAGGGACTCTAGTTCTACCAGAGCTCTTGTTATATTTATATTCCTATTTCATCATCTTCATTTATTGATTTTCTTCTCTGCTTATTCAACTGTTCTATACAGGATATTAAATTCTTTAATTCTAATTGTGTCTTGTGCTTTATGAAAAGGTTTTACTCATCAACTGCCCAGATGTCTTTCTTGAGTGTCTATCGTAAAAGAGAAGAGGAACCTTACTGTGGATTTTTCGTTGGAGATGTCTTGCCAATAATGGATCCCTGTCTCCTTTGTTTAGAATTAAACTCTTAGTCAATTTCACTTAAATTTTGATATTATACATGTCTGCGGTTGTGTCTTTTGCCTAGTCTTTTCTTTTGGTTTTGAAAAAGTGTTCAATATTGTAAGAGGTGATACCAAAGAAAAGGAATTAGTTTTAGTTAGGAAAGGTCACTTAAAGCAATTTGGATGGTGTCATATTTGTGTATGGCCTCATAATGGCTATTCTATATCAAGCTCTTTGAATCCTCTACAATTGAGCCTAGCATTGAGATAAATTCTCTTTGAAATGATGTACAATAAAGAATAAACTAACTTAACAAAAAAAAATTAAAAATCTTACAAATGATAAAAATATACATTAAATTTATCATTAAAAATAAATCAATTTACAATTGTGTCTCTTTCTTTTATTACATAACTCTCATGTCTACTATATATGATTATAAATATTAACAAATATTGAAAAACAAATATTTTTATTATATAAATTAAATGCAAAGAAAAAAATTATTGCACTAAAATGTGTCAATATTTATATTTATATTATAAAGAACCATGTCTATAATTTTTAAAATGCCTTCTTGCTATGAAAATGACATAGAAAGAGATGAGGTTGCACTATGTCTTTCAAGCTCTTTATCTTTAAATTTGATATACAAGAGAATGAGGCTTGATTGTATCTTTCAAACTATTTATCTCTCATCCACAACCATAGACCTAAACATTACATGTCCCTTTGTAACTATTCTTTTGGTTCTTTATCTTTTATATAGATATCTTATTTCTATGTACATATTTGTCCTGATCAAACAAAAAAAAAATTCTAACTTATTATATTCTTAGTTCAATTTCAAAATTCAAACCTATCACTATAGGCAGGGACTCCTGCTACAATAGAACACTTGTTATGTTTTGGAAAAATCTCATTATAGACTTTGAATTTAGCATTTGACAATGATAGCCCTCAACTTCAATTCTTTCATCAACTATAAGTTCTTGTTTAAAATATCATAGTTTCATGCACTTTTGGTATCATGCCCTTTGATGTGAGGATATTTAGAATATTCATTGTCCTTACACCAAGAAGATTTAGGTAGGTTCACATCAAATGGTCGAGTGTCAAGATAGACCATCATCTCGCCATCGACTACTTGTCAAAAAAATTAATTAAGTATTATGCAGCTGTTATTTTCTAGGTCAGATTGTGTAGAAATTTTTAAACCATCAACGTTTTGGATCATACTCCATGATCCATCATTAAGTTAATGGTTAAAAACTTTCTACACAATCTGACCCAAAAAATAACAGCTACATAATTCATGGATTGTGGAAATCTCCTAACTGTAATAAATTAACTGATTATACGAGAGAGGTAAAGTATCAAGGAGTCATTGTTTTTATTGTTGTTGCCATATTTGAGTGGATGAGATTCCTTGATTGTGTGATAATTTCCGTTAACAATTGAATTGATTTCATTGATTTAAGTTGCAATTTTTGTGGTTGTTTTTTTTATTGTAATTAATTTTCTTATGATTACCTTGATTATTGTTGGATGTTTGAACATTTTGGGCATGCTTTGTATCACTAGTCCTTTGCTCTCACTTTATTATTTACACTTCTCATTATTAGAAGAAAAGGTGTATTCTTTAATGGTCCCCTTTTACAAGAGACCGTCTTCAATGTTTTTTTTCCTTTCTTTATGACTGTCTCAAAGTATTTAGGGGTGGCCATTTGCATAGTAAATGACATTTTGGATACTAGATTTTTTATGAATATATCAATGAGATGGTTTTCTAGTAGTTTCCAAAGTATTCAACCTTTGAAGGAAGTCAAAAAATGTTTCCTCATTCCTTTTCTTAGCATTGTATAAGTCACTAAGTGAGGCTTGATGTTTGATATTGTATAAATAGTGTGCAAAAAATTTCTCGGCTAGATTAGGGAATGTAATTATAAACTTATGTGTAAGATGCATCATCCATTCAAGGAAGACTCCTAGTAAAGAGCCTCTTAAGTAAT
Organism: Cupressus sempervirens; assembly: GCA_028749045.1. Taxonomy (NCBI): domain Eukaryota; kingdom Viridiplantae; phylum Streptophyta; class Pinopsida; order Cupressales; family Cupressaceae; genus Cupressus; species Cupressus sempervirens. Next base: position 511,162,284 of record CM053790.1, read on the forward strand.
CAACATTATAGGCAACCTTCTAACATTTCAAGCTTTGATGGATGGAATAAAATTATTGCTAAAAGAGGATGTTATCCCATCTATGGGGATATTTGGTTATTTAGTATTGGACCAGCAGTAGTGGTGATACCTATTTTTTTAAACTATTTAGTAATTCCCTTTGGTCGCCACATTGTTTTGATTGATCTTGTATGTAAAAATTTTGAGATGTTAAACATTGTACTTATCAAACTTTGGGATCTTGAATTTGGTGGTGAAGGGTTGAATATTGATTGATTTATAGAAAGAATAAGAACATATCTCATCAAAAGATAACTCCTCTCCTTATTTCATGTTGTCGAGGACAAGATTATAAGTCTTGTTGAGTTTTTAGATTAACTTAGGAGAATTTTTTGATGCAAGCATTGGTCCTTGAGTGATTCCTCCTCCAAAATGAGCAATTACGAATGTGGATGATGTAATATCTGATGTAGGAGGAGTTGTATGTGATGATGTAGGTACTAAATTAGTCAATATTGCAAATGGAATTTTGAATAAGGATGAGACATAAGGTGATGAATTTTTTGTACTAGAGGTGAATGGAAGCGATGATTAACTAATATCTAAGACACTAGCACCCACACTAGTAAACTCATTTAAGGTTATTCAGGTACTATTGTGAATGTTGTGTTTGGCATTGTGCTAAGGATCTTCTAGATTTGTTAAGTTGTTAATTGAAATATTTTTGAGAGGCTAATGTGGATATTAATGCAAAAGGTCCCCTAGAAATGGCCTTGCCTATTGATGTGTTTTTTGGTGTAACTATATCCATTTTGCTTGGATTTTGAAGAAATATTCATCAAACGATTGTGGAATTGTGACTCCCTTGTGAACAAGGTTCATGAATATCTCACTCTTATTTGCATGGATGATTTTCTATAACATCAGCATTGTATGGGTCTTCAATAAATTTTGTAATTTTTGGAGTCATTTGGGGAAATTATTGTATAATGGTATCATGTTCCACATACTTTTATTCTTCCCCTTGAGTGATATCTTGAACAATGGCTCATCCTTGCAAAAGTGTAACATTGAAGGGATTCTCATTATCAACAAATATTTTACTCACATTTCTAGCTTGTGACTAGTTACTACCATACAAAGGTAATCCTTGAATATGGAATATTAATGTTAAAGATGACAAATGCATGTAGAGATAGGAGTGATTCAGACTTTGATTGGATTTGATTTGATTTGATCAAAAAAATATTATTGGGTTGGCTTGATTCAATTGAACTTTGGATTAGATTGGATTCGATCATATTTTACTATGATTGGATTAAGGGTTGGGGAAAAACATAACTAAGATGAAACCTTATGATGGTGCAAACACAAAAAGGTTGATGGATAATCAAATATTTTCTAGGAAATGGGCTAGTTTTCACAACAAAAATAGGGTAATATTAGTTAATTGAGATAGATTGGTGTTCTCAAAGTAGTAATTTGATTAAGTATTTTTTATAAAGATGAAGGTCTATACAAAAATCTTAATTAAAATCTTCCAACCTAATGCTAATGAATAAATAAATTGTGTGATTGGGTTTATGTTTAATTAAATTCCAAAGGGAATAATTTTTCTCTCGTGTCTAAGTAGAATAGATGATGATTTGATGAAAGGATTGGGAGATGAAGGATTGATCTTTGATTTGATATTGAATGTGGGAGAAAATGATCAATGATGGCACTCACCTAGTCATATGTCATGAAATGCACAAAGTCATGATTCATGTGATTTTTAGCCATAAAATGGGAAACCTTATTGTTGAAAACAATAGTGTCAATCTTCTCAAGGACTTTTATTTCTTGTTGGATATATTTAATCAAGTTTTAGTTTTCATTAGACTTTTTATCAATAGCTTTATTTTTTCCTATAGACTCGAGGCACTGTAGTTTTTTCTTCTTATGTTTTCCTAAATCTATCATATCCTAGGGGGGAAACACTTTGATCAACCAAAATGAGAA